>CM042146.1:57053917-57056417 GCA_023376005.1 Doryteuthis pealeii | reverse complement strand
TTTCCACACGTCGCACGCGTTATTCGCCGAGTTTGCTTGTCATGATTATTTTCAATAATATACGCATTGTAATTGCCTTCAAAATATAAATGATAATATATATTTTGGGGATTTAGTGTGAAGCATGGGTAAAGTGTGAAATAAATGAGAAACTATGTTGGATGTTAAATGTATTTCACAGAGAAAAGAAGTCGTAGCTTAGTGTAACGTATAATGTTGTAGAAAACTGAACCGGTGACGCCGGGTCAAATCCTGGACAAGTCTGTTTGCTTTTCACTTCACGCTAATTCACACTCATTTCTCTACCCCCAGCTATGAGTTAATTTTAAGGCAGACTGGATTCTTTAGCTTTTTGTATGAAAACCAGTCTAGGAGAAAGAAGTGACAGAAGCTGTACTCTGCTTAAAATGACCTTGTATCAGATCCTACACTTGGCAGAGGTTTTGCGTAAATAAACACACTCACGCTCTGACGCGCACGCAACACACACACACACATAATCAGAGTCATCCTTTTTTTTGTAACAGTAAGTATGCATTCCGATCTCACTGACAAGTTAAAGCAACAATTATTCCAAACTGTAGTTGTATTCAGTGCTACTGTGTTGTATACTCTTCTTTTTACTTCTATTATTCTTTCGCTCATCTTTGGTATCTTACGTTCATCTTCTAGCGCCTGGACTTCGTCTTGGTGGTCGGTCGCACTTAATTCATTTCTTGTTCTAGATCAGTCTTGTTGCCAAGACATTCATCAACCACAAAACCATATTATTTATGTAAGCTTTTATTTACTTAACCAAACATTTCATGTGAGCTTCAGCTAAGGCAGAAAGACCTTATCTGCCTGACGTCCAAGCTGAAACTGAAGACCCAACCAGGCCCCACGTGACTTCACGTATTTCGCGGGCTTTCTGTAATATTCCATGGAAAGTCCCACCCGTGATATGAAAAGGGGCCATCCCTTCAGAAATACAGGGTGTTGACAATAATCTATGTATAGATTATGTAACAACTGTATGGCTGCACTCCGTGGACCCTAACAAGGCGCTTACAATATAAACTTGATGGGAGTTTGCACAAGAATGCTGCGTGCCATCTTAACCAAATCGTGAAAAACAACACACGAAAAGAAAGCAGCTGTACGGCTACTTGCTCCATATCACACAAACCACCCGAATGAGACAAACAAGATATGCTGGACACTACTGGACGAACTCAGAAGTGACGTTTTCCTGTGAAAACCAGCGTATGGACATGCCAGTGCGTGCTGTCCATCAAATACCTATGTTGGCCAGAAATTATATGGTTTCAAGTAGGGCGCCTCACGTAGTGTAATGGTTACCAAACTAGATTCGCAAATCATTATTATTATGTTTGTTTGTTTATTGATTTTAACGGCATATCAACCCGTCTGGGGTTATGTCATGCCTAACGGTTAGGAAGTAATACATATCGTGTATGTATATTTATATTTTTTAGTAATTGGTTTTAACAATGTGTTAGCATAATTGGGGAATATGTTGTATGGTATAGATTTGTTTCATGTCTATATTCTATGGTATAATTTTATTTCCCTCAAAGAAGAGAGAATATCCTCCATGTTGACATTTTCAAATAGATCTTTCATATTGTTTGCTTTAGATTAACGTTTTCTGATGTGAGCAAAAAACCTGCATTCCATGAATAAGGGTTTTACTGTCACGGAGTTCATTTTTCATTGGGCGACACATTCTGGTTTTGTGCTGCATCTAAACTAAGCTTCGTAATTAACTATATTGGCCAGTTCTGTGCGGATACCGGATGCTGCTCTGAGGACATCCCGATGACAATGAATGACAGGGACGGTTGGCGAGACATTGTCATGGATATCCGTGCTACTAGCATGACATGATGATGATGATGATGATGATGATGTATGCTATACTAAAAATGATTTGCGTTAAGACGCATAATTGATTTGATCCCGTCAACCTCACCCTCTCAATGATAATATAATAAATTTGAAGCATTATATTGCCTGACTATACGTGATAGCTTGGGCTTTTAATTTTAGCCAATTTTTATTTATTTATAGAGACAGGAATTGAGTCGATGATGGTTTTCCCATTAACCTTTGATCATTCCGTCTTAGATCGAATAGTTTAATAAAGAAAAATGAGCCGACAGATAGACCCTCCGCTTATTATTGATAACTCATCCGATTCCCTTCGATATTCTGAGAATGAAATAAGCAAGTCAATGGAAGCCCATTCATTTTCGATAACTGAGGTCAATTCTATATTCAAACAAGTTATTTATTTCCTTGATTTTACTTGGTAGGTTGGTTGGTTGGATTTTACCGCGTGTCAACCCTTGGGTAATTTTTGCTTTATTCATTTTTGCTTTATTGATTGTGGAGTACTGTTGTATAGTAGCTAGCACCCTTTTAGCACTCTACCAGATAGACTGGCTCATAGCCTTAAATAGCCTACGATTAAAGTAGATATATAAGCTGAATAATA
>CM042146.1:57033917-57048917 GCA_023376005.1 Doryteuthis pealeii | reverse complement strand
TAACGACCACAGCAACTTTATCAATGGAAACAATATTAATAAGCATAGTAAAAAAAAATAAAAGAGAATCTTTATCAGAATTTTGTCAGATATTTCAATCAATGATTTTTTGGTTTTTTTTTCTTTTTTTAAAACCTTTTTTTTCTCGGTATTGATATTCCGACACATTGATACGCATTGATATTCGAGGAGTGTTTGTTGTGCTCTGGAGAGTTTTTTTTTAAACGTGTCATGAGGTAATATGCGCATCCTCTCTCATACACATCACGTGCGGTTTTTGCATCGTCTCTGCTTACGGTCAATTGTTGGTTAGATTTTACGCATGTCAAACAATTGGGGAATCTTTTGCATATATATATATATATATATATATATATATATATAATATATATATATATATATATATATATATATATATCAACAAGTTATAAATAATAACTCTTTATTTTTGCAATACATGATTGTATCTACCATAACTCCTAGAAAAATCAAATATTCAATTTCTCGAGATTTGCTAACGGCTCTATATCGTTCAGCGTCCTGAAAGTGAATTTTAAAAAATTCTCTTCGAAGATTTTTTAAAATTCTCCGTTTTTGTCCAACGAATTTTATCATTCAAAATAAAATTTCACTCTGATGAAGGTCGAATTTTCCCAGTGTACGGAATATTTTTACATTTTTCTATTATCACTTTTTCATTTCATTTGTTTATTTAATAATAATAATAGTTTGAATCGCGTACGCATAGATGAATTGACCGAAACACATGTGTAAGTGATATTGATTAAATTCATCTTTTATTATCCATTCTGTACTCTCTTTTCTTTATTCATTCTTCCTCATATCGTCGGATTCAATTCCAATTTCCAATTCATTTTTCCACACACACACACACACACCACACACACACACACACACACACATATATATATATATATATATATATATATATATATATATATATATATATATAGTGTGAGTCAAGGATCGTGGAAAGTATATTATCCTTCAGACTCTTTTTACATCAACTATATGTAGTATCACCGTGACTTTAATGTTTCATAGCTTTTTACATTTCTCTCACTAAGTCAATATATTCGTCTACCTTTTCGCATTCTTTCACTTTTAATTGATGGTCGCTGATATTGTAAAATCCATTTGATGACCAGTTATTTTCTTCTTGTTAATTAAATTAGTTGTGGTCTTCTGGCTTGTAATTGGTGATCGTTTGTATCTCAAAGTTCAAGAGAATTCAAATTCTTGTGAGAAACCACCAGTTGGATCTTGAGCGAAAAAAATCACAAGGAATAATAATAATAATAATAATAATAATAATAATAATAATAATAATCAAGAGAGATATCTTCCAAGGAGACTCATTATCACCACTACTGTTCATTATAGCTATGATGTCTCTCAATCATATACTGTACAGGGGGATGCAAATTCACTAACGCACGAGAAAAGATAAACCACCTTATGTACATGGATGACATAAAAAAATTTGCAAAAATGAAAAAGAATTAGAAACCCTGGTACAAACTATTAGAATATATAGCCAAGATATAGGAATGGAATTTGGAATTGAAAAATGTACTATGATAGTAATGAAACAGGATGAAAGAAAATTAATGAAGGGAATACAACTGCCAAATCAGGACACTATAAGATCACTTGATGAAAATGAAAGTTACAAATACTTAGGAATTTTAGAAGCGGACAATATCAAGCAAACAGAAATGAAAGAAAAAGTTAAAAACGAATATCTCAGGAGGACTAGAAAACTTCTAGAAACCAAACTTAACAGCAGAAATCTGATCAAAGGAATCAATACCTGGACCGTCTCCATTATAAGATACTCAGGACCATTCTTAAAATGGACAAAAGAAGAACTCAGACAGATTGACCAAAGAACGAGAAAGTTTATGACCATACTCTTCATCCTAGAGACGATAGAGATAGATTATATGTGTCAAGAAAGGAAGGGGGAAGAGGTCTTGCCAACATAGAGGAATGCGTAGAAACCACAATCCAGCAACTTGAAGATTACACAAGAAAGAGCAAAGACAAACTACTTATGGTGGTCAACAATAGTAGAAGCGACAGATGGACAAACAGAAAAACAACAAAGACTAAAAAACAAAAATGTGAAGAAAAACAATTATATGGACGCTTCAAACGACAAATAGAAGAGGTTGCACATAAAAAGACTTGGACATGGTTAAGAAAGGGAAACCTCGAAAGAGAAACTGAATCACTTATAATTGCTGCACAAAATAATGCCATAAGGACAAACTACATCAAAGCGAAAATTGATAAGACCCAACAAAATAGTAAATGTAGACTTTACGGTAATAGAGAGGAGACTGTAAACCATATACTCTGCGAATGTAGCAAACTAGCACAACGAGAATACAAAACTAGACACGAAACAATAAGAAATAACTGTAATATTATTCTTTACTTCCTATTTTAACTAAATAGTTAAATTAGGAAAATTTACCAATGAAAGACGGGAGTAAGGGAAAATGATGTAAGAGTTAGTTTCAAAGTTGTTCTATTTTTCAATCATACCCCCTCTGTTCCAAATCTTTTTATCTGAATTCTTATTCAGTTTCATTAGCCTTTCTAATTTAATATCATATTTTATTAGATTAAAACTTTACTACTTGCACCCGGAGGGTGCATATATTTGCTAGTAATAATAATAATAATAATAATAATAATAATAATATCCTGCTAGGAAACCAGACCTATTATTAATTAACAACAGGAGGGAAACTTCTTACTCGTCAATTTTGCCATACTGGCGGATCACAGGGGAAGCTGAAAGAAAACACAAAGATAAGCAAATAATTGGACCTTGCTCGAGAGCTGAAAAATCTTTGCAACGGGAATTTAAAGGTCGTGCCAATTGTAATTGCCGTCCTTGTAACGGTTCCCCAGGATTTGGAATAGAATTTGGAGGAATGGTAAATCCGAAGAAAAACAAACAACAGCACTCTTAAGATCAGCTAGAATACTCAGAAGAGTTCTGGTAACCTGTTGAGACTTGCTGTCACTACCTCCTCTGAACCACTAACTTAGGCAGGTGTGGAAAACAACAACAACAATAATAATAATAATAATAATAATAATAATAATAAAAGTTATGGAATATGAAAGTCAAATTGATACCAATTGTAGTGGGTGCACTTGGAACGGTCCCAAAGGGATTGGAAAAGGAATTGGAAAATCTGGACATCAGAGGAAAGCTTGAGACCATCCAGAATACTGCACTGCTGCAATCTGCCAGAATACTCAGAAGAACCCTGGAGACCTGAGGAGACTTGCTATCACTCAGACTCCAGTGAAAGACCATCAGCTAACGCTGGTGTGAAAACTCAAAAGGAGCGAATAATAATAATAATAATAATAATAATAATAATAATAATAATAATAATAATAATAATCGAAGAGGTTGTACATGGAAAGACTTGGACATGGTTAAGAAAAGGAAACCTCAAAAGAGAAGCAGAATCATTAATAATTGCTGCACAAAATAATGCCACAAGGACAAACTATATCAAAGCGAAAATTGATAAGACCCAATAAAATAGTAAATGTAGACTTTGTGGTAATAGAGATGAGACTGTAAACCATGTACTCTGCGAATGTAGCAAACTAGCACAACGAGAATACAAAACTAGACACGACTGGGTTGGGAAGATGAACCACTGGGAATTATGCAAAAAATTTAAGTTTGACCATACAACAAAATGGTATATGCATAAACCAGAATCTATTCTTGAGAACGAAACGCATAGAATTCTCTGGGACTTTGAAATAAAAACGGATCACCTTATCCCAGCAAGAAGACTAGACCCAGTGTTGATAAAGAAAAAAGAAAGAACTTGTCAACTGCTGGATTTTGCAGTTCCAGCAGATCACAGGGTAAAGCTAAAAGAAAATGAAAAAATGGACAAATATCTGGATCTTGCCAGAGAACTAAAAAAGTTATGGAATATGAAAGTGAAAGTGATACCAATTTTAGTTGGTGCATTTGGAACGGTCCCAAAAGGATTGGAAAGGGGTTTGGAAAGTTTGGAAATCAGAGGAAGAATTGAAACCATCAGAACACTGCACTGCTGCAATCTACCAGAATACTCAGAAGAGTCCTGGAGACCTGAGGAGATTTGCTGTCACTCAGACTCCAGCGAAAGGCTATCAGCTAATGCGAAAACTCATTAATAATAATAATGATAATAATAATAATAATTAGAAGAAGAAGAAGAAGAAGAAGAAGAGAAGAAGAAGAAGAAGAAGCATACAAGTATATAAATGCATAATGGGAGCAACTGGTGTTTAACTCCACACGTGGATTCTCGCAGACGTTTAGGCATGCACACGTACACAAGAAGAGAGAAAATAATAATAATAATAATAATAATAATAATAATAATAATAATAATAATAATAATAAGAAAGAAGAAGAAGAAGAAGAAGAAGAAAAAGAAGAATTCGAAACACACAAGTACATAAATGCAAAATGGGAGCAACTGGTGTTTAACTGCGCACTAAGAATAAGAATAAGAATAAGAATAAGAATAGACATTAACCGAAACACGTAGAAAACACACAGACACCCACAGATACACGAGTACACACACAATAAATAAAAAAACTGAACGCTGTACATAAAAAGAAAGAAAAATTCGAAGAAGACATTGAACGTAAAATGCTACGCGAAAAACCACCAATAAAAAGAACAATTCCTTATTGATGTCAAACACACACAAAGAAGTGCCACGAAAAAGGTTTCCCTTACGAAGCTCAGAAGCCGACAAAAGCGCTTTTAGAATCAGTAGCACAACAGCGATGACATCAGACGGATGTGTTACCGGAGACTTTTAGGCAATGAAGGAAGAGTACATTCAACAGAAATTTGCAATGACGAACATCTATTTATTTTTTCCTTTTCTTTCACTCAAAAGAATGAAAAAAAGCAAAACAAACAGAAACATATATATATATATATATATATATATATATATATATATATATATTCGTACTTGCATGTTTGTTACATTTTTCCTTGTAAACCCTTAGGCTTCAAGTTTATGTGATGCCGGAAAAATAGCTTTTCTGGTTTCCAATAAAAATAATACAATACTGTCAATACTATATATATATATATATATATATATATATATATATATATATATATATACACTGTGTATGTGCGTATATGTATGCATATGAGAAACGTGATATGATAAAAAATCGTTTAAAATATGTCAAATAAACTGCACACTTTCTTGCATTGATTTTTTCATATATATATATATATATATATATATATATATATATATATACATTGACCGTTGTCTTTGTAGTATATTGTACTGGAAAACTAGGGAAAAAGTTAGCTCAGTCGGTAAAGCTTTCGGCTAGAAATCAAAAGGTTCCTAGTTCGATACCGGCCCTCACCAACTCAGGGTATGAGTAGTACAGGGATCTGTGCGGTAAATTAAGGAGGTGATTGTAGGTGTGGCGCTCCAGCTCACATGCTAAAATAATCTCCTTGGTCTAGCGCTAGTGAAAAGGGGATAGACTCCCTCGCTGTATGTCATACTGACATTAGGCCGCCCCGACGACTTTACTTTACTTATATATATATTTATATATAAGTTTAAGCTTTCTTTGTTTAATGGCATATCAAACTTCGTTGATTATCAAATGCCTAAATCATCCTTCTAGGCACTATACTGAAACAGTAGAACAGAGTGAGCTATTTAACCCGTTTAGGTTAAGTAAAACCCTGAATTCAAACTAGTTGAAGACCTGGAGATAGACAAAGATAGACAGGCTCTGCCCACACAAGACACGTCACTTGAGCAGCACCACCCCGACCAAACCCGTTTATAGGACCTGTATTCTGTATTGGCATTTCAGTCTCGGAAGACTATAATAAGGTTTTTGTGCCCCTGAAGTTACAGTGCCTCCTGTGACTATGAAGTCCGATGTTTAAAAAACATTTTCGACCACAGATGTTGCATTTGAAGGCTGTCCCTGAAGATGTTGATGTTCCGGTGCTTTGTTGCCGCTGCTTTCTTCAAGGACCAGGGAAAAAGATATTTAACTCATTATATTTCAAAATTAACACAGAAAACGAAAACAATCTATGTTCTTAATATATTTCGAACTGTTATTCTCATCTGTTTTTGTTATATACATAACTTCTTGTCGAACTCGCGAACCTGTCCAGTTGGACAAAGAATGCAACGGATATAATGGTTTAGTTTATACAATTCTAAATGACAAGCATATGTATGTTGCAGGTTCAATCCTTACTACAGACTAAAATAAGATAGAATACTTCACATAGCTTAACACTTGTACCCGGTCATATTAAACAGAATTAGAACAATCTACTTCAATGGATTTAATAAAAGGTTCGGTTTGAAGTTCCGTGAAGGCTCCTGATTACGATATGAAAGCTCCCTATTTAGACAAGAAAGTTTCCGAGTCTGACAAGAAAGTTTCCGAGTCTGACAAGAAATCTCCAAAGAAGGCCGGGAGCATATCGGCTGAAACTTTTTGTATACAACAATAAAGATGTGGACAACAGTTCTAAAAATATGAATAATACAAATTATCAAGCTTTATCACAAAAAAATAAAAACAGACAGACAACAATCTAATTCAAAATATGATTTAATTTTCGAATTAGCGCAACTATTATGCGTGTATTTCAAAGAATCTCAGGGTACAGGTACTAAGATATTTAGAATATATAATACTTTTTAATCGGTTTTATAACTGGGTAATTCCATATCAAATCATCGAGGCCATGTCACTTACCACCTTCAATTTTTCTGAATTTTTTTCCAAGTGTTGATTAGGATAAAGTTAGACAACCAAACTATCTTTTTGGTACAAATAATGTTCAATAGTCGTAAAATAATAATAGAAAAAAATTGTCATCTGTGCAGTATGTAAAGTTTTTAAGTGACATCCTTGGCCCGTTGAAAAGGGCTTAAAGAAAGTCCTGTGTTATGGAATCCTTTGGTGATCCTTTGTTAAGCGTATAAGTCATATCCTGTGTATTGGTAAAGGTCCAGTGATTTAATCCTATGTCCATTGTCTATGAACGTCGGCGAAATTATGACCAGTAGGGTCGGGGTTAAGTATTGTATCAGGCACAGAGTACTGGCAGTGGCTGGCCAAGAGATAGATCACATGATCTCGCCTAGCCTATACGTAGGAGCGGGGATCTAGCACACATATTATATACTAAAAAAATCTCATCACAGTGCCACATCGGGATATTGATCTTGCTATGAAAAAAATAAAAAATCATCAATAACTTAAAGTTTGTTGACTTTAAGATTTTCTTGATAGCATTTTTGGCTTCTATGGGCAAAATACTTTTATAAACCAATTTTTAGTTGTAAGGAAGCTCTAGAACTCGTTTTATAGACATAAGAGATTGTCTAACGTTAACATAGTCTACGTCTTAAAAAAATCAGAAAATTGAAGTGGTTGGGTGATATTTTTTACTTTTTTCTGGATGATTTGACATGGAATTACCCAGCTACTAACATAGTCATGTTATTGTTTTTGTTGTTGTTGGCATACTTCCGTCTACGAGAGACGATGGAGTAGTGTCAAGGCTTTTGTTGACTTGAACTGTATAGCCTGGGCGGGTTCATATGGAGGATGAGCTGTTGCCTGTGCAGCAAATCCCCTCTCTCCACACTGCCGCTGTGACCCAAAGGAAAGGTAAGTTACCAATGCAGTTTGGCAACGGAAGTGTCGCAGGAGTTGATGGGTAGCAATGGATTTCAGCATCACACCACCTTAGGGACTCCAGCTCCTGATTTATTTTCGGGGTTTACTCCCTTAGCCTTTCCTTGAAGGCAACAGAGGTTCTGTGTCGGACTTCTTGAGTTGATGGGTTGCCGACCAAGGCTAAGGAGCCCATTTCAAACCCATTTGGGGATTTATGCGAGTAGTAAGTACCCCAATCTTACTACTATCGGTGTTCCTGAAAAAAGAATTGAGGTTGGGGATATGGTATATTTTGCATTTGTGTATCAGATAAGCAACAGTACCTTCAGGTCATTTTTTTTGGGGGGGGGTGATAAGTCCACTGGAGGCGTAAGGGTAGTTCTGGTGTCCACTTTGTTTATACACATGTATACGTGAAACCCGCTCGTTCTTGTACACGTGTGGTTTTACCAGCGCTGTTGGATTATATAAGTTACGACTTAGTATAAGTCAACATACCTTTTAAGGCTTTCAAAAATCATCTTATAAGGTATCCGGAGTCTAGGATTTTGTACATATATCTTAGTAGTTTGGGCAAAAGAAAGAAAAATAAGGGGGTGGAGTAGAACGCTGGTTAGCACTTGGTGACATGGCACTGGGATAAGGCAAAATTAACTAAAAGAAAAGTCACGTTATAGATTACAGAATTACTTACATATAGTTAAGTCGGACTGAAATGGACATTGGAAAGTTTGGGTGGTTGGTGTTTAACGGTATATCAACCCATAAAGCCAAATCTTTTTATATATGATTGGTTTACCTTCTTGTGTATTATTATTTAACTATTCTTTAACTAAATTCTTTCAAATCAATTTTTAAAACAATTTTTTTAACCAAATGACTTTCCTGACTATTAATACACTGGTATAAATAATTTTCATCTTAGATTTATCATTAAGATCATATGTATTGATAAACTTGCAAACACATCTATAGACGGGACACTAATAGATACTACCACTCGAGTCAGAGTGGACATGGGAGTAATGGCAATGATGAGGCAATCCACTCCCCACAGAACTTCAAAAATGGAACCTCACCACTAGTTTAGCGTCATACCCATGACACACATCGGAAAAAGAGAAAAGACACTTGCAGATGCATATAAGGGAAGATGATAAGTATAGACAATTAAAGAGAGTTAAGAAAATGCACACACACACACACAGACATATATATATATATATATATATATATATATATATATATATTTGGAGGATATGTACTTAATTGAAGTCATACCTAATTTTGAAAATTAATTAGTTAATAATTAATGAATTTTAGGCGGGAATATATGTTCAAATGTAAGGCTAAACAAATCGAGAAAATGTCAATACCTGAATTGTTTAACCTTACATTAGAACATATATGCCCGCCTAAAATTCATTAATTATTAACTAATTAACTTTCAAAATTAGGTATGACTTCAATTAAGCACATATCCTCCTAAAATTGTCGGCTAAAAGCCATATCAAATAAACATATTGTTTATCTACTCACTCTCATATATATATATATATATATATATATATATATATATATATATATATATATATATATTAAACCTGAGCTAATTAATTTTTGCACCCAAAAGGCGCTTTACTGTTTAGTTTAATTACAGGAAAGTTATACTAAAATATTCCTTAATTTTAATATTGAGTTATATTTGAAAAAGAAATCCATATTAATTGGTTCTAACTAGTCGTAATTAAGTCAAAAAATGACCCGTTTTTCTTAGCCAGGCCAACATCTTCGCTCTTAATATATCTAAATTCGGTCAAACATTCCCTTTCTTAGAACTTTTATAAAAGTATTTTAATATTGTTGTTTTTTTTTATTCTCCGATCGTATTTATTTATTTGATTTAATTCGCTCTGCAACCTCATTTTTTCCTAATCCAAATTATCTACCCAGAGCTCAATGGGTGACCCAACGCGTCACGTTTTGTCTTATATATATATATATATATATATATATATATATATATATATATATATTTGGGAGAATATGTGCTTAATTGAAGTCGAACCTAATTTTATGAAAGTTAATTCATTAATAATTAATTAGGCGGGATTTACCTATTAAATGTACGGCTAAACAAATCGAGAAAAATCAATCTCTGTATGTACATTTCGGCCTATTAGGCCTCATCAACAGAGCTATAGATACAGCTGAAAATAGCCGGCTGAAATTAGCCATATCACAAATATCGTCTGTTTGTTTACTTCGCATATATATATATATATATATATATATATATGGGTGCGCGCGCGGGTGTGTGTGTGTATGTGGATGCGGGTGTACTAATGTGTCTCCAAGAGGCCAACAAAAACCGCAGTAGTCAATAAGAAAAAGCAAAAAAAAAAGCAGACAAGACATACTGGACAAGACACACACCTTTTATGTATTTTCGCTTTGTTCCATTTAATTTTCACCTCTTATTATAATGACCAAAAACCCCTAGAATGAGGACCTTCCCATCCCTAGTTATGGCTAATTAACTTACCCAAATCTCCTATCTATCCTTCATTTCACCCAGATCCTCTCACCTCTTGCGCAGGGATTGGCAATATCTTTAAAAGCGGGGGCCAAACTGCTATACAAAGTCTCGTCATGACATTAACTCTGTATACAATAATAATTGGACTTATTAAAATAGAATGAGTTGTGAGGTGAATAGATAGTTTACTTTTGAAGGTAAAAAAATACCGAGAAAATTTGTTACAGCCGTGGAAGTAATTTGGTAGGCAAAGTAACTTTTAGCATATTTCATTATCTGAAACAATTGTTCCCTAGTATATATATTATTAAATAATGCATTCAATACTAATGGGGAAAATTAAAGTACAGGTATTAAGTTGGTGGGCCGGATGAAATGACTCGAGGTCTGGATGTGGGCCGCGAGCCGGGGGTTTGCCACCCCCTGCTCTAGCCCATCCCACAGTTACTTTCGCAACCCAGATCAAAACACTTCCACTAAAAGAAGCATAAGTATACATGCTCAAAAATTCCCGGGTAGATCAGTAACAACCATGTTTTTGTTCTATGTCTGAAGATGGTTGTACGAGCTAACCTTGTTGCAGTTGAAATAGATTATTACACAAAGTAAAGTTTTTCTTCTTCAACCCCCCATATATATATATATATATATATATATATATATATATATATATATATATATGTGTGTGTGTGTGTGTGTGTGTGTTGTTCGAGGAATACTTCTTAATCCCGAGGGGAATAAGAAGTATTTGTCAAACAACATCCGGCTCTCACAGGCGCAAGACTCTGCTATTGCTGATCAATTGTGTAGTACAAATATTTGCAAAATCAACTATAGTGATCAGCAATTATCTGTTCTATACAAGACCAGAACAAATCACCATTTAATGTCCTCGAGGCAGTCAGAATTTTTTTACTGCCCGACCTTGTGTAGACAACGCCATTTCAAACACTCCCTAGTAATCTTGGATGGGGAGGTAGGGGTAACGTGAAGGTAAAATATATAATTTTATTTATTTTTTTTTCCTTCTCGTTGCTCCAACAATTAAATAATATTATCCCCCTCTTTTACCCAATATATACAATTTGACTTTTAAACGATCGACCGGTTGTTAACTTTTGAAAAAGCAGCGGTTGAAAGGGCCCTTACATTTCTATCGTCTTTTGCTTTCTTTTCTTTTTTAATACGTTTAAATTGCTGATCATAAATAAAGTATGATACTTTTCAAAATTATATATATATATATATATGTATATATATATATATAATTTTGAAATATATATATATATATATATATATATATATATATATATATATATATACATATGGTGATCACTGCGTGCAGAGTTCCCGGTTTCGATTTATGTCGGAGGGAAATCGTAAGTATACATCGCTGATGAGACTTAATAAAGTTGAAACAACTGTACGATGTTCTACGTGGGGCACAATATTTGCCGAGTTTGCTTGTCATGATTATTTTCAATAATTATCGAATTTTATACGATATACGCATTGTAATTGCCTTCAAGGAATAATAATAATAATATACCTTACTCAACAATGCTTCTAAAGCAAATAATCAAATCTCATATATATATATATATATATATATTATATATATATATATATAATATGTGTGTGTGTGTGTGTGTGTGTTGGTGTAAAATAATAACATTATATATATAACAGTATATATATATTAAATGTTAAATATATGCAGTTCATTTCTTGTCTGCAAGTCTTTCCTTTGTTTTTTCGTATTGCCGTCATATTTTTGTAATATCTGGCGACAATAGCTCAATTAGCCCAACATCTAAAAAATCACACTCTGTCCCAACATAATTCCGAAAAATATTAACGATAACACAAACCATTATAGAAACACAATCATGTAAAACAGACGATAATAAATTTTTGAAGCCTGCCGTATTAGACACAAAAATCCAAACTAAAACAAAATAAACTTTGATGTACACCAACATTCTAAAATGCTTATAATTTAGCTATAAAATATAATTAGCATAAAGTAATAATAATAATGACAATAATAATAATAAAACTAATAATAATAACAACAATAATAATAAAAACACAACCTATATAAATGGCTAAATGAATAGGCCCATGTTGTTATGCAACGCGTTTTACAAAAATTACCAATACCTGAAGCCTGCTCTCCCTCTACGATAGGTGCTCAGAAAGTTACCCTAGTCTTATATAACCCATATTATAACGTATTACATCAGCAAAATCTTCTTCGACACCATAATTATTCTAGATAGCTACTAACAATAAGTCCGTTTACGACACTCGATCATGTAGCATTGCCACTAAATCAATTCGCCGAGCACCTATATATACAGAAAAGAAATAACAGGAAGTCAAGGACTTCACAGATTCAATGTTGCAATTAATGATTACTTGCACCTCTCATTTTAACGAGATCATCTACCTCGCGTTTTCCTACAAGATAAAATCAATCATCAAATCTATCCCCTCACATCAAATTATACACACAACAAACTATAACAAACACAAATCAAACAAAATAGTTAAAAATCTATTTAGATTACACATAACATTATAGTATTATATTTACTGAAGCTGATCATCATTATAAGATGTGAGCATTCATGTTTGTAAGAGTCGCTAGATGTTCATGTGGGGCCATTCCCCAGTATGATGTAAATTCTTAGAAAGCTGTTGCTGTATTGAAATCCAATGGTCTAGCCAGATCGTTGTTGCTGCGGGAAGAAATTTTACATATTTATATTGGTATTTAAATATGTCATATCTCTTGCCCACAACAATGAGTGGTATTAGAAGATTATTTCATTGCCCTGACCCACAACCCATTATTTCTATATCTGACAAATCATTTACTATTTATGAAAATGAAACCAGTAGGCATTGTCTACATTTACTTATTCTATTCTCCGTTTTAACACTCCAATTTATCTATTTTAGAGTAAACAAATTTATGGATTGAATTCATTTCTGTGTGACTAATCCAGAATGAGCGAACCACCCTTAACAGCTGTTTTAAGCATTGTCAAACGCGTTCACTCCCCCGGGAGAATAACTTCTTCAAGTGGACTGTTTAGCATTGAATAAGTGCATATAATGATCTCCGGACCGTTCCATCTAATAAGGTACTCCAGACCCGAATTTATGTCCCCTTAGCCTGGCCACCACTGCTCAGCGAATATAAACTATACTACTCGCATTTGTAAAAATATATCTGCCATCAGGCTTTAACTTCATTAATGAAAAACTGTACTGTAAGAACCCTACATGAACATGATTGCCGCTTGAATTCTGAGGAGAAAAATATATGTCTGGGACTTATCGATAGGGCAATAGGGTTTTGACAACATACGTAGTTGCAGGCTTGAATGTTACAAGCCGATGATTCGGAGGTGACCACTTCGACCCGGCCGCCCCACGTGGCTAGTAAAATGACAAGAATAAAGCAACGAGTATACAACGAATTTCGCCTATAGATGTCATATCGGAACGTTATTACTAGGTCATTGGCCAGAATACCAAGTGTGTCCTAAAAAATAACCTTCTCACAAATAAAAATATTCAGAAAAAAACGACTCCAGTCCATGTTTTGTAAATTCGCCACCCCCAGCCAGTCCTACGGTGAGTTTAAGCTAAACCAACTGATTATAGTTGAAGTCCCGGAATGTACAAAGATATAGCCTAAATAGTGCTATAGGTACATTATGTATATGAGCATAGACAGATTTTAATTAAATACTCCAATTACATAGCGCAACAACTCTATCGTGTGAGGAGGACCCAAAAACCAGACCGATTAAAAGTATGTTACGGTTGTCGAGTGCATAATTTAGCTCACCTTTACTAAATTAACTCTTCGCATGTATATAAAATTTTGATCAACCAATCCCAGATGGTCCGAACATCCAATTAACACTCAATACTTAACCCACAACTATTTAAAAAACAAACCCCACGTATAAAAGTGTTTCTATTTAATTTGTACTGTTAAAACCCTGGCCGCCCGCTTTAGAAAGGGAACCACATATAGTCAGCACATGATTCTAAATTAAATTAAAAGTTCGTGCAGATGCACCCCAAACCCATTCCATACAATGACATATCAAAAGCCCAGTTAATCGACAGCAATTTTACAACACCACAGTAGCGTTACCTATCAGCGACGACATCACTTCTAACCCAGAGCACCGAATAACTAACCCAATTACACTATATGCACACTTCCAGTTCAATCGGCGAACCCCAGCCTGAGATATGAAGGCTATGATATCGAGTTACGGCTATTAATATGGCAGTATATTTTGACGTGAAACCTTAAGTTAGACAGATTAGTGCAATTCCCTGTCCATAGTGAATTACTTTAATACATCCATAAATTAATATCAAAAACCCACATCACCACGTAATATATGTTACCAATAACCAACTTATCTATCTCTTTTCATTTCAGTTCGTAGAAACCGTATCAAATTCCTCCAGGCACAGTTCATACACACACACGCAAACACACGCAACACACACACACGACAACAACACATCCACACACCAGACATACACACACACTGTGATAATAACAACATCCCCACGAAGTATATATGACACATACTACAAGCCCACCTCAACTATCCGCATAATCACAACCCATCATCATCTCTCTGTGT
>CM042146.1:57015582-57033817 GCA_023376005.1 Doryteuthis pealeii | reverse complement strand
TTCTCTCTCTCTCTCGCTCTCTCTCTCTCTCTCTCTCTCTCTCTCTCTCTCTCTCCTTCCTTCAACCCATTCTTTTTTTTGCCGCACTTTTTCTTCTTCATCCTTCTCTATCATTTACTCGTTCCTCATTTATCCCCCCCTCTCTCTCTCTCTCTCTCTCCTCTCTCTCCTCTCTCTCTCTCCTCCTCTCTCTCTCCTCTCTCTCTCTTCCATCCCAGTTTTTTCTGCACTTTTTCTTCTTCTCTCCGTTATTTCTACTTGTTCCTCATTTTTTTCTCTCTCTTCTCTTCTCTCTCTCTCTCTCTCACACCACCACACACCAACACTCTCTCTCTCCTCTCTCTCTCTCTCTCTTCTCTCTCTCTTCTCTCTCTCTCTCTTCTCCATCCATGTCTTTTTTGCTGCACTTTCTTCTCTCTGTCATTATTCTACTCTTCTTCATTTTTTACCCTCTCTCTCTCTCTCTCTCTCTCTCTCTCTCTCTCTCTCTCTCTCTCTTCTCTCTCCTCTCCGGGAATACGACTGGAATAACCCTTCGATTATCGAGCTAAAAGGGGAAGATGACTAATCAGTCGCATTAATGCGTTTTCTTGATGACTGATTCCAATCACTTTATTTCACTTGGTAGGTTAATTTGTTGATCGTGACCAAAAAAAAATTGTTTTCCTTACAGAACTTCATCTCAGCTTGCTACCTTAAAAATAAATCTAAAAAAAAAAAATCTATAGATTTTTTTAATCATCAACATTTAGATCCCTATTTCTCTGAATGTTTGAGATGAGGCTTGATGATTACTATTATCTGCGTTTTGCGGACTATTGTCCTATCTTCATTTTATCTGTACAATGTTTCGACCGATATGCCTCCGGCATTCTTCAGATTTCTTGTCAACTCGGACCTCTTTTCGACTCGGGAACCTTCTTTCGACGCGGGAACTTCTCTTTCGGACTCGGGAGCTTTTCTTGTCGTAATCGGAGCCTTCAAAGTTCCGTGATGGCTCCCGATTACGACAAAGGCCCCGAGTCCAAAAAGATTCCCGACAAGAAATACTTGGAGAAGGCCGGAGGGCATACCGACTGAAACGTTGTACGTATGAGAATGAAGATGAACAATAGTCCGAATAACGTAGATAATAGTATTTAGATCCCTATTTGTCTGAATTTTGAATGAGACTTTTAATTTGTATTATTTGAATTTTTCAGACATCTTTACCGATTATTATAGTTATATAAACAACATTTCGTTTGATATTTTCTCCGACCTTCGGGTGTTTCCGGTCGAACTCGGGAGACCTTCTTTTCGAACCCAACCCTTTTTTTATCACATAAGTGTTACAAGACAATGCTGATGGTCAATCCTTCAGTATTCATTAATACACATGAATTTTAATGGAAATTAATTTCTATAAACAATCGAAACATATAACCTTTAAGCTACCACTGCGTTCACGATTCATAAGGACTTTTTTTATTTACACCGTTAAAACCCGTTTTTAACAACGATTTAGGCTAGGTTAGGGTTAGGGGTAGGGTTTGTTTTATAATTTAAAATAAACCTCTAAAAATTGTCTGTTTAAACAACCGGATTTTGACGGTGTAAATGAAAAACATTCCTTATGAATCGAGATCGCAGATTGGGTGCTTAAAGATTATATGGTCCAACAAATCGTATATATATAAACAAGATTTAAACATTAAATAAGCCCACCAAGTTGACCAATAAAACAACTATATCAATAGTACAATTAAGATATGATTCAAAATTGAAGCAACATCGACTGACTGCGAAACTGCCTTGAAGGGGTTTTATAAATTAATAAGTAGGCAGATACATCCATTTGTTGAAGCCATTAGAAGCTATTTATTGAGTGAAAGAAATTCAAAGCGATATGCTGGCAGCTGGGACAAAGTGAACAAAAACACAATTAATTGTACATTCCACGGTGTAACTAAATTATAAACCCCTAGAAAAAACTATCTTTTGAATGCCACTTTCATGAAATCACGTGTACCCTTATAGTGCCAGAAAAATGACCAATTTCGTGAAAATTTAATATAATTTTATAATTTAATGATAGATTTCGAAAGCGTTAGAATAACATAGTAAAGAATTGAAATCTGTTGAGAATTGACGGATATATGGGGATTCAAAGATCCCCAAAATGCCCTTTATTATAGATTATTTACCAACCCCTCCCACAGCAGGATGCGACACAAGGTCAATTTCTTAAGCGGAGTTTAACAGGTTTTAATCAGAGTTTTCTTCTCCTAGACTGGTTACCTAGCCATGTTCAAGAGCCCAGTCTCCTGCTATTTACCTATAGCTAGAGGAAATTGGATTCATACCTTTCCCAAGGGTATTAGCGCCATGTGACATCTAAACGGCTTCGTCCAGGAATTGAACTTGGGTCGACGAGTCCATTTCCCACGACCTCTAACCATTAGACCACCGCCTCCTTTTTCAGCATTATAAGTCTACGTATTTCGTTGAAAATTTAAAATTGTCGAATTTATTGTCTTTTCTTATAGATTCTGATGCGTAGAATTCATTGATGCAGAAAAAGTGCTCAATCGGAGATTTTGCGGAGATTTGAGCCCTTATAACCCCTCTTATAGTGCTGAAAATGACCAATTTCGTGAAAATTTAAAGTGTCGATTTTATATGATTGTCTGATAGATTTCGATGCGTAGAAAATGCGCCTACTTCTGACGTTACAAAAATAGAACTCTTTGGTGAAAAAAGTTCGAATAATGTCTTGAGACAAAAATGCATTTTGCATTACCCACAAACTGCTATTAGTCTGGGCTGGTATGGAGTTATGAAAATATACTCAGCCTCGAACTACTACTCTAACAATTAAACAAGATTATTTTTATTCTATTGGTATTGTTATACATATCAGGTATATAATCGGCGAGAGAAAGACAGACTGCGTAAAGATGGGATGAGGGACTCTTACTTGTTAACTTGGACGCCATATTATCCAGGACTTATTTCTGGGGATGATTCTGTGGGTTGTTGCTCTGTTTTGATTTATTCGGGATGGTCATTTGTTGTTTACATAATTAACAAGATCTTGTTGTTTTTTCTTAAGTCTTTATTATAAAAAGAAATCAGCCTTGGATTCAACTGCACGATGGAGAAACGACTCTCAGAGCAACAACAACGCCAGATCTCGGCTAGAATCTAGTCGCATTTAAATCTAAATTGTCTCACGCCTGAGATCGCCAGCATCCAGAGGGGTTAAGTCGGGGTCACCATTAATCAATCATAACCCTAACGGTTATGGAAATTTCCCACTTAAATCCCTCTGATTTTGATATCTAACGAACTCTTGATTTAAAAATATTCTAACTACAGTACATACATAATTCATTGACTATGAATTTTGTAACAGTACGGGTACACTATAAATTAAAGAGGCAGTGTACAATGCTATGTACCGGAACGTACTAGGGAAGAGGTTGCTGCAATCTTTAAAATATCTTCAACAACAGAAGTGTTAGATTTTTGATCGTGAAACCTAATGCAGTGAAATCGGAAGAGAAAGATTAGAGGCGAAGAAAACAAGGAATTTAGGACGACTTCCTATGGAAGGGTTTTAAAATTCATCAGAAGAATTCCCAAATCTTGATCAATATTAAGGTGATTTTTCAACTGGAATGGAATATCACTGGTGTTAATTTCTGTTAGAAACTTACATGCTTTCCCAGTGCATGCAAGGTTTTAAACAAGAGTATTGCAATTGATCAAATATTTTTTTCCAGCAGTGAATTAGAACAACTGCCCTGGAAGATTGTTTAGCCAGTGTTGGCCAATATATACATGGAATACTTTGAAGAGATGGCCTTAGGATCTATACCATTAAAGCCATTAATGTGGCTTAGATACGTAGATGACATATTCATTTTCTGGCTTCATCAGGAAGATGTTCAAATACTAACGGATCATGTGAACTGAATCCGCCCATCTATACAGTTCAAAATGGAGAAGGAACAAGACAACAAATTGTTCTTCTTAGATGTGTTAATAACTTGTACAGAACATGGATTCAGTTCATCTGTGTAGCGTAAGCCTACCTTCACCGGATAGTATCTTAACTTCAATTCCCACCGCGCCTACAACCAGGAATTTCAGGAGGCAAAATTAGTTGGCGTTGGAAATTCTGACCTATTATCTTGAATCGAACGGTGTTCATTGAGAACGTGCACCTTTTAATGTGATGGATCCAGAAAGACAAACAAAAAAAAGAGAGAAATCGGTTATTCCTCTTTTATTTCGTCACAACCCAGACGGAAGTGACGTACGTCGTTTCTCATTGGTCATTCACAGCTTAAAAGATCAATAGCAGTGACTGTGGCAGTTGCGTTTCGCGCTTACGTGCGTGTGTGTATTCTGAACGTTACTATGCTTGGTGGATTATTGCGACCGGATCACCTGCCGAAATTTTATGGTAGGGTTGCTTGTAAGAAGGGTATGATGTTGTAAGACCCGAAACCTGTTATGATCCCAATAACAACTTTGATGAGGTGATCCTACGCGTATATTTACGAAGTATACATATCAGACGGAACATAATGGCCTCTCTATTGAATATTGAATATTGAATGTAGTTAATTGATTTGATTCCAAAATTCATGCGCGTGACTAAAATTCCGTCGGGTTTCGATCCCAGCTAGAGGTAGCTGTTAAAAAGTCGAGCCACACTCATGAGAAGTAAACTTCGAGACACATGTCTGTGGATGTCTGATATATATATATATATATATATATATATATATATATATATATGGCAGATCATATAGGTACTATATTTCTAAGCCAATAGTGCTCAATATCATTGATAGAGTGTTTAAGTTTGTTGATTTAAGGTAGTATGAACCTGGAATCAATACCGAGTTACTGACATTTCCTCGCCTATGTGATCTGAAGATCGCATAGTCGAGAAACTATCAGAAACCAGATGTTGACTCTATCTCCACGCTACCTTACCTCAGATATATATATATATATATATATATGCGTATGTGTGTATGTGTGTGTATATATATCTGTGTGTATTATATTATACTTGCAATTCCTCTGCAATATATATATATATATATATATATATATATATATATATATATATTAGTTAATCCTTTGTTAGTATTGGATAAATGAGAATAAAGTGCTCGATTACTATTGTAAGAGGTAAGAGCTGTATTTATTTTATTTATTATAGTGTACAATACATTTATGGTGCAATTGTTACCATTGGTTTCTAAGCAGCATGCTTGCGTTGCTGCCCGTCTTCACGACAACCTTAAATGTATTGTACACTATAATAAATAATTAAAATATATATATATATATATATATATATTATATATATATATATATATGTGTGTGCATGCACATATACATACGTGTGTGTATGCATATATATATATGTATATAATACATACGCATATATATATACATTAAATTATACTAACCCTATCACAATTCTATATGTGTATATAGGTCATAAGCATGCAGATGTATATATGTGTAAAGGAATCTTCTTGTATATAAATATATGTATATGTTTATATGTTTTATAGGTGAAATATCTATATATGTATATCTTTATATACGTATGCATTGGCACACATATATCTCTCTCTCTATATATGTGTGTGTGTGTGCGTGTGTGTGTGTGTGTGTGTGTGTGTGTGTGTGTGTGGTTTTAATATAGTGTAGTATATAAATCTTTCCCGCCAAACAAAAATGATGCTCAAGAAAACAAAAGACCCACAAAAAATATCCCCCCCACCCACAAATACTTCATGGAAACCTGAAAATAAAAATAAACAGAAATACAAAAATTAGTGCCGAGAAGGGGGAAAAAAAAAGTTTCCCTTCAACTCGCGCATAAAATACATCAAGAACAAAAAATAATAAAAAATAAAAAAATAAAAAATAAAATAAAAAAAGATACAGTAAAAGACAGTCAGTAGACAAAATGTCAAAAAATATAGCTGCTGATAGATAACTGAAACATAGATAAAAATAAACGAAATAAGAAAATGTATTCCTTCGTACAAAGCCGAGGTAGTGAAATTGCTCGCAGCAAGATGTCCTGGTGTGCAGAGGAAATGTTTACAGTGGCCAACCAGAACGCCACACACTGCCTCATTACAGCGCCGCCAAGCGGTGAGTGAGAGAAACCAACGACTGACTATGGAATAACACAGCGGCGTAAATATCCATTAGGAGCCACTAGGGGGCGCAGCTAAGATCTCTGCTACATCCCTTCCGTTCACTAATGTAAGAATGCATATGTATATGTACGCGTGTCAATATGTTTGTCTGAACGATTTTGTATATACGTATATAAGTATCTTATGAATATGTCAGCGCACTTATATATATATATATATATATATATATATATATATATATATATATATATGCGACTATGAATGAGTGTGCGTGCTTGAAATTAAACATTTCCTACATCCTTTCCGATTTCAGGTGCATTAGTGTTCGTATGTACGGATATTTTTCAGCATATGCATACATAAAAAGAGAAAGAAATGAAGAATTTTATATCCTATACAAATATGAGATGATAATTAATATAATATTTCCGTACGTTGATTCCCCCTCTGTCTGTCTGTCTGTGTGTGTGTGTGTGTGTGTGTTTGTGTGTTCGTGTGTGTGTGTGTGAGCGCATCTCCCTTCAATTATATCCGCGTGAGATTTTGGGCGTGGCCGAGCTAAAACACTATCCACAGCCTTCAAATTCTCTTGCATAGCTGTCTTCGTAAATACTTTTTCTGATGTGTGACATGGCTCTGTCGTATTATTACAAGGATATATGAGAGTATATGTCTATAATGTATAGAGGTAAGGAATGAAGCGGAATATAAGAAACAATAAATAATCCACCTTGTCATATATATATATATATACACACACACATATATATATATATATATATATATATATATATATATATATATATATATATACTAGCCGACCCAGGAAACAGTTGGCTTCCTGTTTTAACAGCAATTCATGCTGATATTAATGTTTCCATTCAGAAAAGAAACAAATTATTCTACTTAACATTCGGTAGTGTGTAACCAGGCCGTTTTAGCTCAGTCGATAGACCATTCGGTTAAGTAATCACAAGTTTACGGGTTCGATTCTGATCCCTGACACATCTAGCGCTTGAATAACACAGCTTGTATAATCTGATCAGAGAAAATAATTAAAAGATCTAGTTTGTTTAGATTCTTTATTTTCTATTTCCTTCCTATCTACATATTTAAAAAGAAAAACATGATGTGACACGTCATATTGTGATACTATTAAGAATCCACGACACCATTGATGCCTATTTTGTATCTTACTCACTAGTATTTACTGCTAGTTTCATTCTTCTAAGAATAGCAATATTCCAGGTTCGATACCGGCCACTACCAATTCAGCGCAGGAGTAGCACACCTTGGGTAATATATATATTTACCAACACCTCCGCACGAGCAGGATGTGACACAAGGCCAATTTCTTAAGCGGAGTTCAACAGGTTTGAATTCAGAGTTTTCCTTCTCCTAGACTGGTTGCCTAACCAAGGTTAAAGAGCCCAATCTGCCCTACTATTTACCCATAGCCGGAGGGAGAGTAGAATTCATACCTTTCCCAAGGGTATTAGCGCTAAGTGAAATGCGTTTACCTCGTCAAAACAGCTTGGGTAATATGATCTTCGCAGTAAAGTACATGGGATTTAACGATGGCTATAGCACTCTATCTCACCAAAACAATGTCTCTGGTCTAGCTGGCGGGAAGAGGATAGACTTCCTCACAGGTCAGCCAATAACGACAATAGCCGACTCCACAGATTACTACTAACCCTGAAAAAAATGTGAAATTAGCATTCTTAGATTGACTCTGATTGTAATCTGTGTCTCTCTCGCCAATTACGAGGGTGAGTAAAAAAAGTAATGCCATTTTCTTTATTTCATGTGCAGTTTTTTTCTTACTTTTCAGGTTTTTAGACTCGTAAGGAGGCTCAGATCAAGAATCCGACGAGTAAGACCCAATTTGCCAATCGAAAATATCCTCCTTCTGCATGACAATACGCTAGACCGCACACAAGCATCAGAACAAGGGAGAAAATCGCCTCATTCGGGTGGACAACTTTACCGCATCTTCCATACTCACAAGATTTAGCGCCTTCGGACTATCATCTCTTCAACCCCATGAAAGAGGGTTTGAGACACAATGGTCTTTCCAGTGACGAGGAAATAAAATTTGTAGTGAAGAAGTGACTCACAGAACAGTCAACAGAAATTTACGGGCAGGGATACATACTCTCATTGGAAGGGGGAACATTGCTATTGAGAGAAATGGTGACAATATGGAGAAGTAGGGATGTAATCTACTTTGGACCAGCTTTATTTTGATATATGGTATATGTTCCTGTGTTGGTAATTATACCTATCCTAAACAAAATGGCATTACTTTTTTTACTCTTTCTCGTATATATAATATATATACGCTCGCGCACACACACACACAGAGAAAGAGAAAGAGAGAAAGAGACAAAGAAAGAGAGAGAGAGAGAAAGAAAGAGAGAGAGAGAGAAAGAAACACACCCAAACACACATATATATATATTATATTATATTATATTATATATATATATATATATATATATGTGTGTGTGTGTGTGTGTGTGTGTGTGTGTGTGTGTGTGATATAGTGAAAAATTTGAAAAAACACAGGTTCAAATAAAATGAGTGATATTTATTCAGCCAAGGCTGCAGTGTTTCAGTCTATTTAGTAGATCTTCTTCAGGGCTTTTGTTGATAAAAGGAAAAGGAAAATTTATCACAGAATAATAAGGAGACTGTGATAGTTTTTGTTGATCAGTTTTTTAAAAATGTTTTGAATGGAAAATTAGCGCTCTTAGAATTGTTCGAAATTTATGAAACGCTGGGATAAACGGTTTTGAAGGATGACATCGAACATTCTCTTACGTTGTGTGTGTGTGTGTGTGTGTGTGCGAGAGAGAGAAAGAGAGAGAGAGAGAGAGAGCGAGGGGGAGAGGGAGAGAGAGACAGCGTGTATGGAAATGTGAGTAGATTAATCGTTTTCATTTGGGTGTCTGTGTGACCGTGTGTGTGTGTGTGTGTGTTTATTTATTTGTTTATTTATTTATTTGAAGCTGTGTTTTTTCAAATTTTTTTCTATATTACATACCGTCGGATTCACTTCCATTTTTCTCTTCACACACACACACACACACACACACACCACTTGTCATTATTATCTTCTATAATTATCGAAGTTTATGCGATATGCGCATTGTAATTGCCTTCAAGCAAAAATATAAATATTAATATATACTTTTTCAACAATGCTTCTAAAATAAACAAACATCCAAAAATCTTATTTCCTTCGCCGAAGAGCTTAAAGCCCGAGTTTGTTATTGTTCACTCAGACGTCTCAGTATCATTGACAGGTTAATTTCGCAGAAATTTCTCCGTGCTGTACCGACTATCCTGCTGAAGTCCCGGTTTCGATTTCTGTCGGAGGGAAATCGTTAGTATATATCGCTGATGAGACTTAATAAAGTTGAAACAGTCTGTACGATATTCTACACACCGAGTAATTCTTTGCGAAATTCACTTATCATTATTATCTTCTATAATTATCGAATTTTATGCGATATGCGCATTGTAATTGCCTTCAAGCAAAAATATATATATATATATATATATATATATATATACTCAGAATTTATAAATTTGCCGTTAAAGATAGAATAAATTGTATGTATATATATATTAGAACAAATAAAATTACAGATCATTATCATCATGAAGGCATGATTTCCTTGTCTCTTTCTTGCTATCTGTTCCCTTCAACCATTGCTCTTGGTATTTCCTCTACACGACATCCATTATTCCATTTATGTGGAGGCGCGTGGTGTAATGGCTAGAGTTGTGGCAAACGAACTTGTTAACCCGGGTTCAAATCCCAGACGAGGCTGTCTACATTTCCCATTGCGCTAATACCCTAGGGAAATGTATGCATCCACCTGATTATTTACCTCGTACCCCACTTGTACGGGTTAGGCACAAGGCCCTATGAACGTGGGACCACCCACAAGCCGAGACTCATGGGTGGCAGGTAGAAAAATTGCATCGATCCCGTCGGCATTCCCCCTCAAGGGGGGCGCCTCAGGCACTGGGCAATAAACCCAGCCCTGCTCCTTAGTCAAGTAAATGTATTCATCCACCTGCTCTCCCTCCAGCTATGTGTAAATAGTAGGACAGACTGGACTCGTAACACTTGGTTAAGCAACCAGTCTAGTAGAAGGAAAACTCTGCATTCAAACCTGTTAAACCTGAAAAATTGATATTGTGGCGCATCCTGCTCGTGCCGAAGGGTTGGCAGATATGCACACGGCCTCCATTATGAAAAGAACATTTCACATGAGCAATTATAACTTTCAAAACATAAACAACGACGTTGTTTTTCGACTGTCTACT
Organism: Doryteuthis pealeii; assembly: GCA_023376005.1. Classification (NCBI taxonomy): domain Eukaryota; kingdom Metazoa; phylum Mollusca; class Cephalopoda; order Myopsida; family Loliginidae; genus Doryteuthis; species Doryteuthis pealeii. The sequence goes on along the minus strand of CM042146.1, from coordinate 57,023,288 downwards.
TAAAAACTATTAATTCATGACAATCCATAAAAAAAGCGCCATTTAATCTGATATTTTTCAAATGATTTTTTAAGAATGTTTTAGCCTTTTTTCCTTTCACTTTTTCACGTTTTCCTTTTTCCTTTTTTCCTGTTCAATTCCCTCTTGTGTGTCACATTCTCTCTCCTCAAGATGAACACACAATGAATCACAAAACACAGAAACGAACTTTTAATTTGTCAGCGACAACGAGATTCTGCCGAACGGTTGACGAATTGAAGACGCCATTGACAGTGGGACACCAAATTATGAGAAACTTAAACAGGCTCTGAAATTCCTGGCGAGATTCTTACGAACAAGACATTTTGGAGACAAGCTGTTCTAGCAGACATTTGGGCACTTGGATTCATACGCCACGAAATTCCGAGTAGGTATCTTGTGGATAATTTCGTTTTAAAGACTAGCAACATAGTTGCGAACTGCAGTGTCATTTGTCATCTGCAATGAAATTATGCAGAAAAATTGCTTAGCGGGAAACATTGAGTTAGCAGGATAATAAGTCATCTCTGAGAACAGTTGGGTAGTTGTTGAACTGTTAAAAAAACGCGATTGATTTTCTTTTCTATTTGCTTTATAGATAGATAGATAGATAGATAGATAGATAGATGAAAATCGTGTGACTAATATATTTAACTAATGTAAATTAAAAATGTTGGAAATTTTCTGACATATAAGGTGTGCTCTAATTCCTTACCTAGATTTATAGACTAGCCGAGGTCACGTGAGTTATTCTTGCAACCAATCTCTAGCAATACTGTGGGCCTGATAGAATACTTACACCCCCTACTGGTCATAATTACAATTACACTCTTTGAGGACGGACATAGGATTGCCGGATATTTACCAAAACTCAGGAAGGACTGATACGAGTACCAGAGTAACCAAAGGATTCATTATCGAAGGACTCTATACCAGTAAACTGAGAACACTTTACTAACCAAAGGATTCATTATCGAAGGACTTTATACCAGTAAACTGAGAACACTTTAGTAACCAAAGGATTCATTATCGAAGGACTCTCTACCAGTAAACTGAGAACACTTTAGTAACCAAAGGATTCATTATCGAAGGACTCTCTACCAGTAAACTGAGAACACTTTACTAACCAAAGGATTCATTATCGAAGAACTTTATACCAGTAAACTGAGAACACTTTAGTAACCAAGAGGATTCATTATCGAAGGACTCTATCCCAGTAAACTGAGAACACTTTACTAACCAAAGGATTCATTATCGAAGGTCTCTATACCAGTAAACTGAGAATACTTTACTAACCAGAGGATTCATTATCGAAGGACTCTCTACCAGTAAACTGAGAACACTTTAGTAACCAAAGGATTCATTATCGAAGGACTCTCTACCAGTAAACTGAGAACACTTTACTAACCAAAGGATTCATTATCGAAGAACTTTATACCAGTAAACTGAGAACACTTTAGTAACCAAAAGGATGCACATTATCGAGGGACTCTTTATCAAGGATCCAATTCCACTGGATAAGCGCTTCTGCTTTAAGGCCAAGGAATGGCCCTTAAAAACGTAACAAAAAAGTATTGAAAGAATGTACTTACAATTGAAGTCTGTATTGGATAAATGTTTATGCTGCTATATTTCAGGATGCCTTCCTCTTGCAAAGAAAAGAAAAAAGAAAAAGAAGTAGTCGCATTCTTTTCAATATTGAACCTGAACATTTGTGGGCCTTAAGTGGATGCTCTACCGACTGAGTTAAAATTATCAAGTAAGTAAAATTAGCGTATATTTAACTTAGAGAGACAATTCATGGAGTTCAAAACCTATATAGACATAGCTAAATGGGAAATACATAACTTCTCTACGGGTATAATCGCCATGTGAAAGGCAATCAGCTCAATGACCTGTTGCATATCAACCCTTTTCAGATCCTTTAATGCTGAATCAAATCATTTTGATATTTGGTTTCTTACAGTACCACCTGTTGCTTAAATTGTCACATGTCTAAATAGTGAATATGGTCATCACTCCTTAACTTTGGTGATCTAACAGGAACCAGTGCTTTCAACGTGATTTGACTATAAGCCTTATGGTGATAGGGGTGCTCTCAACAAGAGAGGGATTACCTACAATAAACAATAATCAGGGTTAAATCCTTTTAATTCAGGTCGTTGTTTCCATGTTCATTTCTGACGATTATTAAAGTTTCTCGACAAGCGCCACCAATGTATTTTATTATCTTTTTGTTGATCTGTTTTATTGTTTTCACCATCGACACAACAGTAACAACACTGCTGTCTATTTTTGTTTTTTCTATCATATGTATACTTTAGGTTTTCACACAAGAATAACAGTAATAACCTTCGGAAAGTTATGAACCCACTCATCCCACCACACTCAAGCAAAGTACAAAAACTGATGGTTAGTTCATTATTATTGAGCAGAAGGACTCAGATTACAATAATAATAGGACTTTATTTCAATAGAATGAGTTCTGAGGTGAACAGATAGTGAACTTTGAAATTTCCCATCATACAGGTAAAAAATACCAAGAAAATTTAGTACAACCATGGGGGGGGGTTAGTTAACAAGATACCTATCAATATATTTTTTTTAATTTTATGTAAAAATTTTTATGAATGTATGTATTTAGAATTCATGAAAATGTTGCATAATCAATGAGACAATAAGAATGTAATATGACTATAAAAATGAATGTATGTATGTGCTTTTAGAACAAATGTCTGAACTATGAAGATTTTAATAAGTATTAGTGGGTTTAGATAGAATAACTGCAATTATACACGGATGGCTTTGGCATTAAATAATCCGCAAAGGTTGATATGCCATTATAAGAATTAAATGTGTAGTTTTGGCTTTTGAGTCACAATATAACAACAAAACAGTCTTTATTGTCTGGGCATATGGAACATGAAATATATAACAAGTTCCAGACAGAATGAAAGTCTATGGGAAGTGAGCAAAAGTTCTTACTGATTATACGAGTCACTTAGATGTGCATGACCTACGTGGTAGGGTTTATATAGAACTACATACATACATAGGTACGAGTCTAAAAGTGGTACAAGGACATTAATGGACAGAGACCCCACTCGTCTAGTCCATCTTAGTGGATGTCGGACCAAAGGGAGAATGAGAGCTTCCTGGACTGAGTTTAGATACTCAGCTAGTAGTGCCACCTATTCGCAAATCCTCGCGACAAGGGTAGATAACCCTTTGGTACACAAGTCGATCTCAGCAAAGACAAACAATCGCTACACCATTAAGCAGATAAACCGAACTTAGTATTATTTGTATTATTCGGACTTTTGTTCTCATCTTCATTGTTATCTGTACAACGTTACGGACACATGGCCTAGTGGATAAAGGAGTTAGGTTAAGACAGTTCTAAGCGGCAGTTATCTCTAGACTGCAGGTTCAATCCTGGTCAGGGGCAGCAGTAACATAGAATAATAATTAACACAGCTTAACACCTGTACCCCAGCTATGGTTAGTGGAATGAGATAAAGTATTAGGTTCAAAGTTCCGTGATGGTTTCCGATTACGACAAGAAGGTTCCCGATTACAAGAAGGTTCCCGAGTTCGAGAAGGTTCCCGAGTCCGACAAGAAATGCCTGAAGAAGGCCGGAGGGTACATCGACCGAAACCTTGTACAGATATCAATGAAGATGAGGACAATAGTCCGAATAATACAAATAATACTAATCATCAAGCCTCATCTCAAAAATTCAGAGAAGTAACAAACTGAATTTGTGACTTCTATTGGAGGTCAATGGAAACCTATTCTCTTCGATACTCCAAAACTTTTCTATGATTTTACAGTTCTTCGTAACAAAGACCTACTGTATGGCGAATTAGTGGAGGGCATCCGACCAGTAGGGAGACCACGCCTGCGCTTTAAAGATGTCTGCAAGATGGACATGATGACATTCCACATCAACACCAACACATGGGAGGCTTATGCAGAAGACCGCGCGACCTGGTGACTCCTCGCCAAACAAGGAACGAATAGGAGTGAAAAAGAGAGGAAAGTAGCCACCACAGAAAAGAGAGCCAAAAGAAAGGCGAGACAACAGCAACTCCAGCAAACATCACTGTTTGTTTGCAGTCACTGCACCAGAGATTGTCATTCAAGAATTGGTCTGTTCAGCCATTCACGCAGTTGCAGATAATAAATAATAAAACAATTTTTTTTAAAATGGACACTACGCCATCGTCTTTAGTAGACGGAACGATGCCAACAACAACAACAACAGTTCTTCGTTAAAATGAATTTTCTTTTCAGAGATCTTCGGTTCTTCTACTGATTTCTTTTCTTTTCAGAGATCTTCGGTTCTTCTACTGATTTCCAGTTCTTTCAACCATTTTTTTTTTCTATTTTCGCTGTTCCTTTGGCACCGTTCCAAATGTTTCAATACTGATCGTTATTGTCACATTAATGTTTAAGAATCCTTCAGTTCTCACGCAAGGTCTCTATCATTAGTGTCAAACCCATTAACAATAAAAGACCAAATACAATATGACGATACAGAATACTTAAAGGATATCATATTAGGAGAATCATATAGAAATAAGAAGTGTTGATTTATTCAACTCTCGTGATCGAGCGAAGCTCTTGAAAACAAACAAGCAATAAAAAAATCGATTATTTATATCCCTTGAAACATTCTTACAAGGAGTGACGAAAAATCATACTTTTTAAATTTTAGATTCTTCATATTCACCGAATATAGATAGCACCAATGGATTCATCTAGAAAAGTGTTGTTGGATCTTGGTACACGGCTTCGCTTTTAATTGCATCACTGGATAGATTTGATAATTGTGAAAATTAGTATATCATTGTTTAGTTCTGCCTTGATAAATAGACTTTTGGCCTCGATACATTTTGAAAGACCACGCTTATATATATATATATATATATATATATATATATATATATATATATATATATATATATAAGATTCTTGGATGTCTGTTTATTTTAGAAGCATTGTTGAATAAAGTATATATTAATATTCATATTTTGCTTGAATGCAATTACAATGCGCATATCGCATAAAATTCGATAATTATAGAAGATAATAATGACAAGTGAATTTCACAAAGAATTACTCGGTGTGTAGAATATCGTACAGACTGTTTCAACTTTATTAAGTCTCATCAGCGATATATACTAACGATTTCCCTCCGACAGAAATCGAAACCGGGACTTCAGCCGGGTAGTCAGAAACTATACTGCTTCAGCCACGGTACAGCACGGAGAAATTCCTGCGAAATTAACCTGTCAATGATACTGAGACGTCTCTACCATATGAGGCAAGGGGGCGCTGAGTGAACAATAACAAACTCGGGCTTTAAGCTCTTCGGCGAAGGAAATAAGATTTTTGGATGTCTGTTTATTTTAGAAGCAATGTTGAATAATGTATATATTAATATTTATATTTTTGCTTGAAGGCAATTACAGTGCGCATATCGCATACAATTCGATAATTATAGAAAATAATAATGACAAGTGAATTTCGCAAAGAATTACTCGGTGTGTAGAATATCGCACCGAAGTCCCAGTTTCGATTTCTGTCGGAGGGAAATCGTTAGTATATATCGCTGATCAGACTTAATAAAGTTGAAACAGTCTGTACGATATAAAACAATTTAAACCATCCTTAAACAAAATTAATTTCCAATGCACTACTCACATATTAAAATGCCTCCACATCCATTAATATAATTTGAAAAACTGGAACACATCTGATGATGGCACTTCGAAGTGCCGAAAGTACTCTGGACATGAACTTTGGTGGACTAATCCACAAATTCCACCCAAATATTAAAAAGTTGGCCAGAAAACTCGAAAAATCGCAAATGAAATTGTTAAACAGATGTGTCTTTTGTTTAATTCAATATACATATATATATACATATATATATACATATATATACACACACACACACACACACACATATATATATATATATATATATATATATACAAATCAGCGGTACGGCGATGGGTACGAAAAGATGGCACCTAGCTATGCAGATATTTTTCATGCACACACTAGAAACACAAATTACTCAAAACTACCCCTCTAACCCCAACCTACTACTATAGATATTTAGACGATATATTTCTGATATGGACACATAGCCTCAATAGCCTCCTAGATTTCCACACACACTTTAACAGCTACCACCAATCTATCAAATTCTCGATAGAATACTCCACCAGCTCGATCCCCTTCCTAGACATTACCACAAAATTAAGAAATAATACCATAAACACCACTCTTTACACTAAACCCACTGATAACCACACATTTCTTAACTATAACAGCAACCACCCCATAAACTAAAAAAATCGATAATATATAGTGCATGCATAAGACTAAGACGCATATGTGAAGACCAACAAGAATATATACAATACACAGCCAACTTAGCAAGAAAATTCCTAAATAGTGACGACCCCATAAAATTAATAAAACAAGCATTCGACAAAGCATCATCTCTTAATAGACAAGAACTACTCGTATACAAACCACACCAAACTAGTGACCGAATCGCTATGGTATTTCACCACGGTCGACATATGCACAAATTGACTAAGCTACTCACTGAACAATATAAAACCCTACAAACCGACCCCACAACAAAGTCCATCTTCAAAACCCCGCCCATTAACGCAAAAAAACAACCACCCAACCTACGTAACATCCTCACTGCATCCAGGAAAAATTTACATAACACCGTACGGAAAGGTAATAAACGATGCAATAAGCCTAGATGCCAAGTTTGCAGCCACATACATACGGAAACCGAAATAAAAATACCCTACACAAACATAACAATCCATCCGCCACACCTAACATGCGATAGCGCTAACATTATATACTATCTATACTGCACACAATGTAGAAATAGTGGATATGTGGAGAAACATCAACACCCTTTAGACTAAGACTAAATAACCACAAATCCACTATAAATCTCAAATCCCCGCATAGTACAATAGCACTTCATTTTAACACCTTATCACACAACCTTACACAGCTCAAATGCATCTTATTAGAACACGCATTTCCAACAACGCAATCTAGAAAACAATCAGAATCTAAATGGATTCTAAAATTACAAACGCACGTGATGAGATTAAACGCAGATATCGGAATTCTCCGTTATTACAAATATTTTACAAACGCTGCCACTGTCGATAACAACAGAGACAAAGAAACCGTTGAACAGTAACATTTGACAAAGGGTATCTAACGAACCTGAAAATTTATGTAAAAAATAATTAAAAAGTAAGTGAATCCAATACTCCATAATATCGAGTTCATTCATTTATTTATTTTTAATGCTTCACAATAACGCCTAATTTAAAAAAACATTTTTTTTTTAAATATATATATATATATATATATATATGAGGAAAATGAGTAAAGAAAAGAAATGTAGATGGATAAAATGAATTTAATCGATATCACATTAATCGATATCACTTACACATGTGTTTCGGTCAATTTATGTGTGTGAAAATATTTCGCACACATAGAAGATTCGATATTCATCAGAGTGAACATTTATTTTGAATGAAAAAATTCGTTGGGAAAAAACAACAGAGATTTTTGGAAATATTCGAAAATCGAATTTTTAAAAATTTGGAACGCTGAAATA
>CM042146.1:56983082-57013082 GCA_023376005.1 Doryteuthis pealeii | reverse complement strand
ATATTTATATGGTTGGAAAGAAAAGAAAATAATCTTTCTAAATAGGTAATTTGTATGCGTTTTTATCCATTGAATTATTTTTTACATAGATTTAAAAAAAAAAAGAATAATATTGCTTCCGACATCTGATAAGTATGATTTTTTTTTCAGACTAAATTTTAACAAAATTTTTTTTTCTCGCCTATTTACGGTTGAATCTTTGAAATATTTATATGGTTAGAAAGAAAAGAAAATAATCTTTCTAAATATATAAGTTGATTGAGTTTCTATCCATTGAATTATTTTTTACAGCGAGTTAAAAAATAATATTTTGTTTCGGTCAGCCTAGAATTCGTAGTATAATTTGTTCATACTAAATGTTAACATAAAATCAAATCTAATTTATCGCATATTTCTGTTCCTATCTTAAATATATTCATTTGGTGAGAAAGAAAATGAAATAATATTTCTAAATATATAATTAGTATGTGTTGTTATACATCAAAGTTTTATTTTTTTTACTGCGAATTAAATAACAAATCAAACGAAAACATTTAATGGTAACTCAACTTTTTTTTTTATCAATTTTCGTCGTTCGTCAATTGTAAACAAAGCCTTTTTTTCATAATCGCGGTAGTTTATTTATTCCAATATTAGAAATACAAATAAAATAATGATACTAATGCAGAATAATGCGCAAGAAATAATACCATTAGATTACCTAATACATTTCACGGAAATGCCTTTGAGACTCTCGAGTTAATATGTAAAGTCGATTTTCCGTCGTTCGTCAATTGTAAAAAAAGCCTTTTTTTCATTATCGCGTTAATTTATTTATTTTAATATTAGAAATATAAATAAAATTGTGCGCCTTCGTGAATTTCCGTAATCTAATGTTATTTTTTCACAAAATACGATTCTAATGAAACATTTTTTAAAAAGAATTTTAAATTTGCGCGCTATTCTGTATTTGTGCCGAAATAAGAAATTGTAATTTGATATTGAACTTTTAAGCACATTCAAAAATTCTTTTAAAAAAATGTTTCATTTCTTTGTTTTTTTTGTTTTTTGCATTTAATTTTCTTTTCTTTTCGTAATGTTTTCAAGTCAGTGCACTTTTCGATTTGAAAATAATATACTATAATGAGTATAGTATACTATTTTTATCAAATTGTTATCAAATTTATAGTATATGTGAAAAAAGGGGGAGGACTGGTGACATACTGGTTGGAGCTGCTGGTTCGGTCGAGGGAGGTTCTGGCGCTTGTGATTGAACACGAGGCCAGAAAAGGATTGGGTTATATAGTTTCTTGTTAGAAGTGGAGGGGTGAGGAGATTTAACAACGCCTATAAAATAGGCTTCCCTTTCCGTTCAGATGATCTTTGCTCCCGTTGATCAAGAAACGGTTTTAGGAGTTTTTTCATGGTGAACATACTACCGTGTTACCAGACCCCAGGCAGGAATGGGTCGCAAAAGAATATTCCTTTTGCAAACCCGACTCGTCGGCTTGCTCCACCTGGGTCACCATTGTTTAACTATTTTATTTTTCTATATATAGTATACTATAATAATTTAACATTCAATCGGCTACGCTTTGAATTAATGATGTTATTTTTTTTAAGATTATTTATCGTTTTACATTAATTTGGTTACTTTATTTTTTTTTTTTTTCCAAATATTAATTTGAAATTTAGCAAATCGTTTCATTTATATTTTATTTAAAAATATAGTTAATCATTGAATTAAAATGTCTTACTATATCATATGTGATGTCATTTCCTTAAATCTGACGAAAAGAAAATCCCCTGACCTTCCACTAGGTCGGATTAAATTAAGATCTTTTTTTATGTGGTGATTTTTATGGGTCATCCCGCGAGGGTCGAAATCGCTATTCAGTAACATTAGATCTGCAAACGATTATTAAACCATGTTTTTATCTGCTCTACTCAGACGTCGCCGGATAGCTGCATCTAGTATATATATATATATCTATATATATATATATATATATATATATAATAGTAAAGAATAATGAGTCAGATACTTTCTACCCAGGTTTCTTCTAATGGATCATCAGGATAATTCTCCTGATGATCCATTAGGAGAAACTTAGGTAGATAATCTCTGACTTTTTGAATTTACTATTATCATTTGCTCGTCTAAGTTTATTGAGCCCTTTTGCATATCTAGGTAACTCTTTCGCTATTTTGTTTCTTTTGGCCACTACGATTATTTTCAGGTGGTACATATGGTTTGATCTTTTCTTTTTTATGGGTCTTTTCATCTAGATATATATTCATATTTTGTAATTACAAATTATAGTACCGTAAGTTTTTTTTTTACATCATCAGAGTTTAAAATTAATATACATATATAAATATAAATATAAATATAAGAGAGTTTTATAATTTGCTTGAAGTATTGTGTATATATTGGTTAGGAGGTTGATTTAGAAGGCTATCACAATGCAGGTGTAAAGAAAAAATAATAATACGGTAACAATGATGTTGTGTGTTAACCTGTATATAATTCTTGAATTTTCGACATAATATCTCTTTTTCAAAAGATCACTGGAACTGAAGCAGTCTAGTTATGACATTTCTTTTTAAATGAATTTTTTTTTTTTTTGAAAATGATGGTATTTTTATATAACTGTATTCTCATGTTGTATGTTTACGTGAATGCGTTTTTTTTTGTACTTGCGTGTATGTTGTCATGCGCGTGCCCATGAAAATGCGTGTTGGTTGTGATATTATGACTGTATCCTAGCGCGGGATTGCACGTGCATATCTATGTGCGTATTAAAGAGCATATTTGTGTTTGGTGGCTATGGTAATGTATAATATTTCGTGTTGGATGTAATATAAATCAATTTAATCATTTATTATTATTATTATTATTATTATTATTATTATTATTATTATATAATCAATATTATTATTATATCTATTTGTTTATTTACTTATTTATATATAATTCGATTTACATATATATATATATTGTTTAATCATTTATCGTTTTAGAGCAAATTTTAACATGTCGTATATATATTTTCAATACTGGACGGGTAGAATATGGCACAAGGTTTGAATTCATCCAACATATTCTTCGTCCTGCCGACAGGACAGAAATGAACATTAATGTCAGACACATGACACCCCCCTTTTGAAGGAGTATACCCAATGTATTATCAATTTGACGGTGAGAATATTCATAGTGCAACTAACATTAAAAACCCAAATCATCATCATCATCATTCTCATCATCAACATCATCATCATCATCATCATCATGTCGCTCTAGCAGCACGGGTATCTATGACAATCTCTCGCCAACCATTCATTGCACAGCATACGGTAATTGCGCAGAGTTGGTTAATGTAAGTCTTTGCTGGACGGCCTGCACTTGCGTTCCAATGTTCAGGCTTCCATATAGAACGTCGCTTATGAGTTCGTCCTTGCTTCACCAGCAGTATTCAGCGTGTCTTGTTATACAACGCTGTACACTCATTTGGGCGGCCTTCAAATCACACATGGAATATTTTTAAAAACCCATTCCAGCGCACCAGTTACTACAATACTACCAGCCGCAGCGGGTAATCTTCTACGGCGTGAACTGGCTCGGTCACGTGATATACGCGACGCAAATTAGCACTAACCAATATATGGCAATTTTTTTTTTTTGCTTGTTTTAAAATCTGATTTTCTAGCTTTAAACTTAGTGACACAGATACCAACAAAACTAAACATAAAAGAAGAAATCGAATCAGCTATTTTTAGCTTATATGAATAAAAAAGAAAAATTCAGCAATAATATCACAAAATCCAAGAAATCTAAATAATCTAAATCAACGATTCGAGTCAGTTAAAAAAAAAATTGTTATAATATAAAACAGAACATTTATCCTTTTGGCAGTTATTGTTACAATTTTGCGAGTGCGATTTTCTCCGTATTTTTCATATAAATAATATACGCTAATGATATTTTTTTCTAAGTTAAATGTTAAAGGAGAAAAAGAAAAGTAAGTCTCCAATGCGCATGCTCACAAAGGAACGAAATGACACGCACATACACGTGTGTCTCAAAAGGCCGGGACTAATGTCATACTGTGAAAGAAGCAGACAAATATTTTTGAACAAATTATATTTCCATATATCTATCTATCTATCTATATATATATATATATATATATATATATATATATATATTGTTGTGTGTGTGTGTGTGTGTGTGTGTGTGTGTGTATGTAAGGATTATAAAATGTTAATCATTGAAGAAAGAATGAATGAAAGCAAAAGGAAACTAGTGTGTAAAAAGAGGAAGTAATGAATAGAGAAAGAAAGAACGAATCAAAGAATGAATGTAAATTTCAAATGTTTGAGAAGACAATCCTGGCACGCACGGATAAACAGACAACGAAAAAATGCCATTTTCAGATAATATAAATCCGTTGGAAGCAGAACAGTAGGAGTTCCGTTTTTCTAAACGTATCCAGGAGGGTGAGAATCACGAAGACTTTCTGTGTTTTACTTCTTCATTGTACCTACACACCGTGGATTTTACAAAGATGTGTTGATTTCAAAAATAAAATAGTAGATATGTGACAGTTTAAAATCTTATTTATCTACTAGTAAAAGTAAAAGTAAAAGTAAAGTCGCCGGGTGGTCTAAAGTCTGTATCAGCCAATCAACGAGGGAGCCTATCCTCTTTTCACCAGCGCTAGACAAAGGAGATTGCTTTTGCGTTTGAGGTGGAGCACCACACCTACCCTCAGATCCTTACTTTACTGCATTGATCCCTGTGCTACTCATAGGCTGAGTTGGCAAGGGCCGGTATCGAACTAGGAACCTTGTGGTTTCTAGCCGAATGCTCTACCGATTGAGCTAACCCGGTCCCTTTCAAAGTTTTGCAATATTTCGGTAACGTGAAATATACAATACGCGCTTTGATACGAAAGTATTAATTTCGATGCGAAAGTATTATTTTCGAAATAGAATTCACCAACAAATACAACATATGCAGTAGTTTCCCCAAAACACAATCCAATAAGCCTGGCAGTATATGGAACACTGCTGGGCGTACCTTGGGTAGTGGTAATGATGCTGAGGTCCCGAAACCATATTTGACCGCTCCGATGAAGGCTCTATTGGAATCCACCATACACTATTTCTAATTGTTCAAAAAGTTCAAGGTGAGCACAATTTTAATGAGATAACTCCCAATCACTCTGTCAACTCCATCCCCTTCAAAAAATCCCAAATCATAAAAAACACCACTTAAATAACCCCTGCAATACCCAACATGCATACAAATATAAAGATTCAACCTACTTATAACTCATCACAATCTAAGAACCATCCATTTTTTTAGTTAAAATAATACCAAATCAGACAACAGTCTCCAAACTACAAGTCTATTTTAACACGGGCATCTACCATCCATTCATGTTTAAAAAAACAGTATTTTTTATTATATTTTATAGCATATATATACATATATACGATTTTTAATGGTACCACTATAATATGCGACCTACCTTTTGAATGTGGCCTACGAAATAATGTCTCTCTTATAGTATTTGGCCTACCATAAAAAGCATATTATAAGGTTATAATAATAACTGCTAACCCAAACCCTAACCCCTAACCCTAACTCTATTTTAGAATTTATAATATTTAGAATTAAATAGATCAATATTCGCACATTCACTATACACTTAACATCTTTCATTTTGTCCCTCACATAAACATTACTTAACAGTGTCCTGAAGATGGTATGATATACCAAAATACTTAAATATTGACACATAAAATTGTTTCCCCTTGTCATAACATCCTGTGTTTGTAATATTTTAAAAATATTTTCTTCTTATATAAAGTAAGTAAAGTCGTCGGGGCGGCCTAAAGTCGGTATCAGCCAATCAGCGAGGGATTCTATCCCCTTTTCACTTGCGCTAGACCAAGGAGATTATTTTAGCGTCTGAGGTGGAGCGCCACACCTACCATCAGCTCCTTACTTTACCGCACAGATCCCTGTGCTACTCATACGTTGAGTTGGCGAGGACCGGTATCGAACTAGGAACCTTGTGGTTTCTAGCCGAACGCTCTACCGACTTCCTCACCGTATTTCCATATTTATCTATACATTTATTTTAGGACCGGGTTAGCTCAGTCGATAGAACGTTCAGCTAAAAACCACAAGGTTCCTAGTTCGATACCAGCCCACGCCAACTCAACGTATGAGTAGCACAGAGATCTGTGCGGTCAAGTAATGAGCTGATGGTAGGTGTGGCGCTTCACCCCAGACGCACAAACAATCTCCTTGGTCTAGCGCTAATGAAAAGGGGATAGATTCCTCGCGGGTTGGCTGATACCGACTTCAGGCCACGACGAAGCCTTTTTTACTATAATTATTTGTGTATATGACGCACTGTCTTATATGTGTAAAGATAGCGCTTTGTGCGTCGTTTGACTTAACGATCTCCGGGCCACTTCCTTGGTTCATGTTGCTATTGGAGCGGCAATTTTTATACAATGAAGACAGTAAGCAAAATAGCGTAATCAGGCTCAAACTTCAATCAGGTAACCACGATAGTTCCAAATATAACCACGCATGTGCAGAACACAGAGTGAAAATAATAGAGATATTTTATGGCGAAAGTGTGGATAATTTTGTTACTCTAAATCGTATATCTAAAACGTTGAATTAAGCCATAGACCAGAATTACAATCTAATTCGATCCAACATTTTTCGAAGGTTAATGACTGCGACAAAAGTAAGTTGGACAAGGTACAGCAGCCGAAATGGGCACATAACAACGAAGATGAAAGAAATAGTCTGAAACCTGAAAATAGTGTGATTGAACGCAGAAGTCCGCTCGCTCTGAGAGGCATGCTTCTCACCGCGCGGTTTCGAGAACATAGTGGACTGGGGTTGTTTTGATAAAGAATATAGACAAACAACAAGTCTTTGTTAATTAATCAAACAAAGATGAGAAGACTGACCAGCCCGAACAAGAAGTAGAATCAACCCAGAGAAATCAGCCCAGAGAAGATGATGACCAATGAAGTAAGTAAGCAGAAAAGAAGTAAGAACCAATCTATCATCCCTTCATCATCTCATACTCTGTCTGTCTGTCTATCTGTCTCTGTCTTTCTCTGTCTGTCTGTCTGTCTGTCTGTCTCTCTCTCTCTCTCTCTTATATACACTAGTAAAGGGGTATATAACACCCAGAGGACTACTAAAAACTGAAGCCCCGCCACCGAATGCAGTTTAATGTCATACTAAAGAAATATATATGTTTTATTTTTAGTATTATGGAGTCTTATCCCTCTGCCAGGGATGTAGTAGACGTATTCTTTGCTTAACCGACTGGCAGTGACACAAAGTATGTAAGGACGGAACTTTAGATTGAACACATTGGAATAGGGGCCGGTTTAGCTCAGTCGGTAGAGCTCCAGCCCAGGAATCGCAAGGTTCCTGGTTCGATGCCGGTCACCTTCAACTTAGCGTATGAGTAGCACAGATTGAGTAATCTTCTCTGTGCGGTAAAGTGGGGAGCTGACAGTAGGTGCGGTGCTCAAACTCAGCACAAAACAATCTCCCTCGTCTAATGCTAGCGAAAAGGACATAGACTTCATCGCTGTCCGGCTGATACCGATATTTAGGCCGCTTCGCTAACTTACTTTTTTTAAGAAGTCGTCGGGATGGCTTAAAGGCGGTATCAGCCAGACAGTGGTGTGGTCTATTCACTTTTCATTAACGCTAGACCAAGGAGATTGTTTTTTGTGTGTCTGAGGTGGGGCGGCACACCTACTATCAGCTCTTTACTTTACCGCACAGATTACTATTCTACTCATACGCTGATTTAGCAAGGGTCGGTATCGAACCAGGAATCTTGTGTACACGTTCAAAACGTGTTTCTACCTTTTACTCGTGATGCTACTCGATAGGAGACTTTATTTATCAATCTACCGTCATAGAAAGAAAAAAAATTGAAAAAATTGAAAAAAACAAACCCACTTTTTCAAGTGTGACGATAATTCTGTTTAAAAACAACTTTCCTGTCGGGATTGATACACGCTTTATTATTCAAGTCTTCGCTTTAGACAGCATGCTATTTGTAATGGTGTCTCTCTTTCTGCTTCCGGTTCACTCGTTGACAACTGCGCATGACATAGACGCTTCTTCTTCTCCTTTCATTTCCGTACTGGAATTCTCCACAACCTTTCTTAAAAAAAAATTATTCGCCTTAGAGCCTGATAAAAAAAAAAAGAAAAAAATGCGTTATCCTATGTTTTAAAGAAAATATAGAAGTAAAACTATAATGTCTGCTTTTTTTTATATACATTTTCTAGTTCTAATTTTACTGTTCTACGTATGCCAATAAAATTCAACTACGAGAATTGTGTCTCTAAAATAAATCATTCGCAAAGAACAATACGACTGTAAAACTGAAAATAAACGTAAAAAATGACTGCGTGACAATGAATCACATAAGTGATAAGAGGGTAATCCCAAAGGTAAGTCTCCACAATATTTAGAAATCACAGAAACGTTTTATTTTCAATAATATTTACATCATTTTAAAGTTTCGACATGCATTTATTTTTCTACAAAATCATCATTTCGGCAGAATAATTTTTGTAGGCGCTGTGACAGTCTTTGTATGCCCACGTCATACCAGCTCGCGGACATATTTTGAAGGAAATGTTGAGCCTCGGGGTTGTTACAAACTCCCTCCACCACTTGCGGAGGTTTTTGGACATCCATGCACGACTAGTCATACATTTCCGTTAATTATCAATAAATTTAAATTTTTCATTTAATGTTGAAAAATATTTTTTTTAAACCAAGTTTAATTGAAACTATACATTGCAATACTAACACAAACAACTGAAACTAATGTGTCTACCGTTGGATTCAATAATTGATTTCAATGGTTAATTAAATGTATAGTAATTTTTGGGGTTTTGTTGTTGTTTTTTTAAGCAATACATAATTAAAAACAACCTTAATCCCCAAACCCCTAAACCGTAACCTAATTCGCAAAAAAGTTAATTCATACACTGTAGTTAAAAAGTCATGGATCACCACCAAATAAGTTTCCGTTTTAATTTTGAGTACGATTTGCAAGTTTCACCTTTTTCAGCTATATTTTTTATGTGCTATCAAATTCTTCAAGATATGATCATTCATTGGTACTTTTATTTGTTTCTAAATATGGTTTCTTATTCTTTGGAATTGGCTAATAAATCATGTTAAGTTTGATTTTTAATTAGTTTTTAGTATCTGCCTTTTTAATCTCTCGAGAGTCGCTTTGTGATTTATTGTTAATGGCAGACTATTGATATTTGATGCTACCATTTGTACTTAGAGAATATATGTGCTACGAATTTCAATAATTGTATTTAAAGAAATTCCTATTATACCTACTAGCAAATATATGCACCCTCCGGGTGCAAGTATTTAAGTTTTAATGTAATGAAATATCGTATTAAATTAAAAACGCTAATGAAACTAAATAAGAATGCAGATAAAAAAGATTTGAAACAGAGGGGTATATAATCGAAATATAGAACAACTGAAATTTACTCTTCCATCACTCTCGTCTTTCATTGTTATTTTTTCTAATTTAAGTATTTAGTTAAAAGAGGAAGTAAAGAATAAAATTACAGTTATATTTTCTTGTTAATGGATTTCATTTAAGATTAATTGAAGAGATTTTTTGCTTATATTCATTAAAATAAAGCCAAACAGTTAGAAACCAATAATACTAAGCACATATTTATTAAAATTACATTTTTAATATCAATATGCAAATTAGCCTTCCCGTTCACACTGCAAACCACTATTTTGTTGTATATATAAATATAATTGCATGCTATTAGTATGTAGATATGGTTAACAGTATAAATAATGTAAAACAATTTTATTAATAATTGAGGTTGAAATAAGGATAAGTTCATGGTGAATGTGGCGTCAATTACTAAAGGAATTGTGACTTGAGTAGTGATTTAGTTTCGGTTACAGACAGAAAAAAAACACAATCTCCATTATAATAAGATTATACATATAGCAATCATAGTGTTGAATAGTTAATCACCAGTGATGCCGATAGCGTTTTAATTTACTGCGTCCTCGGATGCATATATTTGCTTTGAATGTGTCCCCTGAAAATGTATGAGTCCCAACTAAAGTTTCTTAATAAATTGTAGGGTTTTTATTCATGATCTGGGGGAAAAAAACCTGTTGTAATGATGTGTAGAAGATGATCACTAATTAGGATTGTGCCTATTCTAGTAGTGACCACCTCAGTTGATTTTTTACATAGTTTTAATAGTATCTTGAGTATGACATTGAACTACATCCCATGTTGAAGCTCTAGGGAGTGTGGATTACTCATTTAGCGCCATTAGTCTCAGGTCCACTCTGACCAGCAGTGGTAATACCTCTCAGCGTCCCAGGTATGGTTAAAAAAATTTTTTTTTAATTTAGCAGTAGTAGCAACAACAAAAACGCCTCCCGGGAGGTGTAAACATTAATTTTTGAAATATATTGCCTGAGGTGGTGATAGTTAAAAATTCAATTTCACAGGGTTTGTATCATAAGCAAAATCATGAATTTGATGAAAAGAGTAAAAAAATAAATAAATATTTGAAATGGAAACTTAGTCCTGTCCCCATCATAAAATGTTGCGTGCATCTATTAATTATAAATTAAATAAGTATTTTGAATATTTTGCACAGAAACTTTTTACAAATTCGTAGGTATTTATTTATTTCAAAAACTCTTTAGTGAACATCTTATTACTGGAAAAAGAGCGAAAGTAAAAAACAATTTTAAAAATTGCTTTCTCAACTTTTGAGTTTATATAACACATGGTTGTTTTTGATCTATATATTAACAATTGTGACTATGAATTGAATTCTCATTAATAGACGTATGCAATCCTTGAAAATATCGTGACGTAAGCTGTGACGTAATTTTGGTTGTAGAGATAAATACGCACAATCTCCATCATTAGTATTGTTTTGGACAAGGCTGTTTGCGTTTTACTTTGCGCTAATGTCCTCCATAAATACGAAAATCTATACCTTCTCCTTTCGATTCTGGGTGGATTGTATTTCTGGTAAGGTAAATAAGCATGGAAATTGAATTGCCCTTGTGTCATATTCCGTCCTTTCAGGAGGGGTTGGGTAAATAAAATGATTTTTATAGTAATACACTTATACTGCTATAACATAGATAATACAAGAATTTCCAGTCCAATAAAAATGACAGATTAAAAGCAGGGAATTGATATCAACGTGTAGACATATTGATAAATCTATCAAGTGTCATTTATCACGTGGGCCGGTTTAGCTCAGTCAGTAGAGTACTTGTCTAGACATCACAGGGGGATGGACTCTCGGTGTCCGGAAGGTACCGTCAATTGGCCACTACGTCAACTTACAACGTACGTATTCCATTGTCATACTCGTCTGTTGGTACAGCCCTTTTACTATCTATCTATCTATCTATATATATATATATATATATATATATATATATATATATATATTGAAAAAAACAAAAGATGTTTACAAAAGCATGGGATCATCAGGAGAGAATGTGCAACCGTTTCGGGGCCTTCCTCTCAACGATTTTAAAAAGCAACATCAGCTCCCCCCCCCCTCACTGATGTGAGGTCCCTCGGAATATCTGTATCTACCGCATGTGGATCGGTCTTCAACAAAAAATAAGACGGGATGAAATGACAGTTAGAAGAAAGAATGCGCAAAACAGAACGCTGCTAGTCAAAAGTTGGAATATTTTTTTTTATCAAAAAATGCGCTGTCAGTATTAAAAATAAAATGAATTTTATTTTTAATTTATAAAAAAATCAGAAGCATTATAGTTTATAATAAGACTCAAAAGAGCCTGATGTAAAATTATTTAAAAAAGTGTATAATTATATAAAAAGTGTATATTAAAATATCAAAATTGTTCGTAATACTCCAACTATTAAATAGGTAACCAATATGTAGGTAAATCCGTGGTGTTTATGGATAAATATCTTCAGAGGAGTTTCCATTTTTATTTCATATATATATATATATATATATATATATATATATATATATATTATATTTTTGCTTGAAGGCAATTACAATGCATGTATCGCATAAAATCCGACACTTTTTATAGAAAATGAACTTCTAAAAAACAAACATCTAACTTCTAAAAAACAAACATCCAAAAATCTTATTCACTTCGCCGAAGAGCATAAGGCCTGGTTTCTTGTTATTATTCACTCAACGCCCCCTTACCTATTATGGTAGAGGCGTGTAAGTATCATTGACAAGGTTAATTTTGCAGGGATTGTTCGCTGTGGCCGAGGCAATATGGTCTTTAACAATGCCTGCTGAGGTCCCGGTTTCGATTTCTGTCGGAGGGAAGTCGTTAGTATACATCGCTGATGAGACTTAATAAAGTCGAAACAGTTTGTACGATGTTCTACACACCGAGCAATCCTTTGCCGGGATTACACTTGTCAAGTTCATTTTCTATAAAAAAAAGTATCGAATTTTATGCGATACATGCATTGTAATTGTAATTGCCTTCAAGCAAAAATAAAATATATACTTTATTCAACAATGATTCTAAAAAACTAACATCTAAAAATCTTATATATATATATATATATATATATACATATATTTTTTACACTATTTTATAATTATCATTGATTGTACACTGTTTTCATCTTTCCATCAAATGATTGTGCACGATGCATTAAACTTAAAGGAATGGACTTCATAATTTTATATTTTATATTTTTCTGGGCTATAAAACTGTGTCATGCACTTTTTCGTGCAAACTTTTCTCATTGGCATGTATCTTTTTATGTTATATGCACACATAAATAAATAAATATTCAAAATTAAAGAATTATTCGTTACTTTTAGGATTGAATTATGTTTGGAAAAAATTCTGTATTAATTAGTCGTAATTTGCAATTAAGTCAAAAACCGACCAATCTCTTACTTTACTCTGTGTATCTGGAGAGTAGAGTAGAGAGAGAGAGAGAGAGAGAGAGAGAGAGAGAGAGAGAGATAGTGGGAAAGAGAGAGAGAGAGAGAGAGACGGGAGAATTTGAAATGTATTTCTATGTTAAATTTCACAGCCAGCAACCCGTAGCTTAAATGAGATCAAACATTACCTTTCTTTGAAAGCTAACAAAATGATTTTAAGATTTCGTCCGGCCGTATTTATTTAAAAAAAATGTTTTATTCAATTTGATAACTCCCTTTTCCCTAATCTAAATTATCTCCCCAGAGCTGAATGGGTGACCGAATGGTACACGGTTTGTCTAGTATATATATATATATGGCAATCTTCTATGCGTTCGATGACAGAAATCTAACGAATTTTACCTTGGATACTAATAAATCATTAGGTGTGCCGGAGGCAAGGAACTTCGGTCATGTTTGAGTCCCGGCAAAACTGATGGGCGATTGATGTCTAAGCTATAACGTCAAACCCACAGACCGGCACCGGAAGGATACTGGCTTCACTTCCGGTCCGATGTAAAGGTAGACGAAAGGTCATGCAAATATGACGCTCGTCAAGACACACTGATTCCTGTCTGTGAATTGAGACGTCCATGACCCATTAATCCACACAAGTGTCATCATATGAACTTGGAAAATAAACATCGTACACAATAAACAAATATATATATATATGTGTGTGTGTGTGTGTGTGTGTGTGTGTGCGCGTGGGTATGTGTGTGTAAGTGTATGTGTCCAAAAAACATGTTCTCAGAAGGGAATAAGAAATCGTCTAATTATAGTCATACGAGGCTTTTTGAAAAACGAATATTTCTGAGATATTTTCGTTTTTTTTCTCTATACTCCTCATCCTTCTACTACTATTACTACTATTTATATATAATATATATATATATATATATATATATATATATATATATATTGGGAGATTATGTGCTTGAAAATTGTCGGCCTTCGCCATTTTCAAACACATTGTTTGACCATTTCATATATATATATATATATAATATATATATATATATATATATAAACATCTCTCTCGCTCATTCACGCTCTCACCCCGACTCTCTTTCTCTCTCTCTCTCTCTCTCTCTCTCTCTCTCTCTCTCTCTCTCTCTCTCTCTCCATATATATATATATATTTCTATCTATATATACCCCTCTCTCTCTCTTTCTCTCTCTCTCTCTTGATCACTTCCGCGCTCTCACACCATCTTACTATCCCTCTTTCACTCTCCCACTCACCCCACGCGCTCTCTCTCTCTCTCTCTCTCTCTCTCTCTCTCTCTCTCTCTCTCTCTCTCTCTCTCTCTCTCTCTCTTGGTGTACTTTTATTGCAATCTACCCATGAAATATAAATTATTTTCCTGACCCTCCTACCAAGCTGGATTTAACGTGAGAATTTTTTGTTTTTGTTTTATAGGGCATCCAGCGATGGATCGAACTCGATGTTCAGTGGTTATGAATATGCGAAGCTTGCTTGCAAACCATTACACCACGATAGAAAAAAAAAACAATTCCTCAAAAGTGAAAGTGGATAAAAGCGAATTTACCAAAATTAAAAACAGACTTTAGGAAAATTCAAAAAGGGAAATGCATCCCCTCATATTGTTTAATTCACATATTCAACTTACTACCAGAATTGTATTCATTTTGATATATAAAAGATAGCAGCCTATCTACCAATTGCATTATGGGTAGTAGAAATTATGCCCAAACCCCAAATCTCAAGTTTGACTCGCTCCCAGATATTAAGAGAGATAGATAGATAGATAGATACATACATACATTATACATATTCACAAGTATACATATATACATATGTACATATATATATAAAAATTCAAATAGTATCAGTTATATATATATATTATATATATATATATATATATATATATATATATATATATATATATATATATTGAAAATTCAGGTAACTGGTCGAGAGCGTTCTGTACCTCGTGATTAATGATATATTTATTTCGTTTTTCCGTTTACAATGTTGCTTTGATAAAGACCGCATATGGTTGAAACAGATTTCTGTCAGCAAAACTTTAAACATCTTGTTGTTTTTTCTACAAAACTTTCTGCATATATATATATATATATATATATATATATATATATATACATATATAAAATGCCGGTGAAGTTTTTAAAGATTCATAGTGATAGTTTGGAAAAAAAATTTTAACTCATTTTTTGTTTATAAACAACTTGGACCATATAACCTTTAGGCACCCCTTTTTGCGATCTCGATTCATAAGGACATTTTTTTTCATTTACACCGTTAAAATCCGGTTGTTTGTTAACAGACGATTTTTAGATTTTTTTAAAAATTATAAAACTAACCCCTAACCCTAACCCCTTAACAAACAACCAGATTTTGACGATGTAAATTAAAAAATGTCCTTATGAATCGAGATCACAAAAGGGGTGCCTAAAGGTGATATGGTTCAAAAACTTTTCTATCTAACTCATAGATCGGACCCGAACAGGTACTGCCATTCCGGGCCAGAGTAGACCTGGAAGTAACGGTGATGAAGAATTGCTCCACATTTCCCTGACCTTCAGAACTGGAACTTCACCATCAGATAGAATGTAATATCATACGCAGGACAATAAGACTCTCAGCCACGTGCTCTCTAGCACATCTATGATAAAATGGGTCGGGGCTTGCTATAAGGGCAATAGGGTTGGGGCAATCTGTTCAGTTTCTGACCGCCATCCTTGGCCAGTTGAAAAGGGCTTAAAGTAAGTAAGTCCTGAGCTATAGAATCCTTTGGTAAGTGAATAAGTCCTGAGTTATGGAATCCTACGTATTGTCAGTAATTGATTCATAATCTGTTCTACTCAACGAACTTAGTTGGCGATATAGCCCAACAATTCTAGGCTTGCCTTTCGACAAGTAGTGAGTCCTTACTATCTCCATTGCCCTTCTGCCATCATCTCTCGCTTCGCGCATTACGAGTGAGAGACTCCGGTCATCCAAGCACTGGATTAATTCTGCATATATTGTAGCATTTTTGTCTACGAAAATTGGGTCTTCCGGTTGGTCAAATGGTGCATTGATTATGACATGCAACTGAAGGGTTCTCAGATACCCATGGAACTTAGTCTCCCAAATTTCGTAGCTGGCTTCGTCGCCATTGAAGAAGATCCGAGCGTACTTTGGCCCGTAACCTGTTAAGTTTCTGACCACCATCCTTCGCCAGTTGAAAAGAACTTAAAGTAAGTCCTGAGCTATAGAATCCTTTGGTAAGTGAATAAGTCCTGAGTTATGGAATCCTACGTAGTGTCAAAGGTTCAGTGATATAATCCTATGTTCCGTCGTCCACGAAAGTTCAAAGCAATATGCGTAGGTATGACCAGAACAGTCTATATAAATAACAATATCAGCAGCAGAATACTGCCAGTGATTGGCCAAGATTATGGTCACATGGTTCTCGGCAAGTCTATAAGTAGAAGTGGACTTCCGACACACACCTTATAACCAAAATTCTCAACAAAATCATATAGGTACTAGGGCTTGACGTTACCAGCTAATTGATCGGAAGGGGGCTTTCCGACCACCCATCTCGCCTAAGTAAGAGCCTAAGTGGAGTGTTGCATGTCATGGTCTGCTCACCCACGCTCCCAGGACGTAGACAATTTAAAGTGGAGACCCTGCTTTAGATCATGTGCCCGAATTACTTTTTTCAATGATTAGATCTTCTTGCTTAGATGGGGTGGTTGGCTTAGATGTCAGAATTTCAGAGCCTTTTGGGGTTTTTGGTTAGAAAGAGCCGGGTTAGCTCAGTCGGTAAAGCGTTCGGCTAGAAACCACAAGGTTCCTAGTTCGATACCGACCCTCACCAACTCAGCGTCTGAGTAGCACAGGGATCTCTGCGGTAAAGGAAGGAGCTGATGATAGGTGTGGCGCTGCACCTCAGACGCAAAAACAATCTCCTTGATCTAGCTCTAGTGAAAAGGGGATAGACTCCCTCGCTGTCTGGTTGATATCGACTTTAAGCCACTTATTTAGAAATACAACATTTAGTTTGTGATAAGGAGTCGCGATCGTGTAACGGTTATTTTCGTAGAAAATTGATTTAGCAAGCCCAGTTCGAATCCTGGATGAGTTTTTGAATTTTGCTTTGAGCTAATCTCATTTCAATTAGTACGAGACAGAGTAAAAAAGTAATGCCATTTTGTTTAGGACTGGCATAATTACCAACACTGGAACATGTATCATACACACATATGAAGCTGGTCCTCTGTAGATCAAATAATGTTTGCCTCTCTTCGGTCTCATGAAAGAGGGTTTGAGAAGCAAACATTATTTTAGTGACGAGGAAGGGAAATCTGTAGTGTAGAAGTGGCTCATAGAACAGTATTTTCTTACTATTCAGGTTTTTAGACTTAAAAGGAGTCTCAGAGCAAGAATCCAGCGAGTAAAACCCAACTTGTTCTCCTTTTGCAGGACAATGCTCGACCACACACAAGCTTCCGGAAAAGGGAGACAATCATCTCATTCGGGTGGACAACTTTACTGCATCCTCCATACTCACCAGATTTAAGCCTGTAGACTATCATCATTATTCCAGTTATGAGGAAGTGAAATCTGTAGTGCAGAAGTGGCTCATAGAACAGCCAACAGAATTTTACGGGACAGGGATACATGCTCTCATTCGAAGGTGGAACATTGTTATTTAGAGTAATGGTGACTATGTGCAGAAGTATGGATGTGATCCACAGAGGACCAGCTTCATTTTGATGTATGATACCTGTTCCTGTGTTAGTAATTATACCTTTCCTATACAAAATGGCATTACTTTTTGACAGGTCCTTTTATGTAAGTCTTTGCTGTGTAGCCTTTGTATGGAAACTAGTCTAAGAGAAGGAAAACGGTACTGTAAAAATTTTAAAGAGATTTTCAAACTTTCGTGTGCTTAAATATTTTTTTTCTGCATGAAATAAATTAAATAATTTGTTTCTTCTGCGTGAAAAATTCGAATTTTTCACGGATATTTAAATATATGAATTTTAGAATTCATCTGAACTAAAAATTCGTCCGATCCACGCTATATTAATATTTTTAAAAGAATTTGTAATTTTTATTGTTGAATAGTAATGTGTGGTTCTTATAATATACAGAAGAGCAACATTGACATATTTGTTTTGTAACTATTGTTTGTTTTTCTTATTTTTCAAATTTTTCGACCTATTAGAATAAAAAAGTAAGTATATATTGATTATTTTATCAGTTTTTCTCTTAGAAAAAATATTCAAATTTTCATTTCATTTTCGATTTTAAAAATTAATACCAAAACCGAAGACATTTTTTTAAAGTCAATTTCACTGTGAAATTTTAATATTACATTTTTTAAAGATTGTATGCATTTTAATAGTAAATTTTGGCTAAAAAAAGTATGTCCGTTACAGCCAGCAATATGTAGATGTATAATTGTAAGAGGGTAATAATATGTAATTTTTTAGGTACTCCGTTTTAGAGTAATTAGAAAGGATTAATTGTTGATTATATTTAATGCTTGAATTTTAGAAATATTTTGGAAATTGATTGACATAAAGTTTATTATACGTATTAATGAGAAAAATATTCTCGGTTATTTATTCTCTCTTAATCTGCCTTTTCTAACATTGCATTTTTTTGTGGTATAAACTCTCTCTCTCTCTCTCTCTCTCTCTCTCTCTCTCTCTCTCTCTCTCTCTCTCTCTCTCTCTCTCTCTCTCTCTCCTCTCTCTCTCTCTCTTCTCTCTCTCTCTCTTTCTCTTCTCTCTCTTTCAATCTCTCCTCTCTCTCTCTCTCTCTCTCTCTCTCTCTCTCTCTCTCTCTCTCTCTCTCTTCTTCTCTCTCTCTCTCTCTCTCTCTCTCTCTCCCTTCTATCTCTCTCTCTCTGTCTCTGTCACCCCTCTCTCTCGCTCTCTCTCTCTCTTTCACCCCCACACAACTATCTCCCTTTTCTCAAATTCTCTATCTCTGTTCTCTCTCTCTCTCTCTCTCTCTCTCTCTCTCTCTCTCTCTCTCTTTCACACACAACTATCTCCCTTTATCTCAAATTCTCTCTCTGTCTCTGTTCACCCTCTCTCTCTCTCTCTCTCTCTCTCTCTCTCTCTGATACCTTTCTATCTATCTCTCCCCGTCATCAATAAGTGATGTCTCCTCAAATCAATTCCTTCTCTACTGATTATCAACGTTTCACTTTTGTCAAATCCTGTTTGTTTCTTATTTTTTTCTTGCATTTCACAATTTTTCCAATTCCAATGCCCCCTACCGGCAGCAACCAATACCCCAGTCTCCAAGAGCTGCGCTTACACTGCAACATCAGCGGCCATCTTTTTTAAAGTGACTTCCGCCACTAACGGAAGTCTGAATTCATTTCCGGGTGAAATTCATTTCCTCACAGCGGAAATTCCGTCGCTTGCTCGCTCGCTCGCGAGTGATATTCCAACAAGTTTCCCAAAATCAATTTACTGTCTTATTATTTTATTTCACTCTTTTAATAAAACTACTAGCGCCACCCCTAGAAAATTTACGACCGTCTCCATTCTCCATGTCTCCTTCACTCCTGATCTAATTTTCTTAGTCATTTTCTTCCCTATTCTCACCCCAATAAACACATTCCATCAGTTTCTTTCCCTCGTTAATAACTAATAATGATTTGCATATTTGAATAAATTCCTGTTCCCTTTTATTTGTTACTCATGCATCGATGTCTTCACTCACAGCGGGAAAGACCGATGAATTAATATTAGTTCTGTTTTAAGAGCAAAGGGAGACAACCTAGTTTAGGTCTGCTGCTCGAATATAATTCAATTGTTTCTGAAATTATGACCGGTCCAGTTTCATATATTATACCCAGGGAGTTGAAATTTTATCGTCAGCTAACTTAATACCTTATTATTCTTTTTTTGTAGTTAATGCCGACACGGCCCACTTGATAATCCTAGGGAAGCTTGGACTCCGTGTTCAATCACCAGGCAAACACGTTTTTTTTTGTTGTTTTTTTTGTTTGTTTTTTTTTGCTTTTGTTTCGTTTTGTTTTGTTTTTTCGATTTGATGATGAAGACGAATAAGATACCTGATCATTCGTGAGTCTGAAAAACACCCAATCAAGTTTGTGACAGAAAAGATGTCAAAAAAGTAACAATAGCAAGTAATTACAGCCTTACAATATGTATGCCATTTTTTATATAATATTTTAAGGAGTGTATCATAAACTTCTAAATATAATGCCAAGGCAAAAACTTTTCTTTTAACTAATAAAAATTTTCACAAATCAAATAAAGCAAAAATAACTTATTTAATATATTCAAATGCTCATCAACGGATCATTTATATAAGTTAGAAAACTTTCAAAATCAACAATATACATAATACATAATAATTATTCTTTTTCCAAGTTTTAATATTCATAAGATTAAAACTAAATCTTTCTACATGATAATCCTCACTTTACCATACAGATCCCTATGAGGAGATGGTGGTAGGTGTGGCGCTTCACCTCAGATGCTAAAAACAATCTCCTTGGTCTAGCGCTAGTGAAAAGGGGAAAGACTCCCTCGCTGTCTGGCTGATACCGACATTAGGCCGCCCCGACGACTTTACTTTACTTTACTTACATAACAATAAACATATAGATATCAACAATTCAAAGAAAAATATTGTTGGATTGTCTCCTTGATATAAAACATAAACATATTGACCTGAGAGCGAGAGAGGGGAGAGAGAGAGAGAGTAGATATTTATCATGAAAACAAACATCTAAGATCACTGACTGCTACCTGAGAAAAGATGGATGATTTTCACTTCCATTTGTTTTAAGTAATTTTAAATTTACAAAAACTGTCAAATGTAAAGTTATTTTCTTCTACTTGATTGCCATAAAAAAATTCATAGCTACATGAATATATATACATGTATCATAAACTTCTAAATATAATGCCAAGGCAAAAATCTTTCTTTTAACTAATAAAAATGTTCACAAATCAAATAAAACAAAAATAACTTATTTAATATATTCAAATGCTCATCAAATGATCATTTATATAAGTTAGAAAACTTTAAAAATCAAACAATATACATAATACATAATAATTATTCTTTTTCCAAGTTTTAATATTCATAAGATTAAAACTAAATCTTTCTACATAAGGATAAACAGATAGATATCAACAATTCACAATTGCCTGATGGAAACACAGATCCTAAAATGGAACATGAAATGCAATATAATTGTGACAGAAAAGTTGTCAAAAAAGGAACAATAGCAAGTAATTACAGCCTTACAATATGTATGCCATTTTTTATATAATATTTTAAGGAGTGTATCATAAACTTCTAAATATAATGCAAAGGCAAAAACTTTTCTTTTAACTGATAAAAATGTTCACAAATCAAATAAAGCAAGAATAACTTATTTAATATATTCAAATGCTCATCAAATGTTCATTTATATAAGTTAGAAAACTTTAAAAATCAAACAATATAATACATAATAATTATTTATTTTCCCTTGTTTGTAATAATAAAATATTGCCTCATGTATAGTTTTGGAAATTACTAGCAGAGATTATTTGAATGCAATATTTAAGACAACAGAAACTTCAGTTGAATAACCTGTATCAATAATAAGCAAGACCCCATTGTGTGTCAGGATTAACATTTAAATTCAAAATTCTGCAATAATCTATTTCTTTGAATTATTATAATGAGGCTTGATGATTAGTATTATTTGGATTATTCGAACTATTGCCATCATTTTTATTGTTATAGATAACACTAAAGATGAGAACAATAGTCCGAATAATCCAAATAATACTAACCTACAATAATCATTCAATAAAACGTTATAAATATTCAATAACACGATATAAATAATTTAGAAAAAAAATTTCAGTTTATTACTGACTGTCATCATCATCATCATCATCATCATCATCATCATCATCATCATCATCATGCCGTTCCAGCATCACGGATATGCAATTTTTGAATATTTTGATATTTAAGATGTGCTGAAGGCCACCACTTAAACAAGGCCTGCTTAACCAGGATTCTACCTAACACTAAGGACACCGTCTTGGATGTAAAGTTGTAAATAAATTAATTATCTATATTTACATATAGATTAATACAAAAATATTATCTATTTATTTGTTTTCTTATCTTGTATTTCTTTATATATTCTTGTTTATAAGTTGTTTTTTTATTATTCGTCTGTTTATATTTTTTTATTTGTCTTTTAATTACTTTTTATTATGTTTTATCCGTTATTAATTTATTTCATTTTTATCATTTTCTTAATCATTTTTTTTAATATATTATTGATTTATATACCTTTATTATATATTTTAGTCAGGCTTTCTTATAGGAGAGATTAGAGTGGAATTTTATTAAAACTTTCTCGTCAAAAAAGTGTAGTAAGAGGTGATGTATTTGACTTTTTGGTATTTGCTGTTTTTCCACACACAAACACAACATGCTCAAGTTACGCAATATGTATTAAGGTATATGGGCTATTATCTGTATATATCTTACTCACTACAGTATATATTATATATATAGTATATAGATATATATATATTATAGTATATATATTATAATATTCTAATATAACAATTAAATATATATAATTAATCAATGTTATAGTATATATTAGTTACTGAGTATATATACAGTAGTTAGCTAATAGTATAAATTAGTATATAATATAATATAACTAGTAATACCGTAGTACCACGATTTATTTTAAATATTATCGCACCCATTCTTTTTACAGGACAACTCGTTTTTCTATTTTTTCTTATCTTTCCACTCTTTTTCTTATTAAATCTTCTACACTTAAATAATCTAATAATTTTCTGATCTGATCTTTATGCTGTTTCTTCTTTCTTCAGCAATATATATTTTTAAATAGGAGATATCACTCATCACTTTATTTAATCATGTTGTCATATTTATTATTTCAATTCATTAGTTAACACATAGTCCTGTACTTGACCCATTCGCCTCATTGAGTTGAGAGTGTTTAACATTTTTCAGGTTTTCACCTGATATGGACTTGTTCTTTCTTTCTTCTTTGCCTTTTTTCTTCCCCCAAAACAATAACATGTAAACACATCTCATTCAAACATCAACAAGTTTTATGATTACTAATAACATTTCAATCTTTGCAATACAAAATTATACCCCTCCACCAGTTTTCAAAATTTTTAACTGTCCCTAACGGCGTCTGTGTTCATAAACATTTTTTTTTTTAAATATTCTTTTTCGAACTTTTTGAAATCCTATTTTTGTCTCCAACTCAAAAAGATAAAAATAGTACTCTGATGAAGGTCGGCAAATCTGTGTGACGGAACATTTTATGCATATATATATATATATATATATAATATAAGTATATATATATATATAATATATATATATTATATATAATGTTGATATATTGATTTTGATTATTTTGCTTAGTTTATTACGATAACACCTTGATGATTCATTTTTTACAAAATTTTTTAGAAAATATAATCGTCCCTTTGACGATTTCTTATTTTTTAAATAGACTAGCAAATATATGCACCTCCGGGTGCAAGTATTTAAGTTTTAATGTAATAAAATATTGTATTAAATTAGAAAGGCTAATGAAACTAAGTAAGAATACAGATATAAAAAGATTTGAAACAGAGGGAGTATAATAAAAGATTTGAAACAGAGGGAGTATAATAAAAATGGAACAACTGAAACTTACTCTTCCATCACTCTCGTCTTCATTGTTATTTTTCTAATTAAGTATTTAGTTAAAAGAGGAAGTAAAAATTAAAATTACAGTTATTTGTTCTTGTTAATGGATTTCATTTAAGATTCATTGAAGAGATTTTTGCTTATATTCATTAGAATAAAACCAAACAGTTAGAAATCAATAATACTGAGCACATATTTATTAAATTCGATTTTTTAATATTAATATGCAAATTAGCCTTCCCGTTCACATTGTAAAGCGCTATTTTGTTGTATATATAAATAGAATTGCATGTTGTTAGTGTGTAGACATAGTTAACAGTATTAATAATGTAAGACAATTTTATTAATAATTGAGGTTTAGATAAAAATAAAATCATGGAGAATGTGATGTCAATAACTAAGAGAATTTTGACTTGAGTAGGAATATAGTTTCGGTTACAGACGGAAAAGCACACAATCTCCATTATAATAAGATTAGCAATCTATTATAAACACATTTTTCTATTTAACCTATAGATGGGACCCTAACAGGTACTACCACTCAGGGTCTGAGTGGACCTGCGAGCAATTGAGATGAAGGGGTGATCAACATTCCCCAAACCACCAGAACTGGAACCTCACTATCAGATAGAGCTTAATGTCATTCTCTGGACATGTAGACCCTCAGTCACTACTTTCTAAAACCCATATGATAAAAAGTGTTGGGGCTTACCATGAGGACAACACGGTCGGGTAAATCATATAGGTGCTAGGGCTTGACATGACCAGTCGATTGATTGAAGGGGGCCTCTCCGACCACCCGTCTAGCCCAAGTAAGGACTAAAGTGGAGTGTTACATGTCATGGGCTGATCAGCCACCTTAAGCATCACGGGTCGCTACCCACGGCCAACTATTGTACTCACCTTCATCGTTATCTGTACAATGTTTCGGCCCTCCGATCTTCTTCAGGCATTTCTTGTCGGACTTGGGAACCTTCTTTTCATAATCCGGAGCCATCACAGAACTTTGAACCTAACCCTTTATTCAGTCCACGGGATATCTTGTTCTCATTCCGCTAACCATAGCTGGGTTAGAGGCGTTAAGCTCTTGTTAATTATATTCTATGTTACCCTGCATTTTTCTGACCAAGATTGACCTGCAGTCCAGAGATGACTGTCACATATTTTTCTCCCCCGTCCATCGGAAAATATTTCATATTACTAGCAAAATATTTACCCCTCCGGGCACAGTAGTCTTACATATTCTAATAATAATTATATAATATTAAATTAGAAAAACTATGAAATAAATAAGAACACACAAAAACAGATTACACTTATTTTACCTTTAATTCTAATTCATTTTCAACATAAGATTACACATAAGAGATGTGTTTTAATACGTTTAAGAATAAACAATAATTATTGAAATCAATCCATTATTTCATTGAAACATCGGTTAAGCTCAAAGCATTTTCTAGAGAGGGATCGCAACCTACGGCTTCGCGAGAATAAAAAACCTCTGAATTTAAAAAGCCCAAACCAATCGTTGGATTTTGTTGTGGCATTTCTTCCATCAATTCTTTCGATCGACTGTACAAAATTGCGAATGTTTTCAACCAAAGTGAACTGATATCAATGTGTTACTATATGGATAGGATCAACCAAAACTGAGAACGACTCAGCGTACATATAAAGATTTTGCGTATAATATTTAACAATATACAAGTATGATAACCATGAAATCTCGCGAGTGTGCGTTGTCCCGTTAAACGGCGTGTCTAACAGATGCAGAATTTCGAGAAAAAAGTAAAAGACAAAACTAACAATCACACCCCGTAAGTAAGCCGAGTAGAAATACTAAAAAACAAATTTAAACAATACAATAAGAAATAAGGACCTGAAGAGACACCAATAATCGAAATATTATTTATACCTAATAAAGTATATATCCATTAAGATAAATATAAACCATACACATACAACACACACACACATCACACTCACACACCACACATCACAGACACAGCACTCATATATATATTATGATATAAAGTATGTAATTTGCCTTGAAGATTGTTACGTATGTTTATAATATTAATATTGAAGGCAAATAGAAATGCGTATGAAAAATAAAAAACAAAAAGATGTTATTTTCTTGTCTTATCGATTTCGAGCATAAACTTCATCATCAAGCGTTCGTCCAGAAATCGACATGCTTACTGTTTCTTTGTGTGGTTTATCTGATAACTAATCTTTTGTTTTATTTTTCATACGCATTGTATTGCCTTCAAAATTATTAGATATAATTATATATATTAATTATATATATATAATATATATATAAATTTAGACTCTTTTCTGAAGTATACACATTTATTATATATATATTATATATATATAAATAGTTATATACTATTACTAATGTGTTGTGTGTGTGTTGTGTGTGGTGTGGTGAGTGTGTGATAGGTGTGTGTGTGTGTGTTTGTGTATTGTTTATATTAATGAGAGTGGATATATACTTTTAGTTATTTTAGGATATAAATCTATTTTGTCGACTTAATTGTCTCTTCCAGTCCTATTTTATTGTTTTTTTTAAATTTGTTTTATATATTGTCAAACTCGTCCTTACTGGTGTGATTAGAGTTTTGTCTTTTTTACTTTTGTTTCTCGAATTCTGATCTGTTAACATCGCCATGTTTACGGGCGCAGACGCACACTCGCGATTTCTGGTATCAATACCTGGTAAATGTAAATATATAACGCAAGTCTTTTAATGTACCTTAGTTCCTCAGTTTTTGGTTGAATCCTATCAAAGTAACACTTGAGATCGATCACTTGGAACATTCGCAATTTTGGTACAGTCGATCGGGAAAGATTGAATGGAAGAAAAATGGCACAAACAAGAATAAGCGATGTGATTTTGGCTTTTTATAATTCAGAGTTTTTATTTCTCCGGAAACCCTGTAGTGCCGATCCTCTCTAGAAAAATAGCTTTGAGAGCGAGTTAACCATGTTAATAAATATGACTTGATTTCTAATATATGTTTTATTCTTAAGCTTAAACGACAATCTTATGTGTAATCTATGTGAAATGTAATTAGAGATAAGTAAAATAAGTGTAACTGTTTTTTTGTGTTGTTCGTTATTTAATTTCATTAGTCCTTTCTAATTTATATAGTATTAATTATAATTAAACTGACTACTTGTGCCCGGAGGGGGAAAATATTTGCTAGTTGATAGTGAAAGTATTTTCCAAATGCCTGGGGAGAAAATATGTGACAGTCATCTCTGAACTGCAGGTCTCAATTCTGGTCGAGGTGCAGGAGTAACAATAGAATAAAATAATTAACAGATGCTTTAACGCCTCTAGACCCAGCTTGGTTAGCGGAATGAGAACGAAGATATCGTGGACTGAATAAAGTTAGGTTCAAATTCTGTGATGGCTCCGGATTATGAAGAAGAGGTTTCCAAGTCCGACAAGATAATGCTGAAGAAGATCGAGGCCGAAACATGTACCACGATACGATGAAGGTGAGACAATATTGCCGTGAGGTAGCGACCCGTGATGCTCTAAGTGCTGACAGCCCATTGACATTAACACTCCAACTTAGTCTTACTGGCTAGACGGTGGTCGAGGGCCCCCCTTCAATCAGATCGACTGGTCATGTCAAACGCCCTAGCACCTTATTACCGACCGTAGTTGTCCTTCAGCGGTAGCCCCAATACTTTTATCATAGGTTTTAGAAAGTAGTGACTGAGGGTCTACATGTCCAGAGAATGCATTTAAGCTCTAACTAGTTGAGGTTCCAGTTCTTGGTGTTTGGAATGTTGACTACCCTGTCATCTCAATTCTCGCAGGTCCACATCAGATCTGAAGTGGTGAGTACCTGTTAGGGCCCATCTATAGGTAAATAAAAAATGTGTTTTAATAAAGAATTGCTAATCTTATTGATAATGGAGAGATTGTGTCGTTTTTCCGTCTGTACCGAAGCTAAATCACTACTCAAGTTCACTAAAATCTCTTAGTTTTGACGTCAATCTCATCCATGATTCTTATTTTATCTTAAACTCAACTTATTTTAATAAAATTGTTTTACATTATTAAGTACTTGTTAACGTATTCTACAACATGCAAACACATGCAAATTCTGGATTGTATAGTATTACAACAAAATAGCGCTTTACAATGGTGAACGGGAAGCTAATTTCGATAAATATTAAAATCGAAATTTAAATAAATATTGCTTAGCTATTATTGGATTTCTAAGTTATGTTTTTATTCTAATGAATATGATAGCAAAAATCTCTCTTCAAATGAATTTAAATGAAATCTCATAAAAAGAAAAATACTGCTAATGTTAATTTTTCTACTCTTCTTTTTAACTAAATCTTAATTAGAAAAAATAACAATGAAAGACGAGAGGAGGAAGAGTAAATTTGTTTGTTCCTTTTTTATTACTTTCGAATCTTATTATACCCCTCTGTTTCAAATCTTATTTAATCTGTATTCTACTAGTTTCATAGCCCTTTCATTGCATCATATTTTATTACCTAAAACTTAAATGACATGCACCCGGAGGGTGCATAT
Source organism: Doryteuthis pealeii (assembly GCA_023376005.1). Classification (NCBI taxonomy): domain Eukaryota; kingdom Metazoa; phylum Mollusca; class Cephalopoda; order Myopsida; family Loliginidae; genus Doryteuthis; species Doryteuthis pealeii. The sequence goes on along the minus strand of CM042146.1, from coordinate 56,984,736 downwards.
ATTTGCTTAGTCTATTAAAACAATAGAATCGTCAAAGGGACACTTATTTTTCTAAAAAATATTGTAAAAAATGAATCATCAGGTATCGTAAAACAAGCAAAAATAATAGTATCAATATATTAGACATCTATTATATATATATATATATAGTAATTATATATATATAATTATATAGTAATTATATAGTATAATATATCAATAAAATGTTCCGTACACAGATTTGCCGACTTCATCAAGTACTATTTATTTTTTGAGTGGAGACAAAAATAGGATTTCTAAAAAGTTCGAAAAAGAATATCTTAAAAAAAACATGTTTATGAAACAGACGCCGTAGGGACATTAAAATTTGAAAGTTCCTGGTGAAGGGAAATTTGGTATTGCAAGATGAAATGTGATAGTAACAATAACTGTTCGTGAGTTGAATGAGATTGTTGTATAGCATGTAGATTGTTTGGGGAGAAAAAGGAAAAAAGAAAGAAATCGTGAAAAACCGAAAAAGTAACTACCTCAAAAGAGGCGAATGGTCCAGTAACGGAAATATTGTTAATAATGAATGAAATTAAAAATGAAATGTTAAATAGGTGATGGAGGGATATTATTAAAAAAATATTGGAAAGAAGAACAGCATAACATCAGGAATTATTAGATTTAAGGTAGAATTAAAAAAAAAAGAAAGGAAAAGATTAAGAAAAAGCAAAAAAGAGAGTTTGTGTAAAAGAAGGTGCGAATATTTTAAAATAATGGGATAAGTATAGTATATATATATATATTATATATATATAATTATAATATAATTTAAGTATATAATTAATATATATAAATTTATTCATTAATATATAATATATATTATATATATATANGTAGTACCCATTCATTTCCATTGATCCCAGGTCCAGTCTGACCCGGAGTAGTAGTACTATCTATCAGTTAAATAGATTTATTTAAATTAGTTTTAAAAATGTGTCTAAAAATGAGTTTCAAAAATTGAAAACCCAACAAGGATGGATAGAACAATAGAATAGAACGTCTTCGGCATAAAATAAGCCAACAAGGGTGTTCATGCCGTAAAACTCAACCGACCATCCAGCCATCAAATTATGTTTGATGTTGACACTAAAAATCGACAGCCCTGTCGGCGGGGCTTTAGAATACACCAACTGCACCTCTACAAAAGGGCGGCCTAAAGTCGGTATCAGCCAATCAGCGAGGGAAGTATATCCCCTTTTTACTAGCGCTAGACCAAGGAGATTATTTTAGCGTCTGAGGTGGAGCACCACACCTACCATCAGCTCCTTACTTTACGCACATATCCCTGTGCTACTCATACGCTAAGTTGGCGGGGACCGGTATCGAACTAGGAACCTTGTGGTTTCTAGCCGAACGCTCTACCGACTGAGCTAAAACCAACCAACCAACCAATCTTTGTATTTTTACAAAGTCTATGTTGATAGATTGATTTCCTATTTTCTATGTCCCGCCCATCTTAATTCAAATAAATAAAGTAAATTATAATAGGTTCGACTGAGTTATTTTACTGGCATCTCAACCCGTCTAGGATTATTTTATGCCTAGCAATTGTACGTTGATATTTAGAAAATGTGTGTAGTCCATATTTAGAAATTTTGTGTAGTTTTATTTATTTTTGTGCATGGTC
>CM042146.1:56970582-56978082 GCA_023376005.1 Doryteuthis pealeii | reverse complement strand
TACACCCCAGCCGTTAGCTACTGAGAATTAACATACGAATAAGTTCATCTATCGCTAACGCTCTGCAATCTCTCGCTTTAATCTCACAGAGAAGACTAATATATATAAAGCGTATTTAATCAATATATATATAGTGAGGGGGGATCTGAAAGGCAGAATATGAAATTAGAGACGGGTGAGTTTTTACTTAATTGCAAATTACGACTAATTAGAATAAATAAAATGGAATTTTCTTCAAGCATAACAGTCCTAGAACTACGGAATATTTTTGGGTGTATTTTGTGTCATTAAACAAAGTAGGAAAATGCCTTTAGCAAACAATCATTGGTTTATCCAGCTTTAGTATAATATATATATATATATATATATATATATATATATATATATATAGTGTCATTCAATAAAGTGAATTGTGAATTTTGCCAAAGAATTTGGCAGTAAGAACTGTTTGCAGTTGAATCTTTTTTCAAGGAAATCAATAGTGATTTGTCCTTTCTTGTCCTGACATGACATTCTTTAAAGACCACTGCGCCCAGATTTTTTTCTTTCACAGGGAATCAGTGTGTTTTCACTTCATGGCATAACTTTTCGATTTAGTCTCGTATGGAAAAACTTATGTTTAGCCCATTTGTATTAAAATTAAAACATGTTTCTCCGTACACATCACACATTCCTCTGCAAATTTCGCACTGTTTGCACTTCTCAGCTACCAAAGATTTGATATAACACCTCTGTTCAAGGCCGGAGTACTGTATTTGCTAGCCTGAAAACAAATAATTTTCTGCGATTAAAAGGATATTTTGTCATAAACAAATTCCATACAATGTAAATTTACATTTACGTAAAAAGACTGATAAAAGTTATTGTCCTTTTTTCTAAGATAATACTACGTCTTACTCGATTGCTCTTATTGGCACCCCCAACCCTTTTATCATATATGTGCTAGAAGGCGGTGGCTGAGGGTTTTAGTGGCCTGGGCATGGCGTTAACTGCATCTAGTGGCGAGGTTCCCATTCTAGGGAGAGTGGAGTACTTCTTCATTGTCATTTCTGCCAGGTCCACTCAGACCCGAAGTGTTAGTAGCTGTTGCAGTCTCATCTATGAATGATATGGGTGTAGCAAAACAGGTTGAACATCCAAACGCATAGACGCAGCATTCTTATAAACCTAATGGCAAATGCATCGTTGGTTGGTTTTACGGCATTTCAATCATTGTTGGGTTATTTAATGCCAGTCATGCTGCTTTTGTTATTTTTTATTTTTTGTTTTTGTTTTATTTTTGTAGGTATTTTTTCATGCAAGCAATCATAGGATTTCTTATAACTACTACTACTACTACTACTACTACTACTAATAATAATAATAATAATAATAATAATAATAATCAGGTGGATTTTGCCGTCCTGGTTGACACCGAGCGAAATTTAAAGAAAGCGAAAAGATAGACAAATATTTGGCCCTTGTCAGAGAACTTAGAAAACTGTGGAACATCAAGGTGAAGGTCGTGCCAATTGTTATTGTGGCCCTTGGAACGGTCCCCAAGGGTTTGGAATAGAGTCTGGATGAACTGGAAATCAGAGGAAGAATCATGACCATCCAGACTACAGCATTGTTGAGATCGGCTAGAATACTCAGAAGAATCCTGGAGACCTGAGGTGACTGGCTGTCACCCAGCCTCCACTAAAGCGGGGCGAGAAACTCAAATGTATTGAAATAATAATAATAATAATAATAATAATAATAATAATAATAATAATAATAATAACTTCCACTTAACACATCTTCGAGTAACTATTTGAATTCACACAGTTTTATTGATTCAAGTTTTCCTAACCGATACTAATAATTTTCAAGCAAATCTTTTCCCCAAAAAGATGGGATCCTAACAGTTGATACCATTCCAGGCCAGAGGGAACCTGGGAGTAATGGCAATGTAGATTTACTCCACTCTGCACAAATCTCCAGAACTGGAACGTCACCATCAGATGCAGTTAGCGTCTTACCTAGGAACCCCTTTTTGGGGGTTCTATTTGACTTATAGATTGGACATGTTTTTCATTTACACCGTCAAAATCCGGTTGTTTAACAGACAATTTTTAGAGGTTTTATTTTAAATTATAAAACTAACTCCTAACCCTAACCCTTAACCCTAACCCTAACCCCTAAATCGTCTGTTAAACAACCGGATTTTGACGGTGTAAATAAAAAACATGTCCTTATGAATCGAGAATGCAGATGGGGTGCTTAAAGGTTATATGTTTCGATTTGTTTATAGAAATAATTTTCCTTAAAATTCATGTTGATTAATGCTGTAGTCTGGATGGTCATTATTCTTCCTCTGATTTCCAGTTCATCCAGACTCTTTTCCAAACCCTTGGGGACCGTTCCCAGTGGCGCAATAACAATTGGCACGACCTTCACCTTCATGTTCCACAGTTTTCTAAGTTCTCTGGCAAGGTCCACATATTTGTCAATCTTTTCGCTTTTTTTCACTTTCGCTCGGTGTCAGCCAAAATCCAACTGATTTAAGTACTACCACTCCGGGACTGAGTAGAACTGGGTATAATGGCTATTAACGAGTGGTTCCATATCTCCACAGTTCCAATACTGGAGAATCACCACTAGATAAAGTTTAGTGTCGTACATATGAATTAATACCCACTGTTCTTATCACCCTTAAAATTTCTAAAAGTTCGGTTGACATAAGACAATAAATGACAGAGCCTAAGTGGTACTAACGGATGGATGTTTAGTAAATTAGGATAAGGTTGTCAACGGTATGAGTCAATGAGCTCTATTGCGCTTTTCCCCCTCTGAATCAATTAAACTATTTAATTCCTTCACCACCTACCCACCCATCTCTCTCTCTCTCTCTCTCTCTCTCTCTCTCTCTCTCTCTCTCTCTCTCTCTCTCTCTCTCTCTCTCTCTCTCTCTTCTAACCCCATTCTTTTTTGCCGCACTTTCTTCTTCATCTTCTTCTCTGCCTGTATCTTCATTTTTGTTCTCTCTCTCTCTTTCTCTCTCTCTCTCACCCCCACTCTCTCTCTCTCTCTATCTATCTCTCTCTCTCTCTCTCTCTCTCTATCTATCTATCTATCTATATTCCATCCCATGTCTTTTTTGCTGCACTTTTTCTTCTTCTTTGCCTGTATTATTTCTACTCGTTCCTTAATTTGTTATTCTCTTCTCTCTCTCTCTCTCTCTCTCCTCTCTCTCTCTCTCTCTCTCTCTCTCTCTCCGGAAATACCGACTGGAAGTAACCCTGTCGATTATCGAGCTAAAAAGGGGAAAGATGACGTAATCAGTCGCATTAATTTTGCGTTTTCTTGATGACTGATTCATGTCACTTTTGATTTCACTTGTAGGTTAAGTTTGTTGATCGGTGACCGAAAAAAAAAACTTGTTTTCCTTCCAGAACGTTCACTTCTCAGCAATCAGCTGTGCTACCTTAAAAATAAATCTCAAAATAAAAATGAAGCTTATAGATTTTTTTTTAATCATCAACATTTAGATCCCTATTTCTCTGAATGTTTGAGATGAGGCTTGATGATTACTATTATATGCGTTTTGCGAACTATTGTCCTCATTTTCATTGTTATCTGTACAGCGTTTCGGCCGATATGCCCTCCGACATTCTTCAGGTATTTCTTGTCGGACTCGGGAACCTTCTTTTCGAACACTGGAACCTTCTTTTTGGACTCGGGGAAACTTCTTTTTGGACTCGGGAGCTTTCTTGTCGTAATCGGGAGCCTTCAAAGTTCCGTGATGTCTCCCGATTACGACAAGAAGGCTCCCGAGTCCGAAAAGAAGGTTCCCGACAAGAAATACCTGAAGAAGGCCGGAGGGCATACCGACTGAAACGTTGTACGGATGAGAATGAAGATGAGGACAATAGTCCGAATAACGCAGATAATAGTATTTAGATCCTCATTTGTCTGAATTTTTGAGATGAGACTTTTAATTTGTATTATGTGAATTTTCCAGACTGCTTTACCCATCATTATAGTTATATACACAACGTTTCGTCCGATATTTCCTCCGGCCTTCGGGTGTTTCTGGTCGAACTCGGGAACCTTCTTTTCGAACCCAACCCTTTTTTTATCACATAGGTGTTAGAAGACAATGGTTGATGGTCAATCCTCAGTATTTATTAATCCACATGAAGTTTAATGACAATTATTTCTATAAACAAATCGAAACATATAACCTTTAAGCTACCCATCTGCGTTCACGATTCATAAGGACTTTTTTTTATTTACACCGTTAAAACCCGGTTGTTTAACAGACGATTTAGGGGTTAGGGTTAGGGGTTAGTTTTATAATTTAAAATAAAACCTCTAAAAATTGTCTGTTAAACAACCGGATTTTGACGGCGTAAATGAAAAACATGTCCTTATGAATCGAGATCGCAGACGGGGTGCTTAAACGTTATATGGTCCAACAAATTTAACATTAAATAGCCCACAAGAGTTGATATTCCATTTGACCAAATAAACAACTATATCAATAGTACAATTAGAGATATGATTCGAAAATTGAAGCAACATCGACTGACTGCGAAACTGCCTTGAAGAGGATGTTTTTATAAATTAAGTAAGTGAGCAGATACATCCATTTGCTGGGAAGCCATTAGAAGGCTATTTATTGAGTGAAAAGAAATTCAAAGCGATATGCTGGCAGCTGGGACAGAAGTGAACAAAAAATACAATTAATTGTACATTCCACGGTGTAGAACTGAATTAAAAGACCCCTAGAAAAAAAACTCTCTTTTGAATCCCACTTTCATGAAATCACGTGTACCCTTATCGTGCCAGAAAATAACCAATTTCGTGAAAATTTAAAGTATAATTTTATATGATTTTATGATAGATTTCGAAGCGTAGAATAACATAGTAAAAGATAATTGAAATCTATTGAGAATTGACGGAGATATGGGGATTCAAAGATCCCCCAAAATGCCCTTTTTCAGGCATTATAGATATTTACCAACCCCTCCGCACGAGCAGGATGCGACACAAGGTCAATTTCTTAAGCGGAGTTTAACAGGTTTTAATTCAGAGTTTTCCTTCTCCTAGACTGGTTACCTAGCCATGGTTCAAGAGCCCAGTCTGCCCTGCTATTTGCCTATAGCTAGAGGGAGAATTGGATTCATACCTTTCCCAAGGGTATTAGCGCCATGTGACATCTAAACGGCTTCGTCCAGGAATTGAACTTGGGTCGACGAGTCCATTTCCCACGACTCTAACCATTAGACCACGCGCCTCCTTTTTCAGGCATTATAACGTATTTTCGTGAAAATTTAAGTTGTCGATTTTATTGTCTTTTCTTATAGATTCTGATGCGTAGAATTCATTGATGCAGAAAAAAGTGCTCAATTCGGAGATTTAGCGGAGATTTGAGCCCTTATAACCCCTCTTATAGTGCCTGACAATGACCAATTTCGTGAAAATTTAAAGTGTCGATTTTATATGATTGTCTGATAGATTTCGATGCGTAGAAAATGAGCCTACTTCTGACGATACAAAAATAGAATTCTTTGGTGGAAAAAGTTCGAATAATGTCTTGAGACAAAAATGCATTTTGCATTACCCTAAAACTGCTATTAATCTGGGCTGGTATGGAGTTATGAAAATATACTCAGCCTGGAACTACTACTCTAACAATTAAACAAGATTATTTTTATTCTATTGGTATTGTTATACACATCGGGTATATAATCGGCGAGAGAAAGACAGACTGCGTAGAGATGGAATGAGTGACTCTTACTTGTTAACTTAACGCCATATTCTTCAGGACTTATTTCTGGGGATGATCCTGTGGGTTGTTCCTCCGTGTTGATTTATTCGGGATGGTCATTTGTTGTTTACATAATTAACAAGATCTTGTTGTTTTTTCTTAAGTCTTTATTATAAAAAGAAATCAGCCTTGGATTCAACTGCACGATGGAGAAACGACTCTCAGAGCAACAACAACGTCAGCTCTCGGCTAGAATCTAGTCGCATTTAAAACTAAATTGTCTCACGCCTGAGATCGCCCGCATCCAGAGGGGTTAAGTCGGGGTCACCATTAATCAATCATAACCCTAACGGTTATGGAAATTTCCCACTTAAATCCCTCTGATTTTGATATCTAACGAACTCTTGATTTAAACATATTCTAACTACAGTACATACATAATTCATTGACTATGAATTTTGTAACAGTACGGGTACACTATAAATTAAAGAGGAAGTGTACAATGCTACGTACCGGAACGTACTAGGGAAGAGCTTGCTGCAATCTTTAAAATATCTTCAACAACAGAAGTATTGGATTTTTGATCGTGAAACCTAATGCAGTGAAATCGGAAGAGAAAGATTAGAGGCGAAGAAAACAAGGAATTTAGGACGACTTCCTATGGAAGGGTTTTAAAATTCATCAGAAGAATTCCCAAATCTTGATCAATATTAAGGGGATTTTTCAACTGGAATGGAATATCACTGGTGTTCATTTCTGTTAGAAACTTACATGCTTTCCCAGTGCATGCAAGGTTTTAAACAAGAGTATTGCAATTGATCAAATATTTTTTTCCAGCAGTGAATTAGAACAACTGCCTTGGAAGATTGTTTAGCCAGTGTTGGCCAATATATACATGGAATACTTTGAAGAGATTGCCTTAGGATCTATACCACTAAAGCCATCAATGTGGCTTAGATACGTAGATGACATATTTATTCTCTGGCTTCATCAGGAAGATGTTCAAATACTAATGGATCATGTGAACTGAATCCGTCCATCTATACAGTTCAAAATGGAGAAGGAACAAGACAACAAAATGTCCTTCTTAGATGTGTTAATAACTCGTACAGAACATGGATTCAGTTCATCCGTGTATCATAAGCCTACCTTCACCGAACAGTATCTTAACTTCAATTCCCACCGCGCCTACAACCAGGAATTTCAAGAGGCAAAATTAGTTGACGTTGGAAATTCTGACCTATTATCTTGAATCGAACGGTGTTCATTGAGAACGTGCACCTTTCAATGTGATGGATCCAGAAAGACAAAAAAAAAGAGAGAAATCTTTTATTCCCCTTTTATTTCGTCACAACTAAGACGGAAGTGACGTACGTCGTTTCTCATTGGTCATTCATAGCTTAAAAGATCAATAGCAGTGACTGTGGCAGTTGCGTTTCGCGCTTTCGTGCGTGTGTGTATGCGGAACGGTACTATGCTTGATGGATTATTGCGACCGGATCACCTGCCGAAATTTTACGGTAGGGTTGCTTGGAGGAAGGGTATGATGTTGTAAGACCCGAAACCTGTTATGATCCCAATAACAACTTTGATGAGGTGATCCTGTGCACTTTTTAGGTGTAGATTTACGAATTATACATATCAGACGGAAAATAATGGACTCACTATTGAATATTGAATATTGAATGTTGTTAAATTGATTTGATTCCAAAATTTATGCGCGTGACTAAAATTCCGTCGGGTTTCGATCCCGGCTAGAGGTA
>CM042146.1:56925582-56968082 GCA_023376005.1 Doryteuthis pealeii | reverse complement strand
GCGCTTGAATAACACAGCTTGTATAATCTGATCAGAAAAAAATAATTAAAAGATCTAGTTTGTTTGGATTCTTCATTTTCTATTTCCTTCATATCCACATATTTAAAAATAAAGACATGAAGCGACACGTCACATTATGATACTATTAAGAATCCACGACACCATTGATGCCTATTTTGTATCTTATTCACTAGTATTTACTGCTAGTTTCATTCGTCTAGGAATAGCAATATTCCAAGTTCGATACCGGCTACTACCAATTCAGCGCAAGAGTAGCACAGCTTGGGTAATATATATATTTACCAACACCTCCGCACGAGCAGGATGTGACACAAGGCCAATTTCTTAAGCGGAGTTCAACAGGTTTTAATTCAGAGTTTTCCTTCTCCTAGGCTGGTTGCCTAACTAAGGTTAAAGAGCCCAGTCTGCTCTACTATTTACCCATAACTGGAGGGAGAGTATAATTCATACCTTTCCCAAGGGTATTAGCGCTAAGTGAAATGCATTTACCACGTCAAAACAGCTTGGGTAATATGATGTGTGCGGTAAAGTACATGGGATTTGACGATAGCTATAACACTCTATTTCACCAAAACAATCTCTCTGGTCTAACTGGCGGAAAGAGGATAGACTTCCTCGCAGGTCAGCCAATAACGACAATAGCCGACTCCACATATTATTACTAAACCTGAAAAAATGTGATATTAGCATTCTTAGATTGACTTTGATTGTAATCTGTGTCTCTCTCGCCAATTACGAGGGTGAGTAAAAAAGTAATGCCATTTTCTTTATTTCATGTGGAGTTTTTTTCTTACTTTTCAGGTTTTTAGACTCATAAGGAGGCTCAGATCAAGAATCCGACGAGTAAGACCCAATTTGCCAATCGAAAATATCCTCCTTCTGCATAACAATACGCTAGACCGCACACAAGCATCAGAACAAGGGAGAAAATGGCCTCATTCGGGTGGACAACTTTACCGCATCTTCCATACTCACAAGATTTAGCACCTTCCGACTATCATTTCTTCAGCCCCATGAAAGAGGGTTTGAGACGCAATGGTTTTTCCAGTGACGAGGAAATGAAATTTGTAGTGAAGAAGTGACTCACAGAACAGTCAACAGAATTTTACGGGGCAGGGATACATGCTCTCATTGGAAGGGGGAACATTGCTATTGAGAGAAATGGTGACAATATGGAGAAGTAGGGATGTAATCTACTTTGGACCAGCTTTATTTTGATGTTTGGTATATGTTCCTGTGTTGGTAATTATACCTATCCTAAACAAAATGGCATTACTTTTTTACTCTTTCTCGTATATATAATATATATACGCGCACACACACAGAGAAAGAGAGAAAGAGAGAGAGAGAGAGAGAGAGAGAAAGAAACACACACCCACACACATATATATATATATATTATATTATATATATATATATGTGTGTGTGTGTGTGTGTGTGTAATATAGTGAAAAATTTGAAAAAACACAGGTTCAAATAAAATGAGTGATATTTATTCAGCCAAGGCTGCAGTGTTTCAATCTATTTAGTAGATCTTCTTCAGGGCTTTTGTTGATAAAAGGAAAAGGAAAATTTATCACAGAATAATAAGGAGACTGTGATAGTTTTTGTTGATCAGTTTTTTTAAAATGTTTTGAATGGAAAATTAGCGCTCTTAGAATTGTTCGAAATTTATGAAACGCTGGGATAAACGGTTTTGAAGGATGACATCGAACATTCTCTTACGTTGTGTGTGTGTGTGTGTATGTGTGTGAGAGAGAAAGAGAGAGAGAAAGAGAGAGAGAGAGAGGGGAGAGAGAGAGACAGCGTGTATGGAAATGTCAGTAGAATAATCGTTTTCATTTGGGTGTCTGTGTGACTGTGTGTGTGTGTGTTTATTTATTTGTTTATTTATTTATTTGAAGCTGTGTTTTTTCAAATTTTTTTCTATATTACATACCGTCGGATTCACTTCCATTTTTCTCTTCACACACACACACACACACACACACACACACACACACACCACTTGTCATTATTATCTTCTATAATTATCGAAGTTTATGCGATATGCGCATTGTAATTGCCTTCAAGCAAAAATATAAATATTAATATATACTTTATTCAACAATGCTTCTAAAATAAACAAACATCCAAAGATCTTATTTCCTTCGCCGAAAAGCTTAAAGCCCGAGTTTGTTATTGTTCACTCGCAGGAATTTCTCCGTGCTGTACAGTGGTTGAAGCAGTATAGTTTCTGACTATCCTGCTGAAGTCCCGGTTTCGATTTCTGTCGGAGGGAAATCGTTAGTATATATCGCTGATGAGACTTAATAAAGTTGAAACAGTCTGTACGATATTCTACACACCGAGTAATTCTTTGCGAAATTCACTTATCATTATTATCTTCTATAATTATCGAATTTTATGCGATATGCGCATTGTAATTGCCTTCAAGCAAAAATACAAATATATATATATATATATATAATATATATATATATATATATACTCAGAATTTATAAATTTGCCGTTAAAGATAGAATAAATTGTATGTATATATATATTAAAACAAATAAAATTACAGATCATCATCATCATGAAGGCATGATTTCCTTGTCTCTTTCTTGCTATCTGTTCCCATCAACCATTGCTCTTGGTAGTTCCTCTACACGGCATCCATTATTCCATTTATGTGGAGGCGCGTGGTGTAATGGCTAGAGTTGTGGCAAACGAACTTGTTAACCCGGGTTCAAATCCCAGACGAGGCTGTCTACATTTCCCATTGCGCTAATACCCTAGAGAAATGTATGCATCCACCTGATTATTTACCTCGTACCCCAATTGTACGGGTTAGGCACAAGGCTCTATTAACGTGGGACCACCCACAAGCCGAGACTCATGGGTGGCAGGTAGAAAAATTGCATCGATCCCGTCGGCATTCCCCCTCAAGGGGGCGCCTCAGGCACTGGGCAATAAACCCAGCCCTGCCCCTTTAAGTCAAGTAAATGTATTCATCCACCTGCTCTCCCTCCAGCTATGGGTAAATAGTAGGACAGACTGGACTCTTAACACTTGGTTAAGCAACCAGTCTAGTAGAAGGAAAACTCTGCATTCAAACCTGTTAAACCTGAAAAATTGATATTGTGGCGCATCCTGCTCGTGCCGAAGGGTTGGCAGATATGCACACGGCCTCCATTATCAAAAGAACATTTCACATGAGCAATTATAACTTTCAAAACATAAACAACGACGTTGTTTTTCGACTGTCTACTTAAAAACTATTAATTCATGACAATCCATAAAAAAAGCGCCATTTAATCTGATATTTTTCAAATGATTGTTTAAGAATGTTTTAGCCTTTTTTCCTTTCACTTTTTTCACGTTTTCCTTTTTCCCTTTTTTCCTGTTCAATTCCCTCTTGTGTGTCACATTCTCTCTCCTCAAGATGCACACACAATGAATCACAAAACATAGAAACGAACTTTTAATTTGTCAGCGACAACGAGATTCTGCCGAACGGTTGACGAATTGAAGACGCCATTGACAGTGGGACACCAAATTATGAGAAACTTAAACAGGCTCTGAAATTCCTGGCGAGATTCTTACGAACAAGACATTTTGGAGACAAGCTGTTCTAGCAGACATTTGGGCACTTGGATTCATGCGCCACGAAATTCCGAGTAGGTATCTTGTGGATAATTTCGTTTTAAAGACTAGCAACATAGTTGCGAACTGCAGTGTCATTTGTCATCTGCAATGAAATTATGCAGAAAAATTGCTTAGCGGGAAACATTGAGTCTGCAGGATAATAAGTCATCTCTGAGAACAGTTGAGTAGTTGTTGAACTGTTAAAAAAACGCCATTGATTTTCCTTTCTATTCGCTTTATAGATAGATAGATAGATAGATAGATGAAAATTGTGTGACTAATATATTTAACTAATGTAAATTAAAAAATGTTGGAAATTTTCTGACATATAAGGTGTGCTCTAATTCCTCACCTAGATTTATAGACTAGCCGAGGTCACGTGAGTTATTCTTGCAACCAATATCTAGCAATACTGCGGTCCTGATAAAATTACAATTACACTCTTTGAGGACGAACATAGGATTGCCGGATCTTTACCAATACTCAGGAAGGACTTATACGATTACCAGAGTAACCAAAGGATTCATTATCGAAGGACTCTATACCAGTAAACTGAGAACACTTTAGTAACCAAAGGATTCACATTATCGAGGTCCTCTTTATCAAGGATCCAATTCCACTGGATAAGCGCTTCTGCTTTAAGGCCAAAGAATGGCCCTTAAAAACGTAACAAAAAAAAGTGTTGAAAAAAGAAAATGTATTTACAATTGAAGGCCGTATTAGATAAATGTTTATGCTGCTATATTTCGGGATGCCTTCCTCTTGCAAAGAAAATACAAAAGAAAAAGAATTAGTCGCATTCTTTTCAATATCGAACCAGAACATTTGTGGGCCTTAGGCGGATGCTCTACCGACTGAGCTAAAATTATTCAAGTAAGTAAAATTAGCGTATATTTAACTTAGAGAGACAATTCAGGGAGTTCAAAACCTATATAGACATAGCTAAAGGGGAAATAGTTGGATGCAATCCGCCTCGTCCAGGACTTTTAATTCAGGTCGTTGTTTCCATGCTCATTTCTGACGATTATTAAAGTTTCTCGACAAGCGCCACCAATGTATTTTATTATCTTTTTGTTGATCTGTTTTATTGTTTTCACTATCGACACAACAGTAACAACACTGCTGTCTTTTTTTGTTTTTTCTATCATATGTATACTTTAGGTTTTCACACAAGAATAACAGTAATAGCCTTCGGAAAAGTTATGAACCCACTCATCCACCACATCAAGCAAAGTACAAAAACTGATGGTTAGTTCATTATAATTGAACAGTAAGACTCAGATTACAATATAATAGGGACTTTATTTCAATAGAATGAGTTCTGAGGTGAACAGATAGTGAACTTTGAAATTTCCCATCATACAGGTAAAAAAATATTAAGAAAATTTAGTACAACCAGGGGGGGGGGTTAGTTAACAAGATACCTATCAATATTTTTTTTTTAATTTTATGTAAAATTTTTATGAATGTATGTATTTAGAATTCATGAAAATGTTGCACAATCAATGAGACAATAAGAATGTAATATGACTATAAAAATGAATGTATGTATGTATGTGCTTTTAGAACAAATGTCTGAACTATGAAGATTTTAATAAGTATTAGTGGGTTTAGATAGAATAACTGCAATTATACACGGATGGCTTTGGCATTAAATAATCCACAATGGTTGATATCCCATTATAAGAATTAAATGTGTAGTTTTGGCTTTTGAGTTACAATATAACAACAAAACAGTCTTTATTGTCTGGGCATATGGAACATGAAATATATAACAAGTTCCAGACAGAACGAAAGTCTATGGGAAGTGAGCAAAAGTTCTTACTGATTATACGAATCACTTAGATGTGCATGACCTACGTGGTAGGGTTTATATAGAACTACATACATACATAGGTACGAGTCTAAAAGTGGTACAAGGACATTAATGGACAGAGACCCCACTCGTCTAGTCCATCTTAGTGAATGCCGAACCAAAGGGAGAATGAGAGCTTCCTGGACTGAGTTTAAATACTCAGCAAGTAGTACCACCTATTCGCAAATCCTCCCGACAAGGGTAGATAACCCTTTGGTACACAAGTCTATCTCAGCAAAGACAAACAATCGCTACACCATTAAGCAGATAAACCGAACTTAGTATTATTTGTATTATTCGGACTATTGTTCTCATCTTCATTGTTATCTGTACAACGTTACGGACACATGGCCTAGTGGATGAAGGAGTTAGGTTAAGACAGTTTTAAGCGACAGTTATCTCTAGACTGCAGGTTCAATCCTGGTCAGGGGAAGCAGTAACATAGAATAATAATTAACACAGCTTAACACCTGTACCCCAGCTATGGTTAGTGGAATGAGATAAAGTATTAGGTTCAAAGTTCCGTGATTGTTTCCGATTACGACAAGAAGGTTCCCGAATTCGAAAAGAAGGTTCCCGTGTTCGTAAAGATGGTTGCCGAGTCCGAGATGGTTCTCGAGTCCGACAAGAAATGCCTGAAGAAGGCCGGAGGGTACATCGGCCGAAATCTTGTACAGATAACAATGAAGATGAGGACAATAGTCCGAATAATACAAATAATACTAATCATCAAGCCTCATCTCAAAAATTCAGAGAAATAACAAACTGGACTTGTGACTTCCATTGGAGGTCAATGGAAACCTATTCTCTTCGATACTCCAAAACTTTTCTATGATTTTACAGTTCTTCGTAACAAAGACCTACTGTATGGCAAATTAGTGGAGGGCACCCAACCAGTAGGGAGACAATGCCTGCGCTTTAAAGATGTCTACAAGAGGGACATGAAGACATGCCACATCAACACCAACACATGGGAGGCTTATGCAGAAGACCGCGCGACCTGGTGACTCATCACCAAACAAGGAACGAAAAGGAGTGAAAAAGATAGGAAAGTAGCCACCACAGAAAAGAGAGCCAAAAGAAAGGCGAGACAACAACAACTCCAGCAAACATCACTGTTTGTTTGCAGGCATCAGAGATTGTCATTCAAGAATTGGTCTGTTCAGCCACTCATGCAGTTGCAGATAATAAAAGATAAAGCAACATTTTAAAAAATGGACACTACGCCATCGTCTTTAGTAGACGGAACGATGCCAACAACAACAACAACAGTTCTTCGTTAAAATGAGTTGTTTTTTTTTTTCAGAGATCTTCGGTTCTTCTACTGATTTCCAGTTCTTTCAACCATTTTTTTTTCTTTTTCACTGTTCCTTTGGCACCGTTCCAAATGTTTCAATACTGATCGTTATTGTCACATTAATGTTTAAGAATCCTTCAATTCTCACGCAAGTTCTATATCATTAGTGTCAAACCCATTAACAATAAAAGACCAAATACAAATATGACGATACAGAATACTTAAAGGATATCATATTAGGAGAATCATATAGAAATAAGAAGTGTTGATTTATTCAACTCTCGAGATCGAGCGAAGCTCTTGAAAACAAACAAGCAATAAAAAAAATCGATTATTTATATCCCTTGAAACACTCTTACAAGGTGTGACAAAAAAATCATACTTTTTAAATTTTAGATTCTTCATATTCACCGAATATAGATAGCACCAATGGATTCATCTAGAAAAGTGTTGTTGGATCTTGGCACACGGCTTCGTTTTTAATTGCATCACTGGATAGATTTGATAATTGTGAAAATTAGTATATCTTTCATTGTTTAGTTCTGCCTTGATAAATAGACTTTTGGCCTCGATACATTTTGAAAGACCACGTTTATATATATATATATATATATATATATATATATATATATATATATATATATATATTATATATATATATATATATATATATATATATATATAAAAGATTTTGGATGTCTGTTTATTTTAGAAGCATTGTTGAATAAAGTATATATTAATATTTATATTTTTGCTTGAATGCAATTACAATGTGCATATCGCATAAAATTCGATAATTATAGAAGATAATAATGACAAGTGAATTTCGCAAAGAATTACTCTGTGTGTAGAATATCGTACCGAAGTCCCGGTTTCGATTTCTGTCGGAGGGAAATCATTAGTAAATATCGCTGATGAGACTTAATAAAGTTGAAACAGTCTGTACGATATAAAACAATTTAAACCATCCTTAAACAAAATTAATTTCCAATGCAGTACTCACATTTTAAAATGCCTCCACATCCATTAAAATAATTTGAAAAACTGGAACACATCTGATGATGGCACTTCGAAGTGCCGAAAGTACTCTGGACATGAACTTTGGTGGACTAATCCACAAATTCCACCCAAATATTAAAAAGTTGGCCAGAAAACTCGAAAAATCGTAAATAAAATTGTTAAACAGATGTGTATTTTGTTTAATTGAATATACATATATATATATATATACATATATATATATATACATATACACACACACACACACACACACATATATATATATATATATATATATATATATATGTATATGAGGAAAAATGAGTAAAGAAAAGAAATGTAGATGGATAAAATGAATTTAATCGATATCACATTAATCGATATCACTTACACATGTGTTTCGGTCAATTTATGTGTGTGAAAATATTTCGCACACATAGAAGATTCGACCTTTATCAGAGTGAATATTCATTTTGAATGAAAAAATTTGTTGGGGAAAAACAACAGATTTTTGGAAATTTTTTAAAATTTGGAACGCTGAAATAGAATGTTGAGATAGACCGTTATGATTTGGATATTTGGTTTTTCTAGGGGTTATTTTTTTATAATAAAAAACTATTTTCTACCTAACCCCTAGAAAAACCAAATATCCAAATCATAAAGGTCTATCTCAACATTCTATTTCAGCGCTCCAAATTTTTAAAAATTCGATTTTCGAATATTTCCAAAAATCTGTTGTTTTTTCCCAACGAATTTTTTCATTCAAAATAAATGTTCACTCTGATAAAGGTCGAATCTTCTATGTGTGCGAAATATTTTCACACACATAAATTGACCGAAACACATGTGTAAGTGATATCGATTAATGTGATATCGATTAAATTCATTTTATCCATCTACATTTCTTTTTCTTTACTCATTTTTCCTCATATTGTCGGATTCAATTCCTTTTCCATTTTTACACACACACACACACACACACACACACACACACACACACACATATATATATATATTATATATATATATATATATAATATATATATTAGTTCAGTCGGTAGAGCGTTTAGCTAGAAACCGGCCCCTGCCAACTCAGCGTATGAGGAGCACAGGGATCTGTGTGGTAAAGTAAGGAGCTGATGATAGGTGCGCCGTTCCACCTCAGACGCAAAAACAATCTTCTTTGTCTAACGTTATTGAAAAGGGGATAGAATCCTTCGCTGATTGGCTGATACTGACTTTTGTGTGTCTCTGTCTGTCTGTCTGTGTGTGTGGGGGGGGTGTAATTGGGCAGCAATTCTTTATTAATACATGTTTGATTAAAGGCCGCAGACAAAGAAAAATATTTTTTTTACGGTGTTCTGTCTATGAACGAGTGAGTGTAGGTCACATTTTAGTGCAAGTCAGAATTTTCAAAAGCTTTTGATCAAGCGCTTTCGGCTATTCATTTAAACATTATCAAAATCGAAGATGTTAATATTTGGGGAGAAAAAAAACTTTGATTATAGACGTTAGTCGTATATCTATATCCATACTAATATATATAATATATATATATTATATATATATATATATATATATTAGATTTTTTTAATTTCGGAATTATGAAGCTTGTGTGTGATGATGACATAACGCTTGAGGCAACACGCAAAAATAAATTCTTCTCTTGCAGAATCAGTTGTTAAATGCACACACATACACACCAACACACACACAAACACACACACATTAACACACACACATTAATACACACACATACATGCACACGCACACACATATATGCATACACATGTATATATACAGGAATTCATACATGTATATACAGTCGCATATATATAAATCCAATATATGTATGTGCAACTTATCTTACAGATATATATATTTAGACAGATAGAAAGAAGGGGAGAAAAGCCAGAGAGATGGATAGATTAGAAAAGAGAGAGAGAGAGGGGAGAGAGATTCATATATACATTTATACATACATATTATACGTCTTTGAGACCTCACGCAAAATTATTCTCTAGCAGTATGTTGTTAAATACTCACACGCTCCCACACAAACATACATAAACACACCCATATATACATACATTCAAATATATGCATATATTTGTATATATACTGGCGCATATATATATATATATATATATATATATATATATATATATATCGGGAGATAGAGAGAGAGAGTCAGAGAGAGAGAGACACACACACAGAGAACAAGAGACAGAGAAAGAAAGACACAGACAGAGACTGAAAGACACAGAGAGAGAGAGAGAGAGAAGAGATAGAGGAAGTAAGAAACAGAGTTTATGTTTATGTGTCAACAAATAAAAGGCCTCTCTCTCTCTCTCTCTCTCTATATTATATATATATATATATATATATATATTATATTTATATATATGTGTGTGTGTGTGTGCGTGTGTATAAATACATGCATATATGCATTATATATGTATATAACATACAAATGTATATATATATATATATATATATATATATATATATATAGAGAGAGAGAGAGAGAGAGAGAGTTGATAGATAGATAGATAGATAGATATAAACGCACACACAAACAAATTGCATGCACACATACAGGCATACAGTCGTATATAGATATTATTCATATATGTATGCACACATTATATATATATATATATATATATATATATATATATATATATATATAATACATAAGCAGTTTGGTGTGTACGTGTCGACGTATAAGTCCAAAACGGGAAGTCATTCAGATTCGAAATCTTGCATACACCTTGATATCCCTCTCACCAAGAGACGCGCCTAATTTTCTTCTTGATTTCTCCTAATTTAAGGATATAATTAATTAATTAAGCCAAAATCACCCAAATTACGGAACTGTCCGTATACCAGCACCTTCAGAAAATAGAATATTGTTCGCTGCCTCCTTTTTGTTACAGTGATTTACAGTGACACCAGCAGTAAAGTTTAAATTTAATGAATAAATCTATCGCCTATTTTTGGTTCAATCTTAAAGATATTTATATGGTTGGAAAGAAAATGAAATAATCTTTCTAAATAGATAATTTGTATGCATTTTTATCAATTGAATTTTTTTTCTACATAGAGTTAAAAAAAAGAATGAAATTGCTTCCGACATCTGATAAGTATGATTTTTTTTCAGACTAGATTTTAAAGAAAAATTAAATTCTTTTTTCTTGCCTATTTACGGTTGAATCTTTGAAATATTTCTATGGTTAGAAAGAAAAGAAAATAATTTTCTAAATATATAATTTGATTGAGTTTTTATCCATTGAATTATTTTTTACAGCAAGTAAAAAAATAATATTTAGCTTTGGTCAGCCTAGAATTCGTAGTATAATTTGTTCATACTAAATTTTAACGTAAAATCAAATCTTATTTATCGCATATTTCTGTTCCTATCTTAAATATATTCATTTGGTTTGAATGAAAATGAAATAATATTTCTAAATATGTAATTAGTATGTGTTGTTATACATCAAAGTTTTATTTTTTTTTACTGCGAATTAAAAAACAAATCAAACGAAAACATTTAATGGTAACTCAACTTTTTTTATCCATTTTCGTCGTTCGTCAATTGTAAACAAAGCCTTTTTTTCATAATCGCGGTAGTTTATTTATTCCAATATTAGAAATACAAATAAAATCATGATACTAATGCAGAATAATGCGCAAGAAATAATACCATTAGATTACCTCATACATTTCTCGGAAATGCCTTTGGGACTCTCGAGTAAATATGTAAGGTCGATTTTCCGTCGTTCGTCAATTGTAAACAAAGCCTTTTTTTCATTATCACGTTAATTTATTTATTCTAATATTAGAAATATAAAGAAAATTGTGCGCCTTCGTGAATTTCCGTAATCTAATGTTATTTTTTCACAAAATACGATTCTAACGATATCTATTGCGCGCTATTCTGTATTTGTGCCGAAATAAGAAATTGTAATTTGATATTGAACTTTTAAGCACATTCAAAAATTCTTTGTAAAAAAAAGTTTCATTTTTTTTTTTTGCATTTAGTTTTCTTTTCTTTTCGTAATGTTTTCAAGTCAGTGCACTTTTCGATTTGAAAATAATATACTATAATAAGTATAGTATACTATTTTTATCAAATTGTTATCAAATTTATAGTATATGTGAAAAAGGGGAGGACTGGTGACATACCGGTTGGAGCTGCTGGTTTGGTCGGGAGGTTCTGGCGCTTGTGATTGAACACGAGGCCAGAAAAGGATTGGGTTATATTAGGGAGTAGCAAAAAAATCGGATACTACGAGTTTTAAAAGCGAATTAAGAATAATTAAATTTATTTAAGTTTAAACTTTGTCTAAATCGATAAGTAGTACCATAATAACCATCATTAAAAAGAAAAATATCATTACATATGCAGTTATTTTTTTAAAAGATTTAAAAGTATTTGTTTTTGGTCAATTTTGTTCGCCCGACGCCATTGGCTGTTTTTTCAATGGTTTTAGGCGCTTGTTTTACAATTTTAACGTAACATTTGGGATGAAAAAATTTTTTACCAAAAATCAGGTAATTATCCGATTTTAATGAAATTTTCAGTATTGATTTATCAATTAATGAATTTTATAATGCATCAATTATTTTATTTCAAAACTTTAATTTAGTTTTTGCTATGAAAAATGAATATATAAAATTCATTTAAATATGAAAATCCTGATGTTAAGTTTAAAATGTTATATTTAGATTCTAGAAATAAATATCTACTTAATTGCAAACCTTATTTTTTTAGACAAAGTAATAAGTTTTGAAGAAAAACTCGATTGAAAATGTACCCCTCCCCTTTTTAAGCAGAAAAAACATCGATGTATATTTTTTTCTTTTATGAAATAATAGCCAATTAAATAATTATCAAAATGGGTAAAAGAGAAATCTCCAAAAAATTAATTATTTATTATTTTTTTACATTTTATTTTTCGATTTTCGGTACTTTTTTTCTCAGAAAAGCAACTGTAAAAAAATTTTTTTTGTTTCTATTCATAACTTCGGTTTTTTATCTCTTTATTTATACTGTAATTAGTATCAGGTAAGGACCAACTTGAAACAATTTTACGCCCCCAACATAAGGGGGGTCAAAATTAAGTGACCTGAAGAAAATTAGAAAGTTTTGAAATGAAATAAATAATGCATTATAAAGGTCAAAATTTCATTTAAATCTGATAATTCCCTGATTTTTGGTAAATTATTTTCTGTAGGGGGGGGGGGGGCTAAAGTCATTTGGTCAAAAATGACTTTGAGGCTCTGTTTGCCAGTCCCTAGGGTTATATAGTTTTTCCTGTTAGAAGTTGGAGGGGTGAGGAGATTTAACAACGCCTATAAAATAAGCTTCCCTCTCCGTTCCGATGATCTTTGCTCCCATTGATCAAGAAACGGTTATAGATTTTTTTTCATGGTGAACTTACTACCGTGTTACCAGACCCCAGGCAAGAGTGGGTCGCAAAAGAATATTCCTTTTGCAACCCCGACTCGTCGGCTTGCTCCACCTGGGTCACCAGTGTTTAACTATTTTATTTTTCTATATATAGTATATTATAATAATTTGACATTCGATCGGCTACGCTTTGAATTAATAAATGTTATTTTTTTTAAGATTATTTATCGTTTTACATTAATTTGGTTACTTTATTTAATTTTTTTTTTTCAAATATTAATTGAAATTTAGCAAATCGTTTCATTTATATTTATTTAAAAATATAGTTAATCATTGAATTAAAATGTCTTACTATATCATAGTGTGATGTCATTTCCTCAAATTGACGAAAGAAAAATCCCCCTGACCTCCCACCAGCCGGATTAAATTAAGAGTTTTTTACGTGTATTTTATAGGTCATTCTGTGAGATCGAAATATTCAGTAATATTAGATCAGCAAACGATTATTAAACCATTTTTATCTGCTCTACCGGGCTTCGCCGTAGCCGCTTTATATATATATATATATATATATATATATATAATAGTAAAGATTAATGACTCAGATACTTTCTACCTAGGTTTCTCCAAATGGATCATCAGGATAATTCTCCTGATGATCCATTAAGAGAAACTTAGGTAGATAATCTCTGACTCATTCGATTTTACTATTATCATTCGCTCGTCTTAGTTTATTGAGCCCTTTTGCATATCTAGGCAACTCTTTCGCTATTTTTTTTCTTTTGGGCACTACGATTATTTTCAGGTGGTACATATGGTTTGGTCTTTTCTTTTTTTATGGGTCTTTTCAGCTAGATATATATTTATATTTTGTAATTACAAATTATAGTGCCGTAAGTTTTTTTTTACACCATCAGAGTTTAAATAATATATATATATATATATATATATATATATATATATATAATATATATATATATATATATATATATATATATAAGAGAGTTTTATCATTTGCTTGAAGCATTGTGTATATATTGTTAGGAGGTTGATTTAGAAGGCTATCACAATGCAGGTGTAAAGAAAAAATATAATACGAACAATGATGTTGTATATTTAATTCTTGAATTTCGAGATAATATCTCTTTTGAAAAATCACTGGAACTGAAGCAGTCTAGTTATGACATTTCTTTTTTAAATAAATTTTTTTTTTTTTTTTGAAAATGATGGTTTTTATATAACTGTATTCTCATGTTGTATGTTTACGTGAATGCGTTTTTTTTTTGTACTTGCGGTATGTTGTCATGTGCTGCCCATGAAAATGCGTGTTGGTTGTGACGTTATGACTATATCCTAGCGCGGGATTGCACGTGCATATGTATGTGCGTATTAAAGAGCATATTGTGTGGTGGCTATGGTGATGTATAATATTTCGTGTTGGATGTAATATAAATCAATTTAATCATTTATTATTATTATTATTATTATTATTATTATTATTATTATATAATCAATATTATTATTATATCTATTTGTTTATTTACTTATTTATATCTAATTCGATTTACATATATATATATTGTTTAATCATTTATCGTTTTTGAGCAAATTTTAAAGTACATGCCGTATATATATTCAATCCCTGATGAGTAGGATATGGCACAAGGTTTGAATTCATCTAACATATTCTACGTCCTGTCGACAGGACTGAAATGAACTTTAATGTCAGACACATGACACCCTCCTTTTGAGGGAGTACACCCAATGTATTACCAATTTGATGGTGAGAATATTCATAGTGCAACTAACATTAAAAGCCAAAATCATCATCCTCATCCTCATCATCATCATCATCATCATCATCATGTCGCTCTAGCAGCACGGATATCTATGACAATCTCTCGCCATCCATTCATTGCCCAACATACGGTATTTACGCAGAGTTGGTTAATGTAAGTCTTTGCTGGACGGCCTGCACTTGCGTTCCAATGTTCTGGCTTCCATATAGAACGTCGCTTATGAGTTCGTCCTTGCTTCACCAGCAGTATTCAGCGTGTCATGTTATACAACTCTGTACACTCATTTGGGTGGCCTTCAAATCACACATGGAATATTTTTAAAAATCCATTCCAGCGCACCAGTTACTACAATACTACCAGCCGCAGCGGGTAATCTCTACGGCGTGAACTGGCTCGGTCACGTGATATACGCGACGCAAATTAGCATTAACCAAAATAATGCATTTTTTTTTTTTTTTTTTTTGCTTGACTTAAAATCTGATTTTGTAGCTTTAAACTTAGTGACACAGATACCAACAAAACTAACATAAAAGAAGTAATCGAATAAGCTATTTTTAGCTTATATGAATAAAAAAGAAAAATTCAGCAATAATATCACAAATCCAAGAATCTAAATAATCTAAATCAACGATTCGAGTCAGTGAATAAAAAAAATTGTTATATAATTAAAACAGAACATTTTCCTTTTGGCAGTTATTGTTACAATTTTGCGAGTGCGATTTTCTCCGTATTTTTCATATAAATAATATACGCTAATGATATTTTTTTTCTAAGTTAAATGTTAAAGGAGAAAAAGAAAAGTAAGTCTCCAATGCGCATGCTCACAAAGGAACGAAATGACCGCACATACACGTGTGTCTCAAAAGGCCGGGACTAATGTCATACTGTGAAAGAAGCAGAACAAATATTTTTGAACAAATTATATTCCATATATCTATCTATCTATCTATGTATATATATATATATATATATATATATATATATATATATATATATATTATATATATTTGTGATGTGTGTATGTAAGGATTATAAAATGTTAATCATTGAAGAAAGAATGAATGAAAGCAATGGGAAACTAGTGTGTAAAAAGAGGGAAGTAATGAATAGAGAAAGAAAGAAAGAAAGAACGAATCAACGAATAAATGTAAATTTCAAATGTTTGAGAAGACAATCCTGGCACGCACGGATAAACAGACAACGAAAAAATGCCATTTTCAGATAATATAAATCCGTTGGAAGCAGAACAGTAGGAGTTCCGTTTTTCTAAACGTATCCAGGAGGGTGAGAATCACGAAGACTTTCTGTGTTTTACTTCTTCATTGTACCTACACACCGTGGATTTTACAAAGATGTGTTGATTGCAAAAATAAAATAGTAGATATGTGACATTTTAAAATCTTATTTATCTACTAGTAAAAGTAAAAGTAAAAGTAAAGTCGTCGGGTGGCCTAAAGTCGGTATCAGCCAATCAGCGAGGGAGTCTATCCTCTTTTCACTAGCGCTGGAAAAAGGAGATTGCTTTTGCGTCTGAAGTGGAGTACCACACCTACCTCAGATCCTTACTTTACCGCATTGATCCCTGTGCTACTCATAGGCTGAGTTGGCAAGGGCCGGTATCGAATTAAGAACCTTGTAGTTTCTAGCCGAACGCTCTACCGACTTAGTTAACCCGATCCCTTCAAAAGTTTTGCAATATTTCGGTAACGTGAAATATACAATACGCGCTTTGATACGACAGTATGAATTTCGATGCGAAAGTATCATTTTCGAAATAGAATTCACCAACAAATACATCATATGCAGTAGTTTCCCCAAACACAATCCAATAAGCCTGCAGTATATGGAACACTGCTGGGCGTACCTTGGTAGTGTAATGATGCTAAGGTCCCGAAACCATTTTGACCGCTCGATGAAGGCTCTTTGAATCCACCTAACACTATTTCTAATTGTTTCAAAAAGTTCAAGGTGAGCACAATTTTAATGAGATAACTCCCATGACTCTGTCAACTCCATCCCCTTCAAAATCCAAATCATATAAAACACACTTAAATAACCCCTTCAATACACAACATAAATAAAAATATAAGATTCAACCTACTTATAACTCATCACAATCTAAGAACCATCCATTTTTTTAGTTAAAATAATACCAATAGATAACAGTCTCCAAAGTATAGTCTATTTTAACACGGCTTTCTACCATCCATTCATGTAAAAAAAACAGTATTTTTTTATTATATTTTATAGCATATATTACATATATACGATTTTTAATGTACCACTATAATTGCGGCTACCTTTTGAATGTGGCCTACGAAACCATGTCTCTCTTATAGTATTTGGCCTACCATAAAAAAGCAATTTATAAGGTTATAAATAACTGCTAACCCAAACCCTAACCCCTAACCTAAACCGATTTTCAGAGAATTTATATATCTTAATAATAGATCAATATTCGCACATTCCTATACAGTTAACATCTTTCATTTTTGTCTCACATAAACATTACTTAACAGTGTCCTGAAGATGGTATGATATACCAAAATACTTAAATATTGACACACAAAATTGTTTCCCCTTGTCATAACATCCTATGTTTGTAATATTTAAAAAATTTTCTTCTTATATAAAGTAAGTAAAGTCGTCGGGCGGCCTAAAGTCGGATCAGCCAATCAGCGAGGGATTCTATCCCTTTTCACTTGCGCTAGACCAAGGAGATTATTTAGCGTCTGAGGTGGAGCGCCACACCTACCATCAGCTCCTTACTTTTACCGCACAGATCCCTGTGCTACTCATACACTGAGTTGGCGAGGACCGGTATCCGAACTAAGAACCCTTGTGGTTTCTAGCCGAACGCTCTACCGACTCCTCACCGTATTTCCATATTTATCTATACATTTATTTTAGGACCGGGTTAGCTCAGTCGATTAGAACGTTCAGCTAAAAACCACAAGGTTCCTAGTTCGATACCAGCCACGCCAACTCACGTATGAGTAGACAGAGATCTGTGCGGTCAAGTAATGAGTGATGGTAGTGTGGCCGCGCTTTCACCCAGACGCAAAAACAATCTCCTTGGTCTAGCGCTTAATGAAAAGGGGATAGATTCCTCGCGGGTTGGCTGATACTGACTTTAGGCCACGACGAAGCCTTTTTTACTTATAATTATTTGTGTATAGAACGCACTGTCTTATGTGTGAAAATAGCGCTTGTGCGTCGTTTGACTTAACGATCTCCGGGCCACTTCTTGTTCATGTTGCTATTGGAGCGGCAATTTTTATACAATGAAGACAGTAAGCAAAATAGCGTAATCAGGCTCAAACTTCAATCAGGTAACCACGATAGTTCCAAATATAACCACGCATGTGCAGAACACAGAGTGACAATAATAGAGATATTTTATGGCGAAAGTGTGGATAATTTTGTTACTCTAAATCGTATATCTAAAACGTTGAATTAAGCCATAGACCAGAATTACAATCTAATTCGATCCAACATTTTTCGAAGGTTAATGACTGCGACAAAAGTAAGTTGGACAAGGTACAGCAGCCGAAATGGGCACATAACAACGAAGATGAAAGAAATAGTCTGAGACCTGAAAATAGTGTGAGATGCCGCTTCTCACCGCGCGGTTTCGAGAACACAGTCGGCTGGGGTTGTTTTGATAAAGAATATAGACAAACAACAAGTCTTTGTTAATTAATCAAACAAAGATGAGAAGACTGACCAGCCCGAACAAGAAGTAGAATCATCCCGGAGAAAACAGCCCATAGAAGATGACGACCGACAAAGTAGAAGAAGCAGAAAAGAAGTAAGAACCAATCTATCATCCCTTCATCATCTCATACTCTGTCTGACTGTCTATCTGTCTCTTTGTCTCTGTCTCTCTGTCTCTCTCTTTCTCTTTGTCTGTCTGTCTGTCTGTCTCTCACTATTATATACCCGAGTAAAGGGGTATATAACGCCCAGAGCTCTAAAAACTGTTGTATACCCTTTCTTTACTTCTATTATTCTTCTGCTCATCTTTGGTATCTTACGTTCTTCTTCTAGCGTCTCTTCTAACGTCTCTGTTCTTGCTGGTTGGTCGTCCTTGATTCATTTCTTCTTCTAGGTCAGTCTTGTTGCCAAGACATTCATCAACCACAAAAACCATATTATTTATGTAAACCTTTATTTACTTAACTAAACATATTTCTCTAACAAACGCGCGTTGCATGTCTCTCTCTTCTCTCTCTCTCTCTCTCTCTCTCTCTCTCTCTCTCTCTCTCTCTCTCTCTCTCTCTCTCTCTCTCAATCTATTATATTACCCGAGTAAAGGAGTATGTAACACCCAGAGCTCTAAAAATGAAGCCCGCCACCGAATGCAGTTTAATGTCATACTAAAGAAATATATATTTTTTATTTTTGTATTATGGAGTCTTATCCCTCTGCCAGGGATGTAGTAGACGTATACTTTGCTTAACCGGACTGGCAGTGACACAAAGTATGTAAGGACGGAACTTTAGATTGAACACATTGGAATAGGGGCCGGTTTAGCTCAGTCAATGGAGCACCAGCCCAGGAATCGCAAGGTTCCTGGTTCGATGCCGGTCACCGTCAACTTAGCATATGAGTAGCACAGATTGAGTAATCTGCTCTGTGCGGTAAAGTGGGGAGCTGACGGTAGGTGTGGTGCTCAAACTCAGCAAAAAAAATCTCCATCGTCTAGTGCTAGCGAAAAGGACATATACTTCCTCGCTGTCCGGCTGATACCGACAATAGGCCGCTTCGCCAACTTTAGTTACTTTTTTTAAGAAGTCTTCGGGGTGGCTTAAAGACGGTATCAGCCAGACAGTGGTGTGGTCTATTCACTTTTCATTAACGCTAGTCCAAGGAGATTGTTTTTGTGTGTCTGAGGTGGGGCGGCACACCTACTATCAGCTCTTTACTTTACCGCATAGATTACTGTGCTACTCATACGCTGATTTGTCAAGAGTCGGTATCGAACCAGGAATCTTGTTTACACGTTAAAAACGTGTTTCTACCTTTTACTCGTGATGCTACTCGATAGGAGACTTTATTTATCAATCTACCGTCGTAGAAAGAAAAAAAAATGAAAATATTGAAAAAAAAACAAACCCACTTTTTCAAGTGTGACGATAATTCTGTTTAAAAACAACTTTCCTGTCGGGATTGATACACGCTTTATTATTCAAGTCTTCGCTTTAGACAGCATGCTATTTGTAATGGTGTCTCTCTTTCTGCTTCCGGTTCACTCGTTGACAACTGCGCATGACATAGACGCTTCTTCTTCTCCTTTCATTTCCGTACTGGAATTCTCCACAGCCTTTCTTAAAAAAAAATTATTCGCCTTAGAGCCTGATAAAAAAAAAAGAAAAAAATGCGTTATCCTATGTTTTAAAGAAAATATAGAAGTAAAACTATAATGTCTGCTTTTTTTATATACATTTTCTAGTTCTAATTTTACTGTTCTACGTATGCCAATAAAATTCAACTACGAGAATTGTGTCTCTAAAATAAATCATTCGCAAAGAACAATACGACTGTAAATCTGAAAATAAACGTAAAAAATGACTGCGTGACAATGAATCACATAAGTGATAAGAGGGTAATCCCAAAGGTAAGTCTCCACAATATTTAGAAATCACAGAAACGTTTAATTTTCAATAATATTTACATCATTTTAAAGTTTCGACATGCATTTATTTTTCTACATAATCATCATTTCGGCAGAATAATTTTTGTAGGCGCTGTGACAGTCTTTGTATGCCCACATCATACCAGCTCGCAGACATGTTTTGATGGAAATGTTGAGCCTCGTGGTTGTTACAAACTCCCTCCACCACTTGCGGAGGTTTTTGGACATCCATGCACGACTAGTCATACATTTCCGTTAATTATCAATAATTTTAAATTTTTCATTTAATGTTGAAAAATATTTTTTTAAAACCAAGTTTAATTGAAACTATACATTGCAATACTAACACAAACAACTGAAACTAATGTGTCTACCGTTGGATTCAATAATTAATTTCAATGGTTAATTAAATGTATAGTAATTTGGGGGTTTTGTTGTTGTTTTTTTAAGCAATACATAATCAAAAACAACCTCAATCCCCAACCCCCTAAACCGTAACCTAATTCGGAAAAAAAGTTAAATTCCTCACCGTATTTCCATATTTATCTATATATTTATTTTAGTGCCGGGTTAGACTAGATAACTTGGCCAACCTAAAAGGTTGCCCAGTAAATCTAATGCCGAAAATAACAAGCGTTTTACGATAACCTAATACTTTATGAAGTGTAAGTTTTTAATAATTTTAATACTTACTGTAAAAACATTTTTTTAAGTAATGTAGTAACGAAAATGGGTTAAACTTGTAAATCGTCCTCAAAATTAAAACGGAAACTTATTTGGTGGTGATCCATGATAGTTTAACTACAGTGTATGAATGAACTTTTTTGCGAATTGGGTTACGGTTTAGAGGTTTGGGGATTAAGGTTGTTTTTAATTGCATATTGCTTAAAAGAAACAATAAAAATCCCAAAATTACTATGCATTTAATGTTGAAAAAAAATTTTTTTGAACCAAGTTGGATTGAAATTATACATTGCAGAACTAACACAAACAACTGAGGCTAATGTGTCTACCGTTGGATTCAATAATTAATTTCAATGGTTAATTAAATGTATAGTAATATGTGTTTTCTTTTTTGTTTTTGTAAGCAATAATTTAAAAAATTATTTTTTAAATCCTTAATCCCCAAACCCCTAAACCCAATTCGCAAAAAAGGTCCATTCATACACTGTAGTTAAACAGTCATGGATCACCACCAAATAAGTTTCCGTTGTAATTTTGACAACGATTTACAAGTTTAACCCTTTTCAGCTATATTTTTATGTGCTTTCAAATTCTTCAAGATATGATCATTCATTGGTACTTTTATTTGTTTCTTAATATGGTTTCTTATTCTTTGGAATTGGCTAATAAACCATGTTCAGTTTGATTTTTAATCAATTTTTAGTATCTGCCTTTTTAATCTCTCAAGAGTCGCTCTAATTTGTGATTTATTGTTAATGGCAGACTATTGATAGTCGATGCTACCATTTGTACTTAGAGAAAATATGTGTTAAGAATTTCAATAATTGTATTTAAAGAAATTCCTATTATACATGTAGCAATCATAGTGTTGAATAGTTAATCACCAGTGATGCCGATAGCTTTTTCATGTAGTGCGTCCTTGGATGCACATATTTGCTTTGAATGTGACCCCTGAAAATTTATGGGTCCGAACTAAAGTTTCTTAATAAATTGTAGGGTTTTTATTTATGATCTGAAGGAAAATCTTGTTGTAGTATTGTGTGGATGATGATCACTAATTAGGACTGTGCCTATTCTAGTAGTGACCAACTCAGTTGATTTTTTTACATAGTTTTGATGGTATCTTGAGTATGACATTGAACTGCATCCCATGTTGAAGCTCTAGGGAGTGTGGATTACTCATTTAGCGTCTTTAGTCTCAGGTTCACTCTGACCTGCAGTGGTAATACCTCTCAGCGTCCCAGGTATGGTTAAAAAAGATATTTTTTTCAAATTTAGTGGTAGTAGCAACAACAACAAAAAAACGCCTCCCGGGAGGTGTAAACATTAATTTTTGAAAGATATTGCCTGAGGTGGTGAGAGTTAAAAATCCAGTTTCAGAGGGTTTGTATCATAAGCAAAATCACGAATTTGATGAAAAAAGTTGGGTTTTTTTTTAATATTTGAAATGGAAACTTAGTCCTGTCCCACTCAAATAAAATGTTGCGTGCATCTATTAATTATTAATTAAATAAGTATTTTGAATATTTTGCACAGAAACTTTTCACAAATTCGTAGGTATTTATTTATTTCAAAAACTTTTTAGCGAACATCTTTTTACTGGAAAAAGGGCGAGAGTAAAAAACAATTTCAAAAATAACTTTCTAAACTTTTGAATTTATATAATAGATGGTTGTTTTTGATTTATGTATTAACAATTTTGACTATGAATTGAATTCTCATTAATAGACGTATGCAATCCTTGAGAATATCGTGACGTAAGCTGTGACGTAATTTTGATTACAGAGATAAATACACACAATCTTCATCATTAGTATTGTTTTGGACGAGGCTGTTTGCGTTTTACTTTGCGCTAATGTCCTCCAGAAATACGAAAATCCATACCTTCTCTTTTCGATTCAGGGTGGATTGGATTCTGTATTTCTGGTAAGGTAAATAAGCATGGAAATTGAATTGCCCTTGTGTCATATTCCGTCCTTGCTGGAGGGATTGGGTAAATAAAATGATTTTTTATAGTAATACACTTATAATGCTATAACATAGATAATACAAGAATTTCCAGTCCAATAAAAATGACAGATTAAAAGCAGGGAATTGATATCAACGTGTAGACATATTGATAAATCTATCAAGTGTCATTTATCACGTGGGCCGGTTTAGCTCAGTCAGTAGAGTACTTGTCTAGACATCACAGGGGGATGGACTCTCTCGGTGTCTGGAAGGTACCGTCAATTGGCCACTACGTCAACTTACAACGTACGTATTCCGTTGTCATACTCGTCTGTTGGTACAGCCCTTTTACTATCTATCTATCTATCTATCTATCTATCTATCTATCTATATATATATATATATATATATATATATATATATATATATATATATGAATAGAAAATATTTTAAAAATATAACAAAAAACAGAATGTTATGATTAGGGGAATCAATTTTATGTGTTAAACATTTCGGTATATTGTACCATCATCAGGACACTGTTAAGTAATGTTTATGTAAGGGACAAAATGAAAGATGTTAAGTGTATAGTGAATGTGTGAATATGATGTTATTAACCGTTAATTTTTATATGTGCGTTTGTTTACGAAAGCCAATGACAGGATCAATGCATGTTTAAAAATGGAAGGTGAAGATCATATGATGACGCATGCATTAACGTGAATAGGCGGAGAACGAAAAGTTAACAAAGATATGACGTATTTCATATGGAATATTAATGTTAGAAAAATAAGAAGATTAAAACAATATATAAATACATATAATCCATATATACGCATATCCACATATAATCATACACACACACACACACACACACACACACACAACACATATATATATATATATATATATATATAATATATATATATACACTATTATATAATTATCATTGATTGTACACTGTTTTCATTTTTCCGTCAAATGATTGTGCACGATGCATGAAACTTAAAGGAATGGACTTCATAATTTTATATTTTATATTTTATATTTTTCTGGGCTATATATACCTGTATCATGCACTTTTTCGCGCAAACTTTTCTCATTGGCATGTATCTTTTTATGTTATATGCATATATATATATATATATATATATATATATATATATATTATACTAAAGCTGAGTTAATCAACTTTTGCTTCCTAAAGGCTTTTTTACTGTTTAGTTTAATAACACGAAAATTATACTGAATTATTCTTTACTTTAGGATCGAATTATGTTTGAAAAAAATTCTGTATTAATTAGTCGTAATTTGCAATTAAGTCAAAAACCGACCAATCTCTTACTTTACTCTGTGTCTATCCCTTTCTTCCCCTCTATGTATCTCTTGACTACCTCCTCGTTATATAATGTTAGTTTATCTGGAGAGCAGAGTAGAGTAGAGAGAGTGTGTGAAAGAGAGAGAGAGAGAGAGACGGGAGAATTTGAAATGTATTTCTATGTTAAATTTCACAACCAGTAACCCGTAGCTTAAATGAGATCAAACATTACCTTTCTTTGAAAGCTAACAAAATGATTTTAAGATTTCGTCCGGCCGTATTTATTTAAAAAAAATGTTTTATTCAATTTGATAACTCCCTTTTCCCTAATCTAAATTATCTCCCCAGAGCTGAATGGGTGACCCAATGGTACACGGTTTGTCTAGTATATATATATATATATGGCAATCTTCTATGCGTTCGATGACAGAAAACTAACGAATTTTACCTTGGATACTAATAAATCATTAGGTGTGCCGGAGGCAAGGAACGACTTCGGTCATGTTTGAGTCCCGGCAAAACTGATGGGCGATTGATGTCTAAGCTATAACGTCAAACCCACAGACCGGCACCGGAAGGATACTGGCTTCACTTCCGGTCCGATGTAAAGGTAGACGAAAGGTCATCCAAATATGACGCTCGTCAAGACACACTGATTCCTGTCTGTGAATTGAGACGTCCATGACCCATTAATCCATACAAGTGTCATCATATGAACTTGGAAAATAAACATCATACACAATAAACAAATATATATATATATATATGTGTGTGTGTGTGTGTGTGTGTGTGTGTGTGTGTGCGCGTGGGTATGTGTGTGTAAGTGTATGAGTCCAAAAAACATGTTCTCAGAAGGGAATAAGAAATCGTCTAATTATAGTCATACGAGGCTTTTTGAAAAACAAATATTTCTGAGATATTTTCGTTTTTTTTTCTATACTCCTCATCCTCCTACTACTATTACTACGATTTCTCTCTCTTCCTTCCTCTCCCCCCTCTCTCTCTCTCTCTCTCTCTCTCTCTGTATATATATATATATATATATATATATATATATATAAGTAAAGAAATAACAAAAGACACAGAGATTTAGCGTTATAGTCTATTTCAGGGAGCTTAGACTATAATGCTAAATCTCTAAGTCTTTTGTTATTTCTTTACTTATATATTTGCTCTGTGACTCTAAAATTAAGAGCACACATTGAGCTCTCAAACTACGACAGATTTTTTAAAAATAAAACTCTTGTGTCGTAAGGAAGATTTCTTCTCCTGGACTTTTGGATTATATATATATAATATATATATAAACATCTCTCTGGCTCATTCACGCTCTCAACCCGACTCTCTCTCTCTCTCTCTCTCTCTCTCTCTCTCTCTTCTCTCTCTCTCTCTCTCTCTCTCTTGCTCACCTCCGCGCTCTCACACCATCTCTATTTACTATCCCTCTTTCACTCTCCCACTCACCCCACGCGTGGTCTGTCGCACTCCTTCTCTCTCCCCCCCTCTCTCTCTCTCTCTCTCTCTCTCTCTCTCTCTCTCTCTCTCTCTCTCTCTCTCTCTCTCTCTCTTGGTGTACTTTTTATTGCAATCTACCCATGAAATATAAATTATTTTCCTGACCTCCTACCAGGCTGGATTTAACGTGAGAATTTTTTGTTTTGTTTTATAGGGCATCCAGCGATGGATCGAACTCGCTGTTCAGTGGTTATGAATATGCGAAGCTTGCTTGCAAACCATTACACCACGAATGGAAAAAAAAAAAACAATTCCTCAAAAGTGAAAATGGATAAAAGGGAATTTACCAAAATTAAAAAAACAGACTTATGGAAAATTCAAAAAGGGAAATGTATCCCTTCATATTGTTTAATTCACATATCCAACTTACTACCAGAATTGTATTCATTTTGATAGATGAAAAATAGCAGCCTATCTACCAATTGCATTATGGGTAGTAGAAACCCCAAATCTCAAGTTTAACTCGCTCCCAGGAGAGATAGATGTTAAGAGATAGATAGATAGATAGATAGATACGTACATACATAAATAAAGAAACATATTCACAATTATACATATACATATGTACATAGATATATATACAAATTCAAATAGTATCAGTTATATATATATATACATATGAGAAGTAAATACACAAGCGATGTGTTTATGATATGGCTTCTTTTTAGCCGACAATTTTTGGGAGAATATGTGCTTAATTGAAGTCGTACCTAATTTTGAAAGTTAATTAATTAATAATTAATTAATTAGGCGGGCATACCTATTCAAATGTAAGGCTAAACAAATCGAGAAAAATCAATCTCTGTATGTACATTTCGGCCTATTAGGCCTCATCAGCAAGATGGTCTTCCTATCTATAGCTCTGCGGTCTTCCTATCTATAGCTCTGCTGATGAGGCCTAATAGGCCGAAATGTACATGCAGAGATTGATTTTTCTCGATTTGTTTAGCCTTACATTTAAATAGGTATGCCCGCCTAATTAATTAATTATTAATTAATTAACTTTCAAAATTAGGTACAACTTCAATTAAGCACATATTCTCCCCCCCCCCCAAAAAAAAAATATATATATATAAAATGCCGGTGAAGTTTGAAAGATTCATAGTGATAGTTTCGGAAAAAAAATTTTAACTCATTTTTTGTTTATAAACAACTTGGACCATATAACCTTCAGGCACCCCATTTGCGATCTCGATTCATAAGGACATTTCTTTTTTTACACCGTTAAAATCCGGTTGTTTGTTAACAGACGATTTTTAGAGTTTTTTTTTAATTATAAAACTAACCCCTAACCCTAACCCCTAACAAACAACCGGATTTTGACGATGTAAATAAAAAAAAATGTCCTTATGAATCGAGATCACATAAGGGGTGCCTAAAGGTGATATGGTCCAAAAACTTTTCTATTTAACTCATAGATCGGACCCGAACAGGTACTGCCATTCCGGAAGTAACGGTGATGAAGAATTGCTCCACATTCCCTTGACCTTCAGAACTGGAACTTCATCATCAGATAGAATGTAACGTCATGCGCAGGACAATAAGACTCTCAGCCACGTGCTCTCTAGCACATATATGATAAAAAAGGTCGGGGCTTGCTATAAGGGCAATAGGGTTGGGGCAATCTGTTAAGTTTCTGACCGCCATCCTTGGCCAGTTGAAAAGGACTTAAAGTAAGTAAGTCCTGAGCAATGGAATCCTTTGGTAAGTGAATTAGTCCTGAATTATGGAATCCTACGTACTGTCAGTAATTGATTCATAATCTGTTCTACTCAACGAACTTAGTTGGCGATATAGCCCTACAATTCTAGTCTTGCCTTTCGACAAATAGTGAGTCCTTACTATCTCCATTGCCCTACTGCCATCATCTCTCGCTTCGCGCATTACGAGTGAGAGACTCCGGTCATCCAAGCACTGGATTAATTCTGCTTATATTAAGGCATTTTTGTCTACGAAAATTGGGTCCTCCGGTAGGTCAAATGGTGCATTGATTATGACATGCAACTGAAGGGTTCTCAGATACCCATGGAATTTAGTCTCCCAAATTTCGTAGCTGGCCTCGTCGCCATTGAAGAAGATCCGAGCGTACCTTGGCCCGTAACCTGTTAAGTTTCTGACCGCCATCCTTCGCCAGTTGAAAAGAACTTAAAGTAAGTCCTGAGCTATAGAATCCTTTGGTAAGTGAATAAGTCCTGAGCTATGGAATCCTACGTAGTGTCAAAGGTTCAGTGATATAATCCTATGTTCCGTCGTCCACGAAGGTTCAAAGCAATATGCGTAGGTATGACCAGAACAGCCAGTATAAATAACAATATCAGCAGCAGAGTACTGCCAGTGATTGGCCAAGAAGTTGGTCACATGGTTCTCGGCGAGTCTATAAGTAGGAGTGGACTTTCGACACACACCTTATAACCAAAATTCTCTACACAATCATATAGGTACTAGGGCTTGACGTTACCAGCTAATTGATCGGAAGGGGGCTTTCCGACCACCCATCTCGCCTAAGTAAGAGCCTAAGTGGAGTGTTGCATGTCATGGTCTGCTCACCCACGCTCATAGGACGTAGACAATTTGAAGTGGAGACCCTGCTTTAGATCATGTGCCCGAATTACTTTTTCAATGATTAGATCTTTTTGCTTAGATGGGGTGATTGGCTTAGATGTCAGAATTTCATAG
This sequence comes from Doryteuthis pealeii, assembly GCA_023376005.1. Taxonomy (NCBI): domain Eukaryota; kingdom Metazoa; phylum Mollusca; class Cephalopoda; order Myopsida; family Loliginidae; genus Doryteuthis; species Doryteuthis pealeii. The sequence goes on along the minus strand of CM042146.1, from coordinate 56,939,284 downwards.
CCTTTTGGGGGTTTTGGTTAGAAAGGGCCGTGTTAGCTCAGTCGGTAGAGCGTTCGGTTAGAAACCACAAAATTCCTAGTTCGATACCGGTCCTCGCCAACTCAGCGTCTGAGTAGCACAGCGATCTCTGCGGTAACGGAAGGAGCTGATGATAGGTGTGGCGCTCCACCTCAGACACAAAAACAATCTCCTTGGTCTAGCGCTAGTGAAAAGGGGATAGACTCCCTCGCTGTCTGGTTGATATCGACTTTAAGCCACTTATTTAGAAATACAACATTTAGTTTGTGATAAGGAGTCGCGATCGTGTAACGGTTATTTTCGTAGAAAATTGATTTAGCAAGCACAGTTCAAATCCTGGATGAGTTTTTGAATTTTGCTTTGAGCTAATCTCATTTCAATTTGTACGAGACTGAGTAAAAAAAGTAATGCCATTTTGTTCAGGACTGGCATAATTACCAACACTGGAACATGTATCATACATACATATGAAGCTGGTCCTCTGTAGATCAAATAATGTTTGCCTCTCTTCGGTCTCATGAAAGAGGGTTTGAGAAGCAAACATTATTTTAGTGACGAGGAAGGGAAATCTGTAGTGTAGAAGTGGCTCGTAGAACAGTATTTTCTTACTATTCAGGTTTTTAGACTCATAAGGAGGCTCAGAGCAAGAATCCGACGAGTAAAACCCAATTTGCCAATCGACAATGTCCTCCTTCTGCAGGACAATACTCGATCACACACAAGCATCCGGGCAAGGGAGACAATCACCTCATTCGGGTGGACAACTTTACTGCATCCTCCATACTCACCAGATTTAAGCCTGGGGACTATCATCTCTTTGGCCCAATGAAAGAGGGTTTGAGAGGCCAACATTATTCCAGTGATGAGGAAGTGAAATCTGTAGTGCAGAAATGGCTCATAGAACAGTCAACAGAATTTTACGGGACAGGGATACATGCTCTCATTCGAAGGTGGAACATTGCTATTTAGAGTAATGGTGACTATGTGCAGAAGTAGGGATGTGATCCACAGAGGACCAGCTTCATTTTGATGTATAATACATGTTCCTGTGTAAGTAATTATAACTGTCCTATACAAAATGGCATTACTTTTTGACAAGTCATTTTATGTAAGTCTTTGCTGTGTAGCCTTTGTATGGAAACTGGTCTAAGAGAAGGAAAACGGTACTGTAAAAAAATTTAAGAGATTTTCAATCTTTCGTGTGCTTAAATATTTTTTTTTCTGCATGAAATAAATTAAATAATTTGTTTCTTCTGCGTGAAAAAATCGAATTTTTCACGGATATTTAAATATATGAATTTTAGAATTCATCTGAACTAAAAATTCGTCCGATCCACGCTATATTAATATTTTTTAAAAGAATTTGTAATTTTTATTGTTGAATAGTAATGTATGATTCTTATAATATACGGAAGAGCAAAACTGACATATTTGTTTTGTAACTATTGTAACTATTGTTGGTTTTTCTTATTTTTGAACTTTTTCGACCGATTAGAATAAAAAGTAAGTATATATTGATTATTTTATCAGTTTTTCTCTTAGAAAAAATATTCAAATTTTCATTTCATTTCATTTTCGATTTTAAAAATTAATACCAAAACCAAAGACATTTTTTAAAGTCAATTTCACTGTGAAATTTTAATATTACATTTTTTAAGATTGTATGCATTTTAATAGTAAATTTTGGCTAAAAAAAGTATGTCCGTTACAGCCAGCAATATGTAGATGTATAATTGTAAGAGGGTAATAATATGTAATTTTTTCTGTACTCCGTTTTAGAGTAATTAGAAAGGATTAATTGTTGATTATGTTTAATGCTTGAATTTTAGAAATATTTTGGAAATTGATTGACATAAAGTTTATTATACGTATCAATGAGAAAAAATATTCTGCGGTTATATATTCTCTTAATCTGTCTTTTCTACATTGCACTTTTTTGTGGTATAAACTCTCTCTCTCTCTCTCTCTCTCTCTCTCTCTCTCTCTCTCTCTCTCTCTCTCTCTCTCACTCACACTTATAACTATACCTCCTTTTCTCAATCCCTATGTGTCACTGTCTTGCTCTCTGTCTCTATCTCAAACTTTAACACACACACAAACATTTCCCTTTTTCCTCTCTCTCTCTCTCTCTCTCTCTCCCCTTCACCCCACACACAACTATCTCCCTTTTTCACAAATTCTCTGTCTCTGACGCTGTTCACCCCCTCTCTTTCTCTCTCTCTCTCTCTCTCTCTCTCTCTCTCTCTCTCTCTCTCTCTCTCTCTCTTTCACCCCACAGATAACTATCTCCCTTTTCTCAAAATTGTCTCTGTTCTCTCTCTCTCTCTCTCTCTCTCTCTCTCTCTCTCTCTCTCTCTCTCTCTCCTCTCTCTCTCTTTTCACCCCACACAACTATCTCCCTTTTTCTCAAATTCTCTGTCTCTGTTCACTCTCTCTCTCTCTCTCTCTCTCTCTCTCTCTCTCTCTCTTCTCTCTCTCTCTCTCTCCGTCATCAATAAGTGATGTCTCCTCAAATCAATTCCTTCTCTACTGATTATCAACGTTTCACTTTTGTCAAATCCTGTTTGTTTCTTATTTTTTTCTTGCATTTCACAATTTTTCCAATTCCAATGCCCCCTACCGGCAGCAACCAATACCCCAGTCTCCAAGAGCTGCGCTTACACTGCAACATCAGCGGCCATCTTTTTTTAAAGTGACTTCCGCCACTAACGGAAGTCTGAATTCATTTCCGGGTGAAATTCATTTCCTCACAGCGGAAATTCCGTCGCTTGCTCGCTCGCTCGCTCGCGAGTGATATTCCAACAAGTTTCCCCAAAAATCAATTTACTGTCTTATTATTTTATTTCACTCTTTTAATAAAACTACTAGCGCCACCCCTAGAAAATTTACGACCGTCTCCATTCTCCATGTCTCCTTCACTCCTGATCTAATTTTCTTAGTCATTTTCTTCCCTATTCTCACCCCAAAAACACATTCCATCAGTTTCTTTCCCTCGTTAATAACTAATAATGATTTGCATATTTGAATAAATTCCTGTTCCCTTATTTGTTACTCATGCATCGATGTCTTCACTCACAGCGGGAAAGACCGATGAATTAATATTAGTTCTGTTTTTAAGAGCAAAGGGAGACAACCTAGTTTAGGTCTGCTGCTCGAATATAATTCAATTGTTTCTGAAATTATGACCGGTCCAGTTCCATATATTATACCCAGGGAGTTGAAATTTTATCGTCAGCTAACTTAATACCTTATTATTCTTTTTGTAGTTTAATGCCGACACGGCCCACTTGATAATCCTAGGGAAGCTTGACTCCGTGTTCAATCACCAGGCAAACACGTTTTTTGTTTTTTTTGTTTGTTTTTTTGTTTTTTGCTTTTGTTTCGTTTTGTTTTGTTTTTTCGATTTGATGATGAAGACGAATAAGATACCTGATCATTCGTGAGTCTGAAAAACACCCAATCAAGTTTGTGGCAGAAAAGATGTCAAAAAAGTAACAATAGCAAGTAATTACAGCCTTACAATATGTATGCCATTTTTTATATAATATTTTAAGGAGTGTATCATAAACTTCTAAATATAATGCCAAGGCAAAAACTTTTCTCTTAACTAATAAAAATTTTCACAAATCAAATAAAGCAAAAATAACTTATTTAATATATTCAAATGCATATCAACTGATCATTTATATAAGTTAAAAAGCTTTTCTAATCAAACAATATATATAATGCATAATAATTATTCTTTTCCAAGTTTTAATATTGAAAAGATTAAAGTTGATTTTTAGCTCTCCAAATTTGAGTTTTTTCATAGCAAGATTAATATCCCGATGTGGCACTGAATCTAAGACAAATTTTTTTCTATTATTATTTCATATTTATTGAACATTATTTGTGCCAAAAAGATAGTTTGGTGTTTGCCCAAAACTAAAGCTACAACATCAGTTAAATCAAACAATATACATAATACATAATAATTATTCTTTTTCCAAGTTTTAATATTGATAAGATTAAAACTAAATTTTTCTACATAAGGATAAACAGATAGATATCAACAATTCAAAGAAAATTATTGTTGCATGTCTCTTTGATATAAAACATAACATATTGACCAGAGAGAGAGAGAGAGAGAGAGAGAGAGAGAGAGAGAGAGAGAGAGAGAGAGAGAGGGGGGGGGGTAAATATTTATCATGAAAACAAACATCTAAGTAAGATCACTAACTGCTACCTGAGAAAAGATGGGTGATTTTCACCTCCATTTGTTTTAAGTAACTGTAAATTTTCAAACACTCTCAAATGTAAAGTTTTTTCCTTCAACTTGATTGCCATAAAAAAAATTCATAGCTACATGAATATATATACATGTATCATAAACTTCTAAATATAATGCCAAGGCAAAAACTTTTCTTTTAACTGATAAAAATTTTCACAAATCAAATAAAGCAAAAATAACTTATTTAATATATTCAAATGCTCATCAAATGATCATTTATATAAGTTAGAAAACTTTAAAAATCAAGCAATATACATAATGCATAATATTTATTCTTTTTCCAAATTTTAATATTCATAAGATTAAAACTAAATCTTTCTACATAATAATCCTCACTTTACCACACAGATCCCTATGAGGAGATGGTGGTAGGTGTAGCGCTCCACCTCAGACGCTAAAAACAATCTCCTTGGTCTAGCGCTAGTGAAAAGGGGATATACTTCCTCGCTGTCTGGCTGATACACATTAGGCGCGTCCCGACGACTTTACTTTACTTACATAACAATAAACATATAGATATCAACAATTCAAAGAAAAATATGTTGGATTTCTCCTTGATATAAAACATAAATAATTGACCTGAGAGAAAGAGAGAGAGAGAGAGAGAGAGAGAGAGAGAGAGAGAGAGAGAGAGAGAGAGAGAGGGGGGGGGTAGATATTATCATGAAAACAAACATTTAAGATCACTGACTACTATCTGAGAAAAGATGGATGATTTTCTCCTCCATTTGTTTTAAGTAACTTTAAATTTACAAACACTCTCAAATGTAAAGTTATTTTCTTCTACTTGATTGCCATAAAAAATTCATAGCTACATGAATATATATACATGTATCATAAACTTCTAAATATAATGCCAAGGCAAAAACTTTTCTTTTAACTAATAAAAATGTTCACAAATCAAATAAAACAAAAATAATTATTTAATATTCAAATGCTCATCAAATGATTCATATATAAGTTAGAAAACTTTAAAATCAAACATATAACATAAATGCATAATAATTATCTTTTTCCAAGTTTTAATATTGATAATATTAAAACTAAATATTTCTACATAAGGATAAACAGATAGATATCAACAATTCACAATTGCCTGATGGAAACACAGATTCTAAAATGGAAAATGAAATACAATATAATTGTGACAGATAAGATGTCAAAAAACGAACAATAGTAAGTAATTACAGACTTACAATATGTATGCCATTTTTTATATAATATTTTAAGGAGTGTATCATAAACTTCTAAATATAATGCCAAGGCAAAAACTTTTCTTTTAACTAATAAAAATTTTCACAAATCAAATAAAGCAAACATAACTTATTTAATATATTCAAATGCTCATGAACTGATCATTTATATAAGTTAGAAAACTTTAAAAATCAAACAATATAATACATAATAATTATTTATTTTCCCTTGTTTGTAATAATAAAATATTGCCTTATGAATAGTTTTGTAAATTACTAGCAGAGATTATTTAAATGCAATATTTAAGACAGCAGAAACTTCAGTTGAATAATCCGTATCAATAATAAGCAAGACCCCATTGTGTGTCAGGATTAACATTTAAATTCAAAATTCTGCAATAATCTATTTCTTTGAATTTTTATGATGAGGCTTGATGATTAGTATTATTTGGATTATTCGAACCATTGTCCTCATTTTTATTGTTATAGATAACACTAAAGATGAGGACAATAGTCTGAATAATCCAAATAATACTAACCTACAATAATCATTTAATAAAACGTTGCATCACACGATATAAATCATTTAGGAAAAAAAAACTTTCAGTTTATTACTGACTATAATCATTATCATCATCATCATCATCATCATGCCGTGCAAGCATCGCAGATATCCATTTTTGAATATTTTGATATTTAAGATGTGCTGAAGTCCACCACTTAAACCAAGGACCCTGCTTAACCAAGGATTCTACCCAACACTAAGGAACACCGTCTTTGATGTAAAAGTTGAAAATAAATTAATTATCTATATTTACATATAGATTAATAACAAAAATATTTTCTATTTATTTGTTTTCTTATCTTGTATTCTTTATATATTCTTGTTTATAAGTTGTTTATTTTTATTATTCTTCTTGTTTATATTTTTTTCATTTGTCTTTTACTTACTTTTTATTATGTTTTATCCGTTATTAATTTATTTCATTTTTATCATTTTCTTAATAATTTTTTAAATATATTATTGATTTATACGCTTATCATATTTTTAGTCAGTTTTCTTATGGAAGATTAGGAGTGGAATTTTTTAAACACCTTTCGAAAAAATAGGGTGTAGATTTTATTGAACTTTTGTATTTGCTGTTTTCCACACACAAAACACACTCATACACATATGTATATAATATAATTTATTATATGTATCGGTATATATATATATATAATATTATATATAATATATATATATATATATATATATATATATATATTATATATATATATATATATAATATATATATTATATATAATGAATAAAATTATATGTATTAATATATCATATATATAATTATAATTATATATATATATATATATATATATATATATATATATATATATATATATTATATATATATAAATATATACCTATTCCAATTATTTAAAATATTATCGCACCATCTTTTTACACAAACTCTTTTTTTTTTTTTCTTAATCTTTTCCCTCTTTTTCTTATTTAAATTCTACCTTAAATAATCTAATAATTCTGATCTTTATGCTTTTTTTCTTTCCAAACATTTTTTAAATAAATATCACCTCATCACTTTATTTAACATTTCATTTTTTAATTTCAATTCATTATTTAACACATATTTCCTTACTTGACCCATTCCTCATTGAGGTTGTTAACTTTTTTCGTTTCGTTTTCACCGATTTTTTCTTCTTTCCTTTTTTCTTCCCCCAAACAATAACATGTAAACACATTCTCATTCAGACATCAACAAGTTTTATGACTACTAATAACAATTTTCAATCTTTGCAATACAAATTATACCCCTCCACCAGAACTTTCAAAATTTTTAACTGTCCTAACGCGTCTGCGTTCATTAAATATATTTTTTTTTAATATTCTTTTTCGAACTTTTTGAAATCCTATTTTTTGTCTCCAACTCAAAAATAAAAATAGTACTCTGATGAAGGTCGGTCAAAATCTGTGTACGGAACATTTTATGCATATATATATATATATATATATATATATATATATATATATATATTATATAATATATAATGTTGATATATTATATTATTTTGCTTAGTTTATTACGACAACCCTTGATTATTCATTTTTTACAAAAAATTTTTACAAATATAATCGTCCTTTGACGATTTCTTATTTTTTAATAGATAGCAATCTATTATAAACACATTTTCTATTTAACCTATAGAGGGGATCCTAACAGGTACTACCACTCAGGGTCTGAGTGGACCTGCGAGCAATTGAGATGAAGGGGTGATCAACATTCCCCAAACCTCCAGAACTGGAACCTCACCATCAGATAGAGCTTAATGTCATTCTCTGGACATGTAGACCCTCAGCCACCGCCTTCTAGAACCCATATGATAAAAAGTGTTGGGGCTTACCATGAGGACAATACGATCGGGTAAATCATATAGGTGCTAGGGCTTGACATGACCAGTCGATTGATCGAAGGGGGCCTCTCCGACCACCCGTCTAGTCCAAGTCGTGTCATGGACTGATCAACCACCTTAAGCATCACGGGTCGCCACCCACGGCCAACAGGTGGTCCCATTGGGCTTAGTTAATTTCAAAGCTATTCTTCTTCTATTATTACAAAATAAAGTAAGTATCAACCAATCAGCGAGGGTGTCTATCCACTTTTCGCGAACGCTAGACCGGGAGGTTGTTTTTGCATCTGGGGTGGAGCGCAACACCTATCATTAGTTCTACGGATCGCGGAGAATGAAAACTCTGAATTTGAAAAACCCAAAATCAATCGTTGATCTTGTTTGTGGCATTTCTTCCATCAATTCTTTCCTATCCACTGTACCAAAAATTGCGAATGTTCCAACACAAGTGAATGATATCAAGTGTTACTTTGATAGGATTCAACCAAAACTGAGAACTCAAGCGTACATATAAAGATTTGCGTATATATATTTACGTATACAGAGTATTATAACCATGAAATCGCAAGTGTGCATGTGCCCGTAAACTGGCGTGTCTAACAGATGCAGAATTTCGAGAAAAAAGTAAAAAGACAAAACGTTAAAATCACACCAGTAAGACCGAGTATGAAATATATAAAACAAAAATTTAAAAAAACAATAAAAATAGGACCGAAGAGACAATAGATCGAAATAGATTTATATCCTAAATAAAGTATATATCCATTCATATAAATATAAACATACACACACACACACACACACCACACACACACACACAACATATATATATATATATATATATATATATATATATATATACATATATATAAAAGTAATGGTAATTTGCTTGAAGCATTGTTACGTATGTTATAATATATTAATAAAATTTGAAGGCAAATAGAATGCGTATGAAAAATAAAAACAAAAAGATGTTATTTTTGTCTTATCGATTTCGAAGCATAAACTTCATCATCAGCGGTTCGTATCAGAAATCGACATGCTTACGTTTTTCTTTGTGTGGTTATCGATAACTATCTTTTTGTTTTTATTTTTCATACGCATTGTATTTGCCTTTCAAATTATTAATATATTTTATATAATATTATATATATATATATATATTATATAAAACTTTAGATCTTTCGAAGTATACATCCATATATATATATATTATATATATATATATATATATATATATATATATATATATTATTGTGTGTGTGTGTGTGTGTGTTGTACATATATATATATAAATGAAAATTATTTTAACTAACAAACTATAAAAACCACTCAGTTAGCCGAATGAAATTGAGAGTACCAGAAATGAGGTCAGCCATATTGGACAGTGCATTCTGGGATGGGATATGCCAATCAAATCACTGTTTTATCAAGTTTCTCAGTTTGTAGCCAATTAAGGCAACTATTTTTTCATGCTTAATTGCTGACTGGTTGGACCCCAGGCGATTGTCAATTAGAATTATTCGCAAAACGTAACGTAGAATGTTTTACTTTCTTGCGAAATAATATTGAACTATCATTTTCCATAAGGGTCAGATTATATCTCGGTCGTTTGCCAGGAATGACCAAAATTTTCACCGCTTATCTCTAAGTGGGGTATCCTCTAGGATGCAAGTCCACATAGCACTAAGAAAATAAGGATCTAGATCAACCATATTCTTATTGATAGAGGCGGACCAAAGTGTAACTCTCAAGAGAGGTGGGTATTTTTCCCCGATGTAACGTCCAAATCGGGTTGGCTAAACTTGCAAATAAGTCGGAAAATTAAAACATATTACATGGTAACCCAGAAAAAACAGAACACAAATTATTTATTTATTTTCCCATTAAACTAACCCTAAACCCTTACCCAAACCTTAACCCTAAACCCTAATCCAAACCCTAAACCCCCTAGTTAAAATTAACAGTTTTATTACAAAATTGTGGATTCTTTTTTCTGGGTCACCCTGTACACACACACACACACACACACATATATATATATATATATATATATATTATATAATATATATATATATATACATATACCACACACATATTATATATATATACATATATATAATATAATATATATTTATATAATGAAATAAGAAAGAAAGAAAGATTAGCATTGCTTTTAGTTCTATAGAAACCTGAAAGTACGCATCCTTTCAATGTTTGTCTTGGCATTAACTGACTTGAAGATGGCCTGGCAGACTCTTACAGAGAAAGCAAATAAGTGGATAGAGACTTTTGAGGAGTTTTGTATCATTATTATTCGTGTGATTGTGATTTTAATGATTTCCTAAACGACACTCTTTTAAGGATTGAAACAAGTCGACTTCAGCTGACACTGTGAATAAGCTCCGATTCAAAAACAGCGGGAAACCATGGCGGTTGTGTTGTAAACAAATGTTTTTACCGCTAAAGAGTTCTTGCATACAGCTACTTTCTTTTTTCTTTTTCTTTTTTTTATTTTCATTTCACTTCTCTTTTTTTTTCTTTTTTCTTCTTTTGTCTTTCATAAGCACCAAAGAAATATTCGTTGAATCATTTGCCCAAGCGAACTAAGACGCATTGACAAGAACGAAGAATCCTAGATACACTGAGCAAATAACATAACGACAATCAGATATGTTTTTGCTACAATTCTCAAATATAGAACGAGATGAAGTACTTGTCTACGCTGGGTAAAATATTCTAAACATTCTAAAAAAATTCTATTGTCCGTTTAAGCCCGGCACAATTTATCTTTCTCTTGAATAAGGCTGAACCATTTTGTTTGTTTTGTTTTGTTTTACGGCATATCAACCTCAGTGGGTCATTTAATGCCGATAAAGTTTTGAAATAAATCAATTCTTAATGGATAATACAATTTTTTTATAAATACATTTTCTATTTAACCCATAGATGGACCTAACAGGTACTACCACTCTCAGAGGTGACCGGAAGCAATGGTATGAATTTGCTCCACACCCCAAACCTCCAAAACTGGAACCTCAATCACTCATTCCAGGACATGTAGACCCACAGCCACCGCTTTCTAGCACCCCATATGATAAAAGGGGTTTGGGTGAACCATTTGTGGAAAATTATTGATAATTACTTGAAACCATATAACTATGTGCAAAAACAAATGACTATTATGTTCCTGAGTAAAACAATATTGAAAAACTATATAGTTACCTCATTTTTCTTTACACTTTCATTTGATAGCCATCAAAATCAACCGCCAAATCAATATATATATATATTATATTATATATATATAATATATATAAACGATAATAAAGGAAAANCCGAAAATGGCCTTAGGTCATATGGTCCGTTTTTGTATAACAATTAAGATATGCTGTCACACATATATATTGTGTAAGTATCACAGTCTTTCACGCATGTTAAGTTGGAAAATATTAATTTGTTAAACTGAATGAGTACTTTCCTCTCACTGTATATCTTCTATCTTCTATTAATAATGGAGATTCGCTTCGGCTTTTGTCTGTAACAAAAATTACGTCACTGCTTACGTCACATTACCCAAAATCGTCATAACATAGAATAAATACACCACAAATTTGAACATGCAACATTAGACAGTCCTCATAGTTTTTTTAAAACAAGTTTTAATAAATACATGACTGGTATTATATATCTATATATAGTTTGTTTTATTTTGATGCATATTTAAAGTTTACATTTCAAATTGTTTATTTTTCAATCCCTTAATGAATTTGATGATTTTACTTACTTAGATACAAACTCGCTGACATTGAATGTTTTACTCCCACCCCTCAGTCAAAATGTTTCAAAAATCTATTTTTACATCGCCCGGAGGGGTGTTTTTTATTTTGTACTAGTATTTCTAAATGTAGTTACGCGACTGTCTGAAAAGTTCATGTGATGACGTCATATCTGCTGTTGATATCTTCGGTTTTTTTTTTCACCATTTGTTCACATTTCATGAGAATATATTGGCCAGCCAATAAACTTTTCAGCCGACCTTCGTATTTATTCAACTTCAAAAACAGAAAAACACGTTTATTTCACTGAAACTGTCCTTATCGCCCTGTCAGTGGAGATTATAATTCGTAGACCGTATTCGTTGCAGAAGAGGAAGACCACCACACAAAAAAATATGGGTGTCCTAGGCATGACACTAACCTACATGGTAAGGCTCCAGTTTCGGGTATTTAAGGAGTTTGATATACACCTCTAGCTTATTTATAAGTAAAGTAAAGTCGTCGGGGCGGCCTAATGTCGGTATGAGCCAATCAGCGAGGGAGTCTATCCCCTTTTCACTAGCGCTAGACCAAGGAGATTGCTTTTGCATCTGAGGTGCAGCGCCACACCTACAAACAGCTCCTCACTTTACCGCACAGATCCCTGTGCTACTCATATGCTGAGTTGGCGAGGGCCGGTATCGAACAAGGAACCTTGTGGTTTCTAGCCGAACGCTCTACCGACTGAGCTAACCCGGCCCTAGCAGGAACATGTCTGCCACGTGGTCATTCAGGCATAAGTCAGAGGGCATAAAGAAGGGCAGAGAAAACCACACGCAATCAGAGTAGTATAATTCAACTCGGGCATAAGGTTTTATTATTGGCTCGCTATCGTGGGTTGTCCGGTCAGAGAGAGAAAGACTGGTTAATCTTGTCTACTAATGGGCATTTCATTTTCACGATTCCTGCACCTCTGGACACAACCTTTTCTCAGCTATCCGTGGGACCTAAGCTAGGCCAGACTTCTCTTCTTGTCGATCGTTCGTCTTCTACTGACTTCAAACCCCAAGTTATTCTCCTAACTTCTGCCTGTGGTGTCAGGGGAGAAAAAAGTAAAGTAAAGTGGCTTAAAGTCAGTATCAACCAATCAGCGAGGGTGTCTATCCACTTTTCTCTAACGCTAGACCGGGAGGTTGTTTTTGCATCTGAGGTGGAGCGCAACATCTATCATCAGCTCCATACTTTACTGCACAGATCCATGTGCTACTCATACGCTGAGTTGGCGAGAGCCGGTATCGAACTCGGAATTTTGGCCTAATTACTACTAGTCATTAATCCGTGACTGGCTGACCTAGAAGGAATGCTCTGACCTGACTCATTCGGGGGTCATTTTCAAACGGTCGCTCGCGACTCTTTGTCGGCTAAAAACATTATTTTCTTTCCCTTTCTTTCTCTTTCTCATTCTCTGGAAATTAGATTCCCGTTTTTTTTTTCAATTTAATTTTATTCTCCCGCCATCATTACGTTACACCTCTTCATTAGCATTTCTCTAACTATGATCCGCAGTTTGTGCCTCATCGGTTTAAAAATTATTCTATTCGATATGAGCATGTGCAGAAAAAAACTACTATAGAAAAATGTAAATATCAACTGACAATTAAAGCAATCCCCTAATGTCAGGGAGATAAAATAACACTAGAGGGGTTGACATGCCGTTAAAATCAATCTATCAATCTATTGTTACTCGAGTATCAGAGTTTGTAGAGAAATTATTGAAAGAAACACAACTGCAGCGTCAGCTAATAAACTTACCACTCAACTTATTTAAACCTGGTTTTTTTTTCAATTTTCTTAATATACTATATACCGTCGGATTCACTTCCATCTCTTCACAACACACACACACAACACACCACACACCATATATATATATATATATATATATATATATATATATATATATATATGCTGCCTCTATTTCTACTATATGGGACGTTTGCTATTTTCGTTTACTGGCGATCGGTGTTCAAACTCTAGTG
>CM042146.1:56830582-56920582 GCA_023376005.1 Doryteuthis pealeii | reverse complement strand
TCATTTTCCATTATTCCCCTCTTTCATTGGTAACTTTTCCTAATTTAACTATTTAGTTAAAATAGGAAGTAAAGGATAATATTACAGTTATTTCTTCTTCTAAATAAATTTCTTTTAAGATTTATCCACGAGATTTTTGTTTATATTTCTTAAGATAAAACCAAACAATTAGAAATCAATAATACTAAGCATATATTTATTAAAATCAAATTTTTAAGATCTATATGCAAATTAGCCTTCCCATTCACACTGTAAACCTCTATTTTATTGTATATATAAATATAACTGCATGTTATTAGTATGTAATTATGGTCAACAGTATTAATAATGTAAAACAATTTTATTAAGAATTGAGGTTTAAATAAAAATAAAATCATGGAGAATGTGATGTAAATAAAAAAAGGAAATTGTGAATTGAGTAGTAGTATAGTTTCGGTTACAGACAGAAAAACACACAATCTCCATTATAATAAGATATGTATATGTATATATATATATATATTGCCATTAATTCTCAAATATATATATATATATATATATATATATATTAAGAGAGAAACAGAAAATAAAGAGCGGGATGCAGCGAATGAACGAGACGAAGCGAACGTACAGGATACACGCTTTTTGGGAAAGACAATACTTCCAGTTTGAATTCAAACTATTTTCTGTTTCTCTCTTGATGAGTCCGGATTAGAAACATTTACATCTAAAAACGGGCCCAATTATCATTATGCTCTGATGATGATTTTTAATAAATCGAAATATTGTCAATATCAGCAATGAAAAAAGATATCAAAATATATTCATTTTAACAACAAACTTATTGGTAAATCCTCGCGATGAGAAAAAACCCAGCAAATAGTTTGATTGTAAAAATATACTACCAAACAATAACCGGGGAGAAAAAAATTTTTGGAAAAAAGAAAAGACCAAGATAATCGTAACAACAAAAAATAATCTATTGGTACAATATTTTGGCCAAAAGAAAAAACAATTTATATGCATATATATATATAAGATATATATATATTCATACAAAACCGCCAGGAGACTAAAGCTAATAAGTAAAAAGTCCTCAATACCTAAGTAGAGCAAATAATAAAGATAAATCTAATGAGTCAGACGAACCTACTAAAAGTTTCGCTTAATGCTCTTCAGGGCAGAGATCTGACTCAGCCCTGATGAGCATTAAGTGAAACTTTTAGTAGGTTCGTCTGAATCATTAGATTTATCTCTCTCTCTCTCTCTCTCTTATATATATTTATATATATATATATATATATATAAGTGCTTAATTGGAGTCGTACCTAATTTAGAAATTAATTAATTAATAATGAATTAGGCGGGAATACCTATTAAATGTATGGCTAAACAAATCGAGAAAAATCAATCTCTGTATGTACATTTCGGCCTATTAGTCATCAGCAGAGCTATTAGATCGGAAGACCGCCCTGTGCGTGATTTGAAACCGGACTGCCAAGCTGACAGGCCGATCCCATAACCTCAACACTAAACGAACTTCTTAGATTTTTATGATTTGTTTAGGTACGACTCCAATTAAGCACTTATTCTCAAAAAAATTATCGGCAAAAAGCCATTCTAAACAAACCTTGTTTACAACTTATCATATCGTCGTGTCATAAAAGTCACTAGAAGTGGAATGTTAACCTATTCTAAACAAATCATAAAAATCTAAGAAGTTCGTTTGTGTTGAGGTTATGGATCGGCCTGTCAGCTTGGCAGTCCGGTTTCAAATCACGCACAGGGCGGTCTTCCGATCTATAGCTCTGCTGATGAGGCCTAATAGTGTACATACAGAGATTGATTTTTCTCGATTTGTTTAGCCATACATTTAATATATTCCCGCCTAATTCATTATTAATTAATTAATTTCCGACTCCAATTAAGCACTTATTCTCAAAAAAATTATCGGCAAAAAGCCATTCTAAACAAACCTTGTTTACATATATATATATGTGTATGTATGTATGTGTGTTTGTTTACTTTTTGAGGAGTTAAGTCATGGTGAAAATGTATTTTTACGTAATTGCTTGTACAATTACATGTGTTACGTATATAAGATATATATATATTCATATAACCGCTAGGAGAAGCTAATTTGTAAAAAGTGCTCGATACCTAAGTAGAGCCAAGTAATAAAGATAATCTACTGAGTCAGACGAACCTACTATTAGTTTCGCATAAAGCTCTTCAGGGCTAAAATCTGACTTTGATTTTAGCCCTGAAGAGCTTTATGCGAAACTAATAGTAGGTTCGTCTGACTCAGTAGATTATCTTTATATATATTATATATATATATATATATATATATATGGTTAGTGAGGTTGGCGGAGTGGCATATTGTCGGTATCAGCCGGGCAGCGAGGTAGTCTATCCCCTTTGCGCTAGACCATGGACATTTTATTTGCTGAGATGGAACGCCACACCCACCTTCAGCTCACCACTTTACCACACAGATCCGATTACCCAATATGTGCTACTCAAGCGCTGAGTTGACAGGACCGATATGAAACCTTGCAATTCCTAGGCGGGTGCCTCACTGACTGAACTACCCCGATATATATATATATATATATATATATATATATATATATATATATATATATAAAATAGCCCAACATTGTTGATTTACCATTAAACAAAGAAACCAAACTAAACTGGATCAGAGTAGGGGATGATATAGAACTGGAACCTCACCATCGGATCATATCTAATGTCATACTCAGGATACTCTTGAGGTAGAGATTTTTATCCGTCTATAGGGAACACAGTCGTAGGAAGAGCGTGGTGTAATGGTTAAAGTCATGGGAAATGAACTCGTCGCCCCGAGTTCAAATCCTGGACTTAGCTGTCTACATTTCACATAGCGCTCATACCCCTTGGGAAAGGTAGGAATCTTACTCTTCCTCCAGCTATGGGTAAATAGCAGGGCACATTGGGCTCTTCAACCTTGGTTAGGCAGCCTGTTTAGGAGAAAGAAAACTCTGAATTCAAACCTCTTAAATCTCTGCTTAATAAATTGATGTTGTGTCGCAGCCTACTCGTGCGGAGGGGTTGGTAAATATATATAGGGAACACAATCAACGTATTCTAAGTCTCCCACCCACCGACCAGAAAATTAATAAAAAAATAAATCGTGTAAATAGAACCTAGTGCGGATCTAGTTCGCTTGCAATAAAAGTCATACGGAGCAATCTGATTGGCTGGTCATGTTAATCCCTAAGGCAAAATAAGTGCTGAGGATCAACCATCAGTTTATTAATTCTACAAAATTATTAATATACACGAATTAAAGGAAATAATTCCTATCAGTTAATAAAACCAAACCAATATATACGTACAAAATATTTGCTTAAAAATCTTATATATAAAAAAAAGATTTAGCATTAAATAGCCCACAAGAGTTGATATGCCAATACACCACGAGGAAATGCCAATAGACTAAGTCGGTGTCATAATCATTGACGTTGTATTTGCTTTAGTGGCATCGCATGTAAAAATATTAAAAAGCACAAACACTTGCAAAAGAAATCAAAACGAGTTGTCATCGTAGATATTAAGGAAAAAAAGATCACAGATTTTCTTTATATTTTTAATATATGACTTTATGCCATCGACCTGGCAAGTCCTCACTACGGCATCCAGTATCGGCGCATATCTGTTCTTTCTAAGATTTTGTTGGTCGGCCCACACTGGTGTGTCTATGTGTAGGTGTTCAAAAGAGAACATCATTCATGAGTTCGTCCTTACTTCTCCAGTATTATACAACGTGTCTTGATCGTCTTACTTGGATGATTTGTGTGATAGGAGGTAAGTGGTCATACAGCTGATTTTTAAGTGGATCTGCTTCAAGGTTTTGTTCAAGACAACATGCTGCAATCTTGAGTAGTTCCCATCAAGCTTTTTCTACATACCATTAATGTCTAAACGAAGTAGCCATACAGTAGTACTATTACAGCTAGAGCGTGGAAGAATTTCTGTTTTATCTTAAAGAGGCTAAAGTTTAGAATTACAGAGATCAAGTGTTTTGTGTATTCAATAAAAACGGAATAGTTCATTTGAAAAGAAATTACATGTGTTTACAAATGTTATTATTTCTATGGGAGTTTCTTTATGTTATTATGATTTTAACAACTCAACGTCTTTGTTCAACATCCCTGTTTACACATTATTGTAATCTTCTTTATCTAGATGATGTCATGTCTAAATGATTGCTACGTTAGTTATACTATATCTAAATAATTGCTGCTTTAATTATACTATGTCTAAATAACATTAATGATTCTATGTCTAAATAATGGGTACTTAATCATTCCATGTCTGAATAACCGGTACATTAATGATTCCATGTCTAAATAACAGATACATTAATTATTCAATGTCTAAATAATTGGTACTTTAATCATTCCATGTCTAAATAACAGATACATTAATTATTCTATGTCTAAATAATTGGTACTTTAATCAGTCCATGTCTAAATAACTGATACATTAGTTATTCTATGTCTAAACAATTGGTACTTTAATCATTCCATGTCTAAATAACTGATACACGAATTATTCTATGTCCAAATAACTGCTACTTTAATGATGCTGTGCCTACATAATAGCTACATAAAGTATACTATGTCTAAATCACTGATACATTAATGATTCTATGACTTAATAATTGCTACTTTAATTATACTATGTTTAAATAACTGACACATTAATGATATTATGTCTAAATGACATGTTGAACATGTATTGCCTTTTTGAAATTATATCATAAATGTTCTTCCATAAGGTTGAAACATTATTTTTAGTTTCCCTGCACTTTTTTTGTTTATCACAGGGAGATTGGTAAAATGGATTTCACTGGAACAAGTACTAAAACTGCTTTTGGGGTCAAATGCTTTCACCTTGTTCTTCCTGTTATAGCGGTCTAAAAACAATGGGGGTTGGACAATAGAAAATGTTCCTCGGCAAATTTGGCAAACTGTCGGAAGAAATATTTGGATATCTTCCATTATTACTACTCGGAGTGCTGAAACAGTTATTATTAGCATATATATATATATATATATATATATATATATATATATATATATTGTTGCAGCCTTCCGTCTACGAGAGACGATGGTGTAGTGTCAAAGTTTATTTTCTTTCCTCTCTTTGAACTACATAGCCTGGGGGTTCATATGGAGGATAAGCTGTTGCCCATGCAGCAACTCACCCCACTCCACATTTCGGCTGTGGTCTAAAGGAAAGGTAAGGTACCAATAGGATTTGGCAACGATAGTGTCGCAGGAGTTGATGGGTAGCACTGGATTTCAGCATCACACCACCTTAGGAACTCCGGCTCCTGATTTGTTTTCTGATGGGTTGCCGACCAAGGCTAAAGAGCCCCTTTCAATATATATATATATATATATATATATATATATATATATATATATATATGAGATGAGTCAAAAAGTAATGCCATTTTAAGTACAAGTATAAATATCAAAATGAAGTTGGTCCTATGTGGATCTCATCTTTACTTTTCCACATAGTCACCGTTTCTCTCAATAGCAATGTTCTACCTTCGAATGAGAGCATGTATCCCTGCCCCGTAAAATAGTGTTGACTGTTCTTTAGGCCACTTCTTCACTACAGATTTAATTTCCTCGTCACTAGAAAAAACGTTTGCCTCTCAAACCCTCTTTCATAGGGCCGAAGAGTGGCAAACATCATTCCAGTAACGAAGAGGTGAAATCTGTATGGAAGAAGTGGCTCAAAGAACAGTCAACATAATTTGAGTCGGGTGAAAAAAAAAGATGGGAATGAATATATATTCACGAACCCCTCCGCTCGAGCCGGATGTGGCGCACGGTCAATTCTTAAGTGGATTTTTCCGTTTCCTAAACCAGTTGTCATACCATGGTTAAAGGGTCCAGTCTGCTCTTCTATTTACAAATAGCTAGATGAAGAGTAATTTTATTCATGCTTGTCCCAAGGGTAGAAGCGCTATGTGAAAGGCTATTAGCTTAGTCCATCATTTGAACTCGAACCACCGTGACCATTTTCTATGACATTTACACACCGAGTATTGCCTTGCAATGAAAGATTGGGCAATTTTTGAGAGCAATCAGACTACAGAACCCTTATGGCAAGCCCCAACCCCTTTTTATCATATGGGTGCTAGAAGGCGGTGGCTGCGGGTCTACATGTCCTGGGAATGACGTTAAACTCTATCTGATGGTGAGGTTCCAGTTGTGGAGGTTTGTGGAATGTGGGGCACCCCTTCATCACCATTGCTCCTATGTCCACTCTGACACAGAGTGGTAGTACCTGTTAGGGTCCCATCTATGGGTTAAATAGAAAAATATATTTATAAAAAATTGTATTATCCATATAAAAATTGATTTATTTCAAAATTTATCGGCATTAAATGACCCACTGAGGTTGATATACCGTAAAAAACCAAACCGAACACTCCGAGACTACAGAAATAAGATGAGAACATAAAAATTAAGGGTTATTTCCTATAAGTCCAACATAACAAAAGAGAAACCACTCTATACTGATAAATTATTTATTCCTTTTCTCATTAAACTAATCCTAATCCTAACCCTAACCCTAACCCTAAACCCTAACCCAAACCCAGTCTTCTTTTTTCCAAGTAGATCAATAAATAAATAAATAAATAAATTATCAGTCTAGAGTGGTTCCCCTATGTTTATGTTAGACTTATAGGAAATAACTGAACTAAGTGATGAAAATAGACAGACAGACAGACAGACAGACTGACTGAAGAGAATGAGAACGAGGCGAGAGAAAGAAAATGAAATTGATGAAGACGAGTACTTACTGATAATGACAGGTGGAAATATATGGCAAGAAGATATCGTAAAGGCTGTATCAAATGTCAATGAAAGGCACCTGCTCGGACAAGAGCCAAAAATGTCACTTCTGATATTTTTCTCCCACCCCCACCCCAGACACCACTGGACATTTGGCATTAATGCTATGTCAGAGTTCAGAAGGCATCTTTAAGAACTTTACATGTAATTAAGGAGGAAATACACCGTTTACACTAATTAACTCTTTTCAGTTTATATTGGAACTCTTTATGACATAAATTAATCGCCCATTTACACACACGTTAATGGGTATTTGCCTCTCATCCCACTTATGAGGGCGTGACACAAGGTCATTTTTATGTGGGCCCACCCACAAGCCGAAGCTCATGGATTGTAGGCACAAAAAATGCGTCGATCCCGTCGGCATTCCCCCTCGAGGGGGTGCTTCAGGCGCTGGGCAATAAACACAGCCCTGTCCCTTTAAATCAAGGGGGCATGTATTGCCTGGGGGGATAGTCCCCTGGGATCGATGCTGTTAGTTTAACACACCGGTCCAGTGGCCGAAGCGCACTGGACCCCCGCCTCGAAGGACCGGTTGGAAATAACATACGCGGTAATGTATATCTCTGTATTACACATAGTGCTATTACACTTGAGAACGGTATGAATTATCCGAATTTTCTCTGACTGGGCTCTTTAAACTTGGTATAAAAACCGATCAACTGGTTTAGAAAACGGAAAAATTCACTTAAAAATTGACCGTCCCATCTATGGGTTAAATAGAAAAATGTATTTATAAAAAATTGTATTATCCATTAAGAATTGATTTATTTCAAAACTTTATCGGCATTAAATGACCCACTGAGGTTGATATGCCGTAAAACAAAACAAACCAAACCAAAAATTGACCGTGCGCCACATCCTGCTCGGGCGGAGGTGTTCGTAAATATACACTCATTCCCATCTTTTTTTTTGTAACCCGACTCTCTTTCCGCTCGAAAATGACCCACTCTTTCATTGAAGTGCGGTGCTTGATGTGCAATGATTATCGTCGTAGGAATTGGACACGGCGATACAAGTTCAAATCATGGATTAGGCTGGTAGTATTACACATAGCGCTATTACTCGAGGAAGGTATGAAATAAGAAATAAGAAATAAGAAATTTATTAATCAATAGTAGTACAAATTATTAAAAAAATATATAAGTAAAAGAAAAACTTTATTGGTTTAAACTACAATTGAAGGGAGGCCATGCCTAATAGCGTGAAGCTAATCCCATGGACCTGACCATGGACGCTCACAGGAAACAATACATGAAACACACAACGTAAACATATACATATATATCATGACACAAATTAGCCGTGTGAGAATCTAAATGCAAATCTGTTGTTTATAAGAGGCAATAAAATGATTTTTCAAAAGTGTTTTAAGGACAAAATAATTAACTGAAACAAGCTTCATCTTTTCTTTATCAAAAAATAACGACTGAACAGTATTCCAAGAATTAATTGCATTAAAACGAATCGATTTATGCCCAAAACTAACAGTGTTGATGATAGGGAAATTAAGCAAACCAGATTGGTCAGCACGAGTGACATGAGCATGGGTGAAGTCAACTGCAAAAGCATTCTGAACAGAAACAGGCATTTTATTGTGGAATAGTTTATGTAAGAACAAAATATTTTCACAATGGACCATATCAGAAAATTTGAGAATCTCCAAATTTGCATACAGGTTGTTAGATGATGTCCTAGGAGGCACAAAGGACATAAGTCTCACAGCAAAGTTTTGAAGAACAGTTATACGATTAATCAAAGTACCGCCATTAGGCTGACCCCAAATTTGATATGAATCAAACTTTTCTCTATCTAGCAATAAGTAAATAGGAGAGCAGACTGGGCTCTTTAATCTTGGGATGACAACCGATCTGGGAGAAGGAAAATTCTGAATTGAAACCTGTTAAACTCTTAAAATGATCTTGAGTCCCATCCTTAAGAATGATCATGAGTCACATCCTGCTTGTATGGAAGCTTGGGTAAATACACACTCAGGGTACCCTACAGGGAGGGTCAGCTTGGAATTTTATTTTGAGAAGGTACGGGGATAACTTCTTCTAAAACTTAACAAACACATATATTTCACACTCTCTAATAACTCTCTTGACACTCATAGAGAAACTAACATATATAACGAGGAGGTAATCAAGATATAAAGAGAGTTGCGTAAAGTGACAGTCAAAATGTAAAGTAAGAGACGGGTCAGTTTTCACTTACTTTCAAATTACGACTAATTAGAACCAATTATAATGGATGTTTTTCAAACATAACTCCATCCTGGAACTAAGGAATATTTTGATATGAATTTTATGTAATTAAACTAAATAGTAAAAATTTAGGAGACTAATATTGATTAACTCAGCTTTAGTATAATTATATATATTATATATATATATATATATATATATATATATATATATATATATATATATATATATAATGATAGAGAACAAATGAGAAAAGTATTGGCATAAAAAGGTGCTCAATGCTAATAAAGCAGAGCAGATTTACAATCAATAATAATGATACTATGGATATCATAAACTCATAACTATAAGTTTCATGCTTACGCAATCTTCAGATGAGTCAAATGGTTGAGATTTTAAAAAACAGTTTTTTAGCGTTTATATATTTATATATATTCCATCGCGGGAATACGCTATGTTGAAAGGAAAAAATAAATAAAGGAAAGAAAATGTTGAATGGATAAAACAGATTTACTAACACGTGTTTTGAACAGGAGTTTCCTCATGTACACATGTATTCTATTAATTATCCTTTTAAATATAAAATAAAATGATAATAATAGAAAATGATAAAATCTTTAAACATACAAATAATAACGGCCTTCATCAGAGTAAAATGTTTGATGTGAACAAACTCCTGGCCGAAATACGTGTTAGTAAATCTGTTTCATCGATTCAACATTTTCTTACCTTTATTTATTTTTCATTTCAACATATCGTCGGATTCATTTCCATTTTCAACTTACACACACACACACACATAACACACATACACACACACGCACACACACACACACACACACACATATATATATATATATATATATATATATATATATATATATATATATATATATATATAATTGAATAAAGATTAATCTGTGTGCTTAACATTCAATACCGAATTAAGTGCATTGACAAAATAAGGAATGAGATTATGTTTAGAAATGAATATTGTTTTGTATGTTTGTTTTTGCTTTTGTCATTTTCTTTTTTTTTTTTTTTGCCTTTTATTTAGCTCTGAATTTATTGATTTACCTGGGTAACTTTTATAAAAAAAGTCTCAACTTTAATATTTCACAACCACTGCACCTGATTGTTTGCAGTTCTGGGGGTGGGGGGACGAAACTTTCCGGAAACACGTGATTTGATCAATGCGCATGCCCAAAGGTGATGAGATCGGAAAATGCTTGCCTGCAGAAAAATAATTGATTGATAAGAACGAGGCGGGACCCCGGCAATAAAGTCACGAATTTTCCACCGCTCGCCATGACATCTAATCACCTGAGAAAAATTTTTCCTTATCACTTCAGAGGAGACCAGCCGTTTCTAGTCTTGAGGCAATTTGATGGGCACATTTATTTAATGTAAGTCGTTTTGCTTTCTTACTTTTCGTGATGCTCGCTCATCAATACTTTTTAACATGTGTACATTTGTTTTCGTCAAAAGTTTCAGCTCTCCGAATTACGCAAAACACAAAAGTTCAACCTGTTGTTTGTATTTACCAAACTCCTCCGCGCGTGACACAGGGTCAATATTTAAACAGAATTTAACAGTATTTCTCTGAAGTTTTGAGATGAGGCTTTATAATTTGGATTACTTGGATTATACGTACTATTGACCTCATCTTTATTGTTATCTGTACAGCGTTTCGGCCGATGTGCCCTCCGGCCTTCCTAGGCTATTTCTTGTTCAATTGGACTCCTAAAAAAAGTCGTCGGGGCGGCCTAATGCCGGTATCAGCCATATAGCTAAGGGAGTATATCCATTTTTCACTAGCGTTTGACCAAGGAGATTATTTTAGCATCTTAAGATGCAGCACCTCACCTACCATCAGCTCCTCACTTTACCACACAGATCCCTGTGCTACTCATACGCTGAGTTGGCGAGAGCCGTTATCGAACTAAGAACCTTGTAATTCCTAGCCGAAAACTCTACCGACTGAGCGAAACTGGCCCCTGTAGTGGATATAGGCGTTGGTTTAAGACAGTTCTAAGAGACAGTTATCTCTAGGCTGCAGATACAATCTTGGCCAAGTGCGACAATAACATAGAATAATAATTAACACACATTAACTCTTGTACCCAGCTATGGTTAGCGGAATGAGAACTTGATACCCCCTGGATTGAATAAAGGGTTGCGTTCAAAGTTCCCTGATGGTTCGCGATTACGTAAAGAAGGTTCCTGAGTTCAAAAAGAAGGTTCCAGAATTCGAGAAGGCTCCCGAGTTCAACAAGAAATACCTGAAGAAGGCAGGAGGGAACAATAAAGATGAGGACAATAGTCCGAATAATCCAAATAATACAGAGTTGAACAGGTTTGAATTCAGAGTCTTCCTTCTCCTGGACCAGTTACCATACAAATGTTAAAGAGCCAAGTCTGCCCAACTATTAACCCATAGCTGGAGTGAGAATAGTGAGATATACGTCTCCCAAGCACTAAGGGAAATTTTACCAGCCTCGTCTAGGATTTGAACCCGTATCGCTATGTCTAGCTTGAGCCTGTTGTAGATATACTTTAAATAGCATTTGTTTTTTATAGTTTATAGGAGTAAGAGTTATTCACTGAGAGACTCCTGGAAGAAACGAATATATATATATATATATATATATGATATATTGAAAAAACAAATGATCTTTACAAATGCTTGGGATCATCAGGAGAGAATGTGCACCTGATGATCCCAAGCGTTTGTAAACATCATTTGTTTTTTCAATATATCAAATTCACACTGTCGGATTAATTCCCTTTTATTTCACACAACACACACACACACACACACACACACATATATATATATATATATATATATATATATATATATATATAGCAATTTGGAGTATATTTTAAGCTTTCTTAAATAAATAATTTTAGTTAGATAAGCAAAACCTATGCTCAAAAATATTTCTACTCTTTTTTGTCAAGTTTACAATAATAATATAATAATAATAATATCTTTTTCAGCTAGTATATTAGGTATGAGACCTGTCAGCTGTTCCTTATAAATATTCATTTTAAATCCACAGAATATTCAATATCATTCCACAGATTATCCAACTTTGCCTTGAAGGAGTTTAGAGATGGGGCATTCACTACTGATGAAGGTAGTTTATTCCATGTATTCACCACTCTGTAGCTAAAATAATTTTGTCTTGCGTTTGCTTTACAAGATTTTTGAGGAGTTTTAATTTATGTCCCCTTGTATAGGTATTTTGAGCAATGTTTAGTAGGTCAGAGTTCGTTGAATAAAAACCATGCCTGTATTTGTAGGCTTCAATTATATCCCCTCTTATACGTCGGAAAGGACATCAACAAATCAGTTTCTTAACGGTGAACCTTTCTACTGGAGCTCACTCTCTCACAAACAACAAGAAAGGAAATGAAAATATAATTTGTTGATTAATTGTTGTATGCTGTTTTAAATCCATCCTTCCAACTATGCAGATGCCCTCTAGGTGAGGCTTAGAATATGCACGGAATCCCCTTAAGAAGCTCCACAAAGGGGAGTCTTGGATATGACACTAAACTGCATCTGATATTGAGGCACAAATCTAAGCAGTGTGTAGCACCACGTGATTGCCATTACTCACAGTTCCACGGAGTGGTATTCCCTGTTAGGGTACTATCTGTGGCCCAAATAGATATATTTAAAAATTATTCGATGCAAAAAAAAAAAACTCTCAAGAAACAACTAAACAAAAAAATGTATTCGGGAAGTATTGAGTACTCTGTCATTGCTATTACTCCCAGGTCCACTCTGACCTTGAATGGTAATACCTGTTAGTGTCCCATCTATTATTCCTAGTCGGACGCTTTACCGACTGAGCTAAGTCTGTGGAAAATACGAAAATACATTTGCTACACCCTTTACAGAAAACGCCATCACCTCGGAGCAAGGTGGCAGGTAACCGTCACCTTTAACTAACGAGTATGGCCGACCATTACCTCGAAGGCAACTCTTATAACGAAATCCCTAACTTTAAGATTGATATAACGTCCGACTGTTGTGCGTAAGTGGCTATCTCTGCGAATAAGTTGCTGGCTGCCTGCCTACAGGGAATTCTCACTCTTTTCTCATAAACTTCACCCCCTCTCTCTTTATCTCTTTATTTTTCTTTCTTTCTTTTTTTTCTTCTTCTTTCCTTCCCTGTAAAGGTGTCTTAGTTTTATATACCCGGTTAGCGGGCCACCCGGTCCTTGTCGTACCGGCTGACCGTGCCTGGACGCAAGATAAATCACTCAACATCTACTTGGCCCACAGCAGGTTGCTGGTTTCCTATGAATTTCATTTTAGCACCATTAGACGCAAGTTTGTATTGGGGGCCGTGATTTAAGTCAGATTATATACCTTACACCTTTCATTCGCGTGCACACCAAGATGCAAAATCACACAGACGCTTATATATATATAAACGTATTAAATCACAAGAACACATACGTACGAGCTGGCTTGATTACATTCACATACTCGTAGAGATGCACTTTCTCACGATCGGGTACGCACGTATATATAATAGTCTGTTTATTGCTATCTTTACTAATTTCTCTCTGTTTCTGTCGCCCACACAAGCATAGGAACGTATTCATTTCCTTTTTGTTTTCTTTTTTAGTGTATTTCATGCACAAATTAAGCACCAGCGTTAAATTCACCTTACTACATATAATAGTCTATTCATTAATTCTATATATAATATGATAATTCTATATATAATAGATATTGGTTAGTGTAATGGTTAGAGTGTCCGCCTGTCAGCCTGACAGGTAGGGTTCGAATCTCGCACAAAGCACTGCCCTGTCTATAGCTCTGCTGATGAGGCCTAATAGGCTGAAATGTACATACAGAGATCGACTTTTTCTCGATTTGTTTACGCTTTACATTTAAACCGATATGCACGCCTAATTCATTTAATTATAATTAATTAATTAACAAATTAGGTATGACTTTAATTAAGCACATAATCTCCCAAAAATTGTCGGCCTTCGCCATTTCAAACACATTGTTTGTTCATTTCATATAATAGATATATAATAGATATAAAATACAGTTCGGCTAGAAACCACAAGGTTCCTAGTTCGATACCGGCCCTCGCTAACACAGCGTATGTGTAGCACAGGATCTGTACGGTAAGGTAAGGAGCTGATGGTAGGTGTGGCGCTCCACCTCAGATGCAAAAATAATCTCCTTCGTCTAGCGCTAGTGAAAAGGGGATAGACTCCCTCGCTGGTTGGATGGTACCGACTTGGGGCCACCCCGACTAATTTACTTAATTCTATATATAATATAATAATTCTCTATATAATAGATATATAATATAATGAATATATAATAATACTACCACTCCGGGTCAGAGTGGACCAGCGAGCAATGGTGATGAGGGGATGCTCCACATTCCCCGAACCTACGGAACTGGAACTTCACCATCAAATAGAGTTTAACGTCATTCCCAGGACATGTAGAGCCTCAGCCACCGCCTTCTAGCACCCATATGATAAAAAGGGGTTGGGGATTGCCATAAGGGAAATAGGGCTGGGAAAATCATATAGGTGCTAGGGCTTGACATGACCAGCCGATTGATCGGAGGGGGCCTCTCCGACCGCCCGTCTAGCCCAAGATATGGCCAAAGTGGAGTATTGCATGTCATGAACTGCTCATCCACCTGGGTTCTATCCTTAAGCATCACGGGTCGCCACCCACGGCCAACAGGTGGCCCCATTGGGGGAGTCTTACCCCTCTGCAGAGGTGCAGTGGGTGCATTCTAACGCCCCAGCCGACAGGGTGGCCTTTCTTCTTAATAACTCATACATAAATATATCGGTACCATTATAGAATGTAGCCTATCTTTTGAATGTGGCTTGCGAAATCATGTCTCTCTTATAGTATGTGGCCTACCATAAAAAGCATATTATAAGGTTACAGTAATAACTACTAACCCTAACCCTATTTCAGAATTTTAGAATATTTTAGAATTAAATAGATCTCTGATTTATATAAATTATGGATGAATTCTTTTTAATTACTATATACAGCTTATGAATGAATTGCATTTCTTGAAATAGAATTTATGTGAAAAATAATTAGTTTCAATAAATTGCCTACTACTTATATCTATAAATATACTCTAAATGAGGTAGTCCACATTCAAACCGGGTAGGCCACATACTATAACAGAATCAAAAAGGTAGGTCACATACTATAACGGCACTAATATATCTCTATCAGTCTATCATCACGCACACATAAGTGCATGCCCACATATATACTTACATGTACGCGTACTGTATACCAACAAAAATGTTCTTGACTGGTTTTTTATATCAGGTTTTTGAAAACTATGAAGGGATTAAAAAATTACAAGTGCTCTTCATGACTACCTTTATGATATGAAAGTTTTCAAATGTTGTTAACATCACGCACATATATATTTACCAACCCCTCCACACGAGCAGGATGTGACACACGGCCAGTTTCTTAAGCGGAGTTTAACAGGTTTGAATTCAGAGCTTTCCTTCTCCTAGGCTGGTTACCTATCCATGGTTAAAGAGCCCAGTCTGCCCTGCTATTTACTCTTAGCTGGAGGGAAAATTAGATTCATACATTACCAAGCGTATTAGTGCCATGTGAAATGCAAACAGCTTCGTCCAGGAATTGAACTCGGGTCGACGAGTCTATTTCCTACGACTCTAACCATTACACCACGCGTATCCAATCATCACATATATACACATATAAGTACACGTCTACATACATAGATAAATACAAACACTCATGCACGATAATGTATATCAACCAGAACGTTCTGGAATGATTCTTAAATCCTGTTTTTGCAGACTACCGGATTCGATACCGGCCCACGCCAACTCAGTCGAAGAGTAGTACAGCTTGGATCTCTGCGGCAAAGCGAGGTGCTGTTGGTAGGTGTGGCGCTACACCTCAGAGTGTTTAATCAAACAAAACTATTAATCAAACTTTTAAAATTCTGGATATGGTGAATAAAAAAAAATTTAAGTCTATCTCGAAAAATGAAATTCGTTACAATTTGCTTTTATTTGATTAAACACACAAATAAGTAAAGTAAAGTAAGTAAAGTCGTCGGGGCGGCCTAAAGTCAGTATCAGTCAATCAGCGAGGGAGTCTATCCCCTTTTCAATAGCCCTAGACCAAGGAGATTGTTTTAGCATCTGAGGTGGTGCGCCACACCTACCATCAGCTCCTTACTTTACCGCACAGATCCCTTTGCTACTCATACGCTGAGTTGGCGAGGACCGGTATCGAACTAGGAACCTTGTGGTTTCTAGCCGAACGCTCTACCGACTGGGCTAACCCGGTCCAACCCAAACACACAAATAGATATACTCAAATATTACTAAATATGAAAATTTACTATTTCTCGGAATTTTTTAGATAAGGGTTGATTAATTAGTATTATTTGGATTATTCGGACTATTGTCCTCATCTTCATTGTTATCTATACAATTGGTCACATAACCTAGTGGATAAAGGAGTTAGGTTAAGACAGTTCTAAGTGACAGTTATCTCTAGACTGCAGGTTCAATCCTGGTCAGGGGCGGCAGTAACATAGAATAATAATTAACACAGCTTAGCATCTGTACCCCAGCTATGATTAGCGGAATGAGAACAGGATACCCCCGGGGACTGAATAAAGGGTTAGGTTCAAAGTTCCGTGATGGCTCTCGATTACGACAAGAAGGTTTCTGAGTTCGAACAGAAGGTTCCCGAGTCCGAGATGGTTCTCGAGTCCGAGATGGTTCCCAAGTCCGACAAGAAATATCTGAAGAAGGCCAGACGGCATATCGTCCGAAACGTTGTACAGATAACAATAAAGATGATACTAGTTCGAATAATACAAATTATACTAATTATCAAGCCTCATCTTTGAATGAAAACTTTCAACCTAACCCTTTATTCAGTTATATTCCGCTAACCATTGGGGTACAGGTGTTAAGCTGTGTTAATTATTATTCTATGTTACTGCTGCCCGACCAGGATTGAACCTACAATCTAGAGATAACTGTCAATTAAAACTGTCTGAACCTAACTCCTTCATCCACTAGGCTATGTGTCCAAAAAGCCTCATCTCAAAACTTCAGAGAAATATACATAAAGGCATTATCATTCTAGGCCAGATGATCATAAAGCCAGTTCTACTGTAATGACTTACTTATTTAATTCGTTTAAAGTCAGTTTTATCAACTCGAAATTCCGCTGACTCACATCCACCTTTCCACTTCCGCTTGTCTATAATTCGCCCGTCATAATCGTGAACACCATTTCAAAATATCCTTTTAATTTGCCGCAAAATTAAATTCACTTCTCCAGTGAAAACGTCGACATCATTTATATGTCAACAATAATTAATTTAGATTATTCTAAAATATTTTTCCTTTGCAAAACACAGCGGTAACATCCGATTATAATCTTAATTTTAAGTGCATTAGATCAGTGTAATTATTAAACACAGTCTCTCTCTTTATAAATTTTATTAAAACATTATTTATCTCATTTATTCATCCAGTTTTATGCGCTTCTTGTTTGTTTGTTGTTTTGTTGGGTTTTTTTTTTGTTTTGTTATTTTTATTTTTTGTTTTTCGTTTTTTTTATAAATGTCCAAAATCATTTGAAAATTTGACAGCAGTGTATAAAATATGCTGAAATGAACAAATAAAATAGAACAAACAAAATAGATTCAATTAATTGTTTAAATTTATCAAAATAAGCAATAAATTGTTATTTATTTACAAGAGCTAAAATGAGCAAATTCAGTTTCTGATAATGTTGGAAGGCCTCTTCATTGCTTCTTTTTCTCAACTTCTTTCTAAGAATGTATAAAGGGCAGTTGTGTATATGTCTGCCCGGTGGAAACTACGAAAATAATACGATTAAAAACAAAGTAAATATATATATACATATTCACTATCACCAGAGCTTGCTTTCTGAGCAAAAGTGATGAACATTTGATTTATATTTGTGAAGACAATAAGAAAAGAAAATTTAATGGATAGCACCATGTGATTTTCTTATAATTTGATAATTTGAATAGTAGATATTATCTTTTCTTTTCAGAGCGGCTGGATCAACGCAAGGTCTTTTTAACGTATGGATTTTAATGGAATATCATGCAATGATCCATGTGCCATTTCACATGGCGCTAATACCCTTGGGAAAGGTATGAATCCAATTCTCCCTCCAGCTATGGGTATATAGCAGGGCGGACTGGAATCTTTAAACATGGCTAGGTTACCAGTCTAGGAGAAGGAAAACTCTGAATTCAAACCCGTTAAACTCCACTTAAGAAACTGACCTTGTGTCGCATCCTGCTCGTGCGGAGGGGTTGGTAAATATATATATATATATATATATATATATATATATATATATTAGAAATGGAATTTTGCTCAGCGATTCCATTTAAACACACTACACACACATACATAGACACGCACATTTATATATATATATATATTTATATATATATATATATATATATATATATATATATATATATATATATATATAAGTTTTAAGCATAAGTAGTTAAGTAGTTAGCAGTTAGTAGGTTAGACATAAAGTCAATGACACTTGGTAACTGTTGTTTGCCAACTAAGCTCACCTTGTTTGCGATCTTAGTCTTCAACCCTTGCACAGACGGGTAGTTGAGCACGTGGAGCTATACATATATATATATGAAGGAAGGTGGATGGGTTTAGGATCCGATATCTACAGCATATATATATATATATATATTATAATATATATTGTGTGTGTGTGTGTGTGTGTGTGTGTGTGTGTGTGTTGAAAAGAGAAATAAAGGAACGAAAGTATTGAATTGATAAAACAGGATTATTTTAATTAATTGAACTTACACGTGTTTCGGTCAGGAGTTTATCCATGTGTACATTATTCTATCTATTATTATTTTTAATACACAAAATGAAATAAAATAATAATAATAGACATTTTGTTATTTAAAAATAATAATAGATAGAATAATGTACACATGGATAAACTCCTGACCGAAACACGTGTAAGTTAGATTAATATTTGAGCACTTTTTAAATCGATTTTTATTAACCCAGAAGTAAATTTATTTGCTTCGTGGATTAGCAAAGATCCGTAAATATATATATATATATATATATATAATATATATATATATATATATATATATATATATATATTCGTGTATCCCCCCTTTATTTTATATTTTATTCCATAATAAGATATTATCTCCCTAATTAAATATGATTCCTCCACCTTTAGTGCTATACAAATTCTCCTGTACAAAAACCTATTCATATATATATATAAATATCTTATTATAATGGAGATTGTGGGTTTGTCTGTCTGTAACAGAAACTATATTACTATACAAGTCACAATTCCTTTTGTTATTTACATCACATTTACTATGATTTTATTTTTATTTATACCTCAATTATTAATAAAAATGGTTTTACATTTCTTATACTGTTGACCATTATCTACATACTAATAACATGCAATTGTATTTATATATACAACAAAATAGCGGTTTACAGTATGAATGGGAAGGCTAATTTGCATATTGATCTTAAAAATTTGATTTTAATAAATATATGCTTAGTATTATTGATTTCTAATTGTTTGGTTTTATCTTTTTGAATGTGAGCAAAAATCTCGGGGATAAATCTTAAAAGAAATCCATTTAACAAGAAGAAATAACTAATATTATTCTTACTTCCTATTTTAACTAAATAGTAAATTAGGAAAATTTACCAATGAAAGAGGGAGTAATGGAAATGATGGAAGAGTTACTTTCAAAGTTGTTCTATTTTTCAATCATACCCCCTCTGTTCCAATCTGTTTATCTGCATATTATTCAGTTTCATTAGCCTTTCAAATTTAACATGATATTTTATTATATTAAAACTTAAATACTTGCACCCGGAGGGTGCATATATTTGCTAGTATATATAATTAAAACAGGAAATAACTCGCAGGGAAAAGCAAAAAAAACAACTCACAATACTTACCTCGTCAGAAAAAAATATAAAATCCAATGTGTCACAATACAATAAATTTTGAAAAAAGGTTCTATACATACGCTAAACTGTTTTAGAGAACCAAATAAGAAAACAGAATCTTACTAACCGAGTTTACCAGAAAAGGAACTGCAGAAAAAATCTACTCTTTTCACTAGTGCTAGACAAAGAATATTATTTTTAGCATCTGAGGTGGAGCGCCACACTTACTATCAGCTCCCACTTTACAGCACAGATCCCTGTGCTACTCATATACTGAGTTGGTGAGGTCCAGTATTGAACCCAGAACCTTTTGATTCCGAGGCGGGTGTTCTACTGGGCAAATTAATCTATGCTAAGTTAGTGAAAAGATGAAAAATATATTTTTTTTAATTCTAATATTAGAAAAAAAAATTCATTTAAAGATAAATATTGTTACGTACTGATGGTTTTCACAGTACCAAATCGATATAATGTCGTATACCATTTCTTTACTTCTTTACTTCTTACTTACTTCTATATCTTGGACATCTATTCTTCTGGCCGGCTTTGGTTCTATCTTCTAACATCTTGCGTCTGGAGTTGTCGTGGGGACTTCTGTCTGGTTTTCTGTTAGGGATTTCTCTTAATCAGAAGCCCTGTGTCATTGTTAGTTTTTAGGTAATAAACACAAGACTTCGATTTACGTTGATCTTACTTTATTTCCAAATCCCCAACCCAGACACCTGCGCAGTGAGACTTACATCTCATAAGCTCAGCTTCTAACTTCTAACTGACCGAGTTACTTCTATCCTTAAACCGGAAGACAGGGTCTTCTATGCCTTCCGGTTCTCACGATTTATCCCCGGAAGGCAGGGTGAGAGTGAGGTCAAGCGTTGTCACTCAACCTTCAAGGCCGTGGGCTGCACTAATCACCATTTTGTTTCTACAATACCTTATATAAGTATTAAGGATCCAATAATTATGTAACAATATTTTCTTTTTTGATCTTAAAATTTTAGATCCAAATGATATGTGTACAGTTGAGCAACTAATACAATAAAATTATTTCTTAATAAATCAGTGCCACTTTAAAAAAAAAGAAAAGAAGATTAATTTATCAATTTAAAAAAAAGATTAAAATTGTTATTGGAAAAAGCGGATATATATATATGTAGGAAGCGCGTGGTGTAATGGTTAAAGTCATGGGAAATGGACTCGTCACCACGAGTTCAAATCCTGAACGTGGTAATTGCATTTCACTTAGCGCTAATACCCTTGGGAAAGTTATGAATCTTACTCTCCCTCTAGTTATGGGTAAATAGCAGGGCAGACTGGGTTCTTTAACCATGGCTAGGTAACCAGTCTAGGAGAAGGAAAACTCTGAATTCAAACCTGTTAAACTCCGCTTAAGAAATTGACCTTGTGTCGTATCCTGCTCGTGCGGAGGGGTTGGTAAATATATATATACGCAAGGATGCTTCACACTTACGACCTTGTATTACATCATACACATAGCGAACAGTTCGAGTAAATACCTTAGTATGTGTGTGTGTGTGTATGTGTGTGTGTGTGTGTGTGTGTGTGTGTGTGTGTGTGTGTAAACTACATAAAATAAAAGAGAGACTACATTCATGGATTTACAGTTGAACCATGACGTAAACACCGTTTCCCGCCAAAGTTAAGCAACGTTATACCTAGTCAATTCTCAGAAGAGTTACCCATTAGAAAAAACAAAAAAAACAGTTCAGTAAGCATATGTCCTTGTGCAAAATAACAACTACCATATCCATGCATGCTGGAATCCATATAATCTACTATAGGAGCATTCAGGCAGATACATACATATGTATGTATGTATATCTAATCACACAAAAACGGAACAGATCCTTACGTTTCGGTATATGAAGTAATAAAAGACGAACTTTCATTGTAAATAAATGTTTACTAAATTGAAAAGGCTAAAATTTTTTCGTTAGTTTTTCTTTCGCGCATTGATCCCCGTACAAATTTTTTTGTTTTTTTAATTTGTACATAAATAAATTTAACATTTTTCGAAAGACAATTTAATGAAGCAACATATGTAAAAAAAGATAATTCGCTAATAAATCGGTTTTGGAAATAGGGCATCTTAAACATTGAAACTTAAATCTCGTAAATAAGAAAAAATATGTATCTTTTTTTCTTTTTTTTTAATTGTTAGATTATTTTCAAAAGAATTTTATATCAAAAGTTCCTATTGTCTACATTTTTATTTTATTTTTCACGGATTTTTAAAAATTTATAAAATGTAAAATAAATACTTTTCTTTAATGTACAGCAAAATCGTATTTATTTAATCAAAGAAAATATTGTATAAAAATATCTTGCTAAAAATAATGACATAATATATGTCGGTTTTTATTTTAAATTTTTGAAAATAATGTTTGAATTAAAAATTGTCGTCATTCTTATTACGGATGGATCAAAAAGAAATAAAAACTGGGTTTTGGGGAAAACTGTTGTTGTTTTCACTGATGTGTTCTGGGTACATAAGTTAATAGCACCGTTTCCCGCCAAAGTTTAGAAATGTTATACCTAGTCAATTCTCAGAAGAGTTATCCATTAGGAAAACAAAAACAGTTCAGTAAGCATATGTCCTATGTGCAAAATAACAATAACCATATCCATGCATGCTGGAATCCATATAACCTACTCTAGGAGCATTCAGGCAAATACATACATATGCATGTATGTATATTGAATCACACAAAAACGGAACAGATCCTTACGTTTAACCCATGTCTATGTAAATATATACATTTGTTTGCTTGTTCTATATTCATGTATGGAAATAAAAGAAGCCGAAATCAGTGGAGAGAGGGGGGGGGTGAGCTTGAATGATCGATGTATTGTTGTACTGAATCTGTTTTTCAATCTGATATTTTATGTCAGAAGACACGTTTCTTTACACACCGTGTACACTTAAAAAGAAGGTGCGTTGCATGTGTATTACTGCTGAATTGTACCTCACGTTACCAAAACATTGCAAAACATTTGACTCATCTTAGTTACTGTATGAAGAAAAATGACTATTATCATTAAATAGTAAGACTTGACTTATTTATATTAGATACGAATACTTGATATAGTATAAGTATAAATTATTTTTATTAAGAATAGCTACTTAAAGTTATACAAATTTTCCACAAAGAATTATTACTAGTTACTCGAAACCATATAACTGTGTGTAAACAAATGACCATTATTAACAAGAAATAATAAGTCGAAACCATATAATTATTAGTATTATATATATTTGACACCATATTATTGAGTGCAAAGCAGTACTTTCAGCGTAGCTTTAACCTAAGTAACTTTATGTGATTATATATATATATATATATATATATATATATATATATATATATATAATACATGAAGGTATGCACAAATACATATGAAAAATTGTTCGTTTTTTTTCTCTTTTTTTCTTTCTCTTTTTCCTCCCTCTTTGGCCTTCATATTTTCCAACATTTTGTATTGTTTAATCTCCCTCTTTTACCCATTTCATATACATTGTGACTTTTAAACGATCTACCGGTCGTTACTTTTGAAAAAAGCACCGGTCGAAAGGGTCCTTAAGTTTCTTTTTTTTTCACTTCTCTTTCGGTCTATTAAATTGCTGATCAATAAAAGTATGTTATTTTTTTAAAATTCTATACAAATTCAGCTGTACCAAAAATTTATATATATATATATATATATATATATAT
This sequence comes from Doryteuthis pealeii, assembly GCA_023376005.1. Lineage (NCBI taxonomy): Eukaryota > Metazoa > Mollusca > Cephalopoda > Myopsida > Loliginidae > Doryteuthis > Doryteuthis pealeii. Next base: position 56,896,675 of record CM042146.1, on the reverse strand, counting down.
ATATGTTTGTGTGTGCGTGTGTATACATGATGTTCCATTCAATTTATTCCTTTTATCTATATTTACGCTTAAAATATTTTCCAGCATTATGGAATAGTCTGTATATATGTATGTTTAATAATATTAATAATGTAACTTGCTATATCTATAAATAAATAGTGCTCAATATCGGTGATGGAGCATATGTTGGTCTAAGCTAGAATAGCGTAGACACAGAGTCAAAGGAGCTTGTTGTCTCTCAGTTTATCGCCCTGCGATCATCGAACCCGGGATTGGCGCGAAACTGACTGTTGATTCTGTCTATGCTATCTTAACTTAGATCTATCTATCTATCTATGTGTATACGTGTATGTATATACGTGTGTGTGTGTGTATGTATGTGTGAATTCATGCATACATAGATATTTACAGTTAAGGAAAAATATCTCAGTGAACATCGATATAATCGTTTATCTGAAATTGTTTGCAAAACACTTGAATTAATGAAAATCGGTCTTGGAGAAGGAAACCTCTATATTCAAAACGTTTAAAGAAATATTTATATTAACTAGCAAATATATGCACCCTCCGGGTGATAGTATTTAAGTTTTGATATAATAAAATATCATGTAAAATTAGAAAGGCTAATGAAACTGAATAAGAATTCAGATAAAAAGATTTCGAACAGAGGGGGTATGATTGAAAAATAGAACAACTTAGAATCTAACTGTTCCATCATTTTCCCTTACTCCCGTCTTTCATTGGTCAATTTTCCTAATTCAACTATTTAGTTAAAATAGGAAGTAAAGAATAATATTAGTTATTTCTTCTTGTTAATGGATTTCTTTTAAGATTTATCCCCGGGATTTTTGCTCATATTCAATAAGATAAAACCAAACAATTAGAAATCAATAATACTAAGCATATATTTATTAAAATCAATTTTTTAAGATCAATATGCAAATTAGCCTTCCCATTCATACTGTAATCCGCTATTATCCTAAGTCAGCACATGGGCAAGCCAGTGTGGGCCGATCAGCAAAGACGTACATTGATCAGCTCTGTGCGGATACAGGATGCTGCATAGAGGACCTCCCGAGAATGGTGAACGATAGGGACGGATGGAGAAAGACTGTCATGGATATCCGTGCTAACAGCACGACATGATGATGATGATGATAATATATATAATGTTATTTAATAATGGCCATTTTTATACTTTAATAACAAAAGCAATAAAGAAATAAAATTAGTATTACACAGTAAAATAAATTTACATATCTTAATTGTCAAAGGTCTGATAAAAAATCAGAGCATCAAAGTTTGATTTTCAAAGCAAAACAGGCATATCACTTGGAAGATTGGCGCAGTATAATTTTTCTTTTAGCAGCGGCTACCCGGCGTCGCCTGGGTAGAGAGGGATTTTTTAAAGTTAGTCTCGCAGATCCATTATTACTTAATCGTGAGTTGAATCCTCGTGGGATGCTCCATTTAAATCCCTATGTAAAAAAAGATAGACCTTGCATTGATCCAGCTACTTGAAAAAAAATGTTAATGTCTACTATGTAAAATATTAGATGAAGAAAATCCACGCTTTTTTAATTATCTTCACGAATATAAATCAAATCCCTATTATTTTTGCTCAAAAACCAAGCCCTGGTGATATTTAATGTATATATATATATATATATATATATTATATGAAGACCAACCGTCAACAGGCTAATACTCATCCCGTTTTGAATAAAAGAATTCGTCTAGTGTCAAACTTGTTAATATGTCTTCTTTTTAAAAAACTGTTACAATAAGATATACATAATCTGATGACCGAGAAAAATGCGGCGGAAGTGCTCACATTCGAAACTATTGTATAACTTATTTTCTTTTTTGTAACATCAAGGTTTTTGTTTTGAGCTCATATGACTTTTGTCTCCGCTCTTAACAACACGGAGTATAAACAAGCTCTGAAGATGATTTTCATAAAATCGAAATATTGTTCAATATCAGCTATGTTATAAAATGTTTTCACTTTAACAGCATTTTGTGGTGTTTTCATATCCTTTTATTTATACTCATATATATATATATATATATATATATATATATATATATATATTATATATATATATATATATTTACTTTGCAGTTAATTGTTTTATTTTCTAAGTTTCCTCCGGACATACATATTCACACAACTGCCTTTTATATTTGTATAGATAAGCCAGTCTTGTAGTAGCCAAAGCTGAGTTTCATTAAACCTGTTCTTCTACAATGAAAGCGTTGGCATTAAATAACACACGAGGATTGATATGGTATTAAAACAAAGAAAACAAACCAAACCAAACCAAACCAAACCAGACCTGCTTTATTATTGCCCCATAGCTGGTGAAATTTGATAAAAATGATACCTGATTATATCAATTTTGATTGTATAATATTCCACAGTAAATAATGAAATGCTAGTATATTTTAGTGTAGTGGAATAGAGCATCCGCTTTGGAATCGCAACGTACCAAGTTCGATACCGGCCCCCACCAACTCAGCGTATGAGTAGCACATATTGGGTAATCTGATATGTGCGGTAGTAAAAATAATATCCTTGGTCATGCGCTAGCGAAAAGGAGATATACTCCTTCGCTATCCGGCTGATACCGACATTAGCCCACTCCGCCAACTGTTACTATTAAATATATATATATATATATATATATATATATATATATATATGTGTGTGTGTGTGTGTGTGTGTGTGTGTGTGTGTGTGGATGACTTATTATATGCTCCCGTAACCCGATAGAACTTTAAGAACGACTTTAATAAACTTTCACCGCCAGTATAACGCAATGATCATCTGTTTATAGATTTGATCTCTCTGGTGATCGTAAAGTATATACACAGATGTATGTACTTAAAACAGATAAAACACCACTCCTTAAACGACAGCTGGTAATGGCCTAAAGGTTAACGGATCGGACAGGCGTAAGGTCAGTCGCTTCTGGTCGGAGTTAGTTGTTGTGTCTAGCCACACTGAAGAGGCGTGAAACGCCGAAACACGGTGTCTGTGGATGACTTATATATATGTATATAGTTGAGTTTGAGTTGAATTCTTCTTTTGTGTCTTCTGTCTTCTTGGGTTGATTAGATGTATCTTTGTTTTTTTTATCTTGATCCCAGATGATTTGTCTTTACAGTTTGCGACATAAATCTGAAATCAGCGTAACGTAAAGCCGACTTGATTTCATATTCAAATCGAAAATACTACATCATTTTTATTATAACATATATGGCCCAATACTCTATAGGTAGGAAAATATGTAGTCAATAATATATATATATATATACACACACACACACACACACACACATATATATATATATATATATATATATATATATACTAGCAAATATATGCACCCTCCGTGTGCAAGTATTTAAGTGTTAATATAATAAAATATATTAAATTAGAAAGGCTAATGAAACTGAATAAGAATGCAGATAAAAAGATTTGGAACAGAGGAGGTATGATTGAAAAATAGAACAACTTTGAAACTAACTCTTCCATCATTTTCCATTACTCCCGTCTCTCATTGGTCAATTTTCCTAATTTAACTATTTAGTTAAAATAGGAAGTAAAGAATAAAATTACAGTTATTTCTTCTTGTTAATGGATTTCTTTTAAGATTTATCCCCGAGATTTTTGCTCATATTCAATAAGATAAAACCAAACAATTAGAAATCAATAATAATAAGCATATATTTATTAAATTAAATTTTTTAAGATCAATATGCAAATTAGCCTTCCCATTCACACTGTAATCCGCTATTATGTTGTATATATAAATACAATTGCATTTTATGGTATGTAGATATGTCTTAATGATGTAAAATAATTTTATTAATAATTGAGGTTTAAATAAAAATAAGATCATGGAGAATGTGATGTAAATAACAAAAGGAATTGTGACTTGTATAGTAATATAGTTTCGGTTACAGACAGACAAACCCACAATCTCCATTATAATACGATATGTGTGTGTGTGTGTGTGTGTGTGAGTGTACAGAGATCGATCTAACTAAATTGTATTAAACATTTTCCTAGTAGTCTAACCACATAATTTTATTTTTATAGCATATATATATATATATATATATATATATATATATGTGTGTGTGTGTGTCCATTGGGTTTACATGTGGTTGTGTAGTGTGTGTGTATATATATGTCAGTGTATGTGTGTATGTGTGTAAGTGCAAAAATACTTTATCTATATTACCATTAATAAAAACTTCTGTCTTATTTAGACCACCAAATGGTTTGACGTAGAGCTTAGAATTTTGCTATGCATATTTCTTTAGACATGTGAAAAGGTATTCCCTGCAAAGAAATCTATTCTCATTCGGAAAAGTGTCTCTCATCGAGTAATTAATGATCAGCGGGGAATCTATGTTGCTGCAAGACGTATCGACTCTTACTGAATTTCGATATCAATAATTAAAAGGAAAAACAGTAGAATCGATAAATGTCGTATATAAGGCTCGCTTAAATTCAAATATATATATTTCTCTTCAAAACTCCGGGAATGTTTTTTCAGAACAATATAAACTTTATAAGGTCATATAAAAATATAATATGTGAATCTATTTTCTCTTATCAGAATCCATTTTTTATACTAACAGTTACAATGTTTAACTGTTCTGTGTAAGTAAACATTGTATAATGTTTAAATAAAACTAAAAGAAAAAAAGTAGAAGTTAGCTTTAAACCCATCGTCTCTGCAATTGATTGATTGATTTAACAAGGCTAAGATAGATAGATAGATAGATAGATAGATAGATAAAGAAATAATTTAGACAAACCGATAGATAGATAAATTTGTAGAAATAATATAGACAAGCCGATGGATTGATAGATAGATAGATTTGAATAAATAATTTAGACAAACAGATAGATAATTATATATATTATATATATATATATATATATATATATATATATATATAAACCGATAGATAATTATTGATAGATGGGTAGATAGACTGATAGATAGATCGATAGATAGATTTGAAGGAATAATTTAGATAAACCGATAGATAATTATTGATAGATAGATAGATAGATAGATGGATGGATGGATTTGAAGTAATAATTTAGATAAACCGATAGATAATTATTGATAGATAGATAGATAGATAGATCGATAGATAGATTTGAAGGAATAATTTAGATAAACCAATAGATAATTATTGATAGATAGATAGATAGATAGATAGATGGATGGATTTGAAGTAATAATTTAGATAAATAGATAGATAGATAGATAGATAGATAATTATTGATAGATAGATAGATTTGAAGAAATAATTTAGACAAACCGATTGATAATGATATATATATATATATATATATATATATATATATATATATATATAGAGAGAGAGAGAGAGAGAGAGAGAGAGAGAGAGATAGATAGATAGATTTGGTTGGTTGTTGGATATTTGGCTTTTCCGGCATGTCAACCCTTATTGGGTTATTTTATGCCGAAGACATTTTTTGCTTTATTCATTCTTGATGGGTACTCAATTTTTTTCAAACACATTTGTTTCTATTTAACCCATAGGTACTACCACTCGAGTGAACCTGGGAGCAATGGTGAAGAAATGGTGCTCCACATTCCCCAGACTTCCAGAACTGGACCCTCACCATAAGTTAGAGTTTAATACCATTCTCAGGACATGAAAACCCTCAGACGCTGCCTTCTAGGACAGAATATGAATGTTGTGCAAACAACTGAGTGTTATTAGTTAGAAATAGATACTTGAAGCTATATAATTGTGTATGAATTATTAGTATAAGATTGGAATACTTGAAACCACACAACTGTGTTTAAACAATTAGTATTAGATTGGAAGACTTGATACTATATCTCTATATATAATGGAGATTCGGTGTCTATCTGTCTGTAACCAAAACTACGTAACTGCTTAACGTCACAATTACCAGGAAATGCGTAAGTTTATCAACGAGTATTTTATTTACAGTGCTACCGCTACGAGTCAGAGTGGACTTGGTTTTACATAATTGATGGGCGTACTGTCGGTTTTGAACAGTTAGTGTAGACGGTAGCATTTGGATTCAAATCGAAACAGTCAGGGGTTATTTAACCAGCATAGACAAGTACTGCATTTGTTTTGTATTTTAAACAGTTTTAATACATACCATTTCCATCATTAATGAATTTGGTTTGGTTTGTTTTACGGCATATCAAACTCAGTGGGTCATTTAATGCCGATAAAGTTTTGAAATTAATTAATCATTAATGGATACACAATTTTTTTTATAAATACATTTTTTCTATTTAACCCATAGATGGGACCCTAACAGGTACTACCACTCCGGGTCAGAGTGGACGAGGGAGCAATGGTGATGAAGGGGTGCTCTACATTCCCCAAATCTCCAGAACTGGAACCTCACCGCCAGATAGAGTTTAACATAATTCCTAGGACATGTAGATCCTCAGCCACCGCCTTCTAGCACCCATATGATAAAAATGGTTGGGGCTTGCCATAAGGGCAATACGGTTGGAGCAATCATATAGGTGCTATAGCTTGACATGACCAGCCGATTAATTGGAGGGGGTCTCTCTGACCGTCCGTCTAGCATAAGTAAGGGTCTAAGTGGAGTGTTGCATCTCATGGACTGCTCATCCACCAAGACTCGATCCTTAAGTCGGTATCAGCCAATCAGTGAGGGAGTCTATCCCCATTTTCACTAGCGCTAGACCAAGGAGATTAGTATTATCTTCGTTATTCGGACTATTGCCCTCATCTTCATTGTTATCTGTACAACGTTTCGGCCGATATGCCCTCCGGCCTTCTTCAGGCATTTCTTGTCGGACTGGGGAACCTTCTCGGACTCGGGTACCGTCTTTTTGCACCCGGAAACCTTCTTGTCGTAATTGGGAGCCATCACGGAACTTTGAACCCAAACCTTTATTCAGACCAGGCGGGTATACTGTTCTCATTCCGTTAATCATAGCTGGGGTAGAGGCGTTAAGCTGTGTTAATTATTATTCTATGTTACTGCTACCCTTGACCAGCAGTTGGATACATGACCTGGGGGATAAAAAAGTTAGGTTAAGACAGTTCTAACTGACATCTCTAGACTGGAGGTTCAATAACTGGCCGGAGGGCATATCGGCTGAAACGTTGTACATATAACAATGAAGATGAGGACAATAGTTCGAATAACGCAGATAATACTAATTATCAAGCCTCATCTCAAACACTCAGAGAAATACCAAGGAGATTGTTTCCCATCTGAAGTGGAGCGCCACACCTATTACCAACTCCTTACTTTACCGCACAGATCACTGTGCTACTCATACGCTGAGTTGTCGAGGGCCAGTATCGAACTAGGCACCTTGTGGTTTCTCGCCGAACGCTCTACCGACTGAGCTAATGTAAAATGTAATCGGGGCAAATTGATCAAAAGAAAAGAAAAAGGTGGGATTTGGATTCACAATAATGCATTTTTCAAGCACACCTATTTCTTGATAGTCATATTTTTTTTAAAGGTACAACAATTTACCGAACACCGGTAAAAAAAACAAAACAAAAAAACGAATGTGCCGTGCATTCTTTTACGACTATTTCTTACACCCAAGAACTTAAGTCCTATAAATATAGATATTTTCATAATGTCAATGCCAGTGTAGCGTGTAATTCATCTAAAACAGATGGCATTGGCGTCTGTGTCTGTTTTTCCCCGCCGTTGCTGAATAACTGAGATGTTTAAGCAGTTACACACACAGGTGCGTATAAATACAATGCCCACACAAACGTTCCTATGTAAACGTATGTGTGATCAATTGTACGTTTCTGTGTATATATACAGGGATTATGAAAAATTGTGTAATGGACTTTCTTATTGAAAACTATTACTTTACTCTATTTTATTAATAGAATTTCTGGCGGGTTTTTTTGGGGGTTTTTTTTATAGATAAATGTAGGGATGTGCAAAATACAGACTTTGGAAATGTGCGTATAATTGTTAAAAATATTTTAAAACGTCAATAAAAAATGGAAAATTAAATTTTTAATGTTTTATTTTACGTTTAATATAAAGAACAATTTCAAGTTTATGTGTTATAAAAAAGAAAAAACAAATTTCTCTTACATAAAACCTAAATTTTGGCATTTAAAAGTAAATTCACGGAAAATCCCGCCATTTCTTAATCTTTGTTGACAAAATTATCGTATCTTGACGTGTGCACTATTTCTTTCTATGGAGGATTATACGTATATGTTTTCAAACAAATAAAATAATAAACTTTTTCAAACACTGTTTGAGTTCTACAAAGTATAATAATACTGGCGTCACGGATTTGAACATATTATCACAAAAACGAGTTTTTTATATCCCTTAGCACCCCCCATTAATAGAAATGACGACAATTTGTAATTCAAATATTATTTTCAATTTAAAAAAAAAATAAAAACCGAAATATGTTATGTCATTATTTTTAGCTAGATATTTTTTATATAATATTTTCTTTGATCAATAAATATGATTTTGATATCCGACAAAGAAAAGTATTTATTTTACATTTTATAAATTTTTAAAAAATCCCTGAAAAAAAAACACAAACAAGTAGACAATAGGAACTTTTAATATAAAATTCTTTAGAAAATAAGCTAACAATTTAGAAAAAAAAGAAGAAAAAAGATACATATTTTTTCTTATTTACGAGATTTAAATTTCAATGTTAAAGATACCCTATTACCAAAACCGAATTAGTTGCGATTTAGTTTTTATTACATATGTTCCATCGTTAAATTACCTTTCCAAAAATGTAAAAATCATTTATATCCAAAAAATAAAAATAAAAATCTTTGTACGGGGGATCAATGCGCGAAACAAAAACTAACGAAAAAAATTATTAGCCTTTTCAATTTAGTAAGCATTTATTTACAATAAAAGTTCGTCTCTTATTACTTCATATACCAAAAGTTTTATTAAAATCGGATAGTTAGTTTATTTTATATGATTTTTAGAATTTCCAGTGATCACCCTTTTTTAGAGCCAGCGATAATTTGCACATCCCTAGATAAATGTGACAAAGCTACGTAAAATACCGAGGCTAAGTATCATTTGAATTTAGTTGTTGTGTTGTTTTATCCGCAGTTTCCCCTATTTTCAGCTACATTTTGTCGGATTTACTCCATCCTTTACTCCTCAGATATAAAGTAATTAAAGTCGTCTGGTTGGCCTAAAGTCAGTATCAACCAGACAGCGAGGGAATCACTATCACTATTACTAGCGCTAGACAAAGGAGATTGTTTTTGGCGTGTGGGGCGTAGCGCCACACCTACCATCGGCTCCCTCTTTTCAGTCAATCAGCGAGGGAGTTTATCCCCTTTTCACTAGCGCTAGACCAAGGAGATTGTTTTTGGTGCCTGGGATGTAGCGCCACACCTACCACCAGCTCCTCATTTTACCGCACACATCACTGTACTATTCAAACGCTGAGTTGGCGAGGGCTGGTATCGAACCCGGAACCTTGTGGTTACAAATCGGACGATCTACCAACTGAGCTAAACCAGATCTGTTTTTTAAAAAGACCAATTCATAGTGCTGTTGATCAGGGTGTCCTAGATCATTTTTTGTTCCATATATTGAAGAAAAGTTTGGAGACAATGAATTCACTTTCAGCATGACCTTGTTTCAACCGATACAGCTAAATCTACGAAAGAATAGCTCAGAGAGAAAAGGATACCTGTTCATGATTGGCCTGCAAATAGCTGAGATGGAAATCCAATAGAAAATCTATTCAACTTAGGGTTGAGAAAATATAAAATCAACGACACTTGGTAAATGTCAGTTTCTCACCTATGCAATTATATACATTTGTTTGGTTTGGTTTGTTTTGTTTTACGGCATATCAACCACAGTGGGTCATTTAATACCGATAAAGTTTTGAAATAAATCAATTCTAAATGAATAATACAGTTTTTTTTATAAATACATTTTTCTATTTAACCCATAGATGGGAATATATGCATTTGTATTTTTCATTATATGCTGATGTGTGATGCATCATGGGTAGGCTGGTTAAGTTTTGGGGCATGATAGAAAGATATATATATATATATATATAATATATATATATATATATATGTGTGTGTGTGTGTGTGGGTGTGTGTCTGTGTGTCTGTGTGTGTCTGTGTGTGTAGTCAGTCATCTACAAGCTCCGTGTTTCGGCGTATCACGTCTCCTGAGTGAGGCTAGACATAGCAGACTACATCCAGCCAGAATCGGAACCCGACCGATGTATGATGTCAGAGTTTCTTACCCCTAGGCCATCAGCGCACCTAGCGACCAGAGCGAGAATTTAACTGATAAATACATACATGTGTATATATGTTAACGGCAGTCCGAGAGAGTTTCATCCGTCATAGAAGAGCCTTGCATTCAAGCGTAAGTCGGCGGCCGTCAGCGAAATCCCTTCCAAAGAGTTCAGCCCACTAGGGGTGAGGAGTGCACACACACACACACACACATACACACACACACACACACACACACACACACACATACATATATATATAAATAAATATATATATATATATATAAATATATATGAGAAAAAAATATTTTAAAAATATAACAAACACAGGATGTTATGATTAGGGGAAACCATTTTATGTGTCAATACTTAAGCATTTCGGTATATTGTACCATCTTCAGGACACTGTTAAGTAATGTTTATGTGAGGACAAAATGAAAGATGTTAAGTGTAATTTTGTCCCTCACATAATCATTACTTGTGTCCTGAAGATGGTACAATATACCGAAATGCTTAAGTATTGACACATAAAATTGGTTCCCCTAATCATAACATCCTGTGTTTGTTATATTTTTTAAATATTTTCTTCTCATATTGTCGGATTAATTTCCTCACCCTATTTCATATATATATATATTACATATATATAATATATATATATATATATATATATATGCGTGTGTATGTGCATGTATAAAAGGTTGCAGTATCTAGAGCAGAATTAGTCGATATCTGATATGTCATGTATAGTTAGTACTGCAGAGAAATTAAGATTAAATTTAACATTGACTCGGATCTTGCTTGTGATAGAGAGGTCGGGTAAATTCATACAATGGACATACTCTTTTTTGGCCCGGTTAGCTCAGTCGGTAGAGCGTTCGGCTAGAAACCACAAGGTTCCTAGTTCGATACCGGCCCTCGCCAGCTCAGCGTATCACAGGGATCTGTGCGGTAAAGTAAGGAGCTGATGGTAGGTGTGGCGCTCCACCTCAGACACAAAAACAATCTCCTTGGTCTGGCGCTAGTGAAAAGGGGATAGACCCCCTCGCTGATTGGTTGATGCCGACTGAAGGCCACCCCAACGACTTTACTTTAAAAAAAATAGAAACCACAAGGTTCCTAGTTCAATACCGGCCCTCGCCAACTCAGTATATGAGTAGGACAGGGATCTGTGCGGTGAAGTAAGGAGCTGGTGGTAGGTATGGTGCTCCATATCAGACACAAAAACGATTCCTTGGTCTAGCACTGATTGGCTGATACCGACTTTAGGCCACCCCGACGACTTTACTTTTTACTTACTTTAGCCCTCTGGTGGGGATACAGTTTGGGGACCAAAGAGAGATAAGAACATAGTGTACCACACCAGTTGGCACCATACTAGTTCGAATCAGTCATTTTAGAACACTATGTCCCAATCACACCATATGCACAACATCACCTGCTTTGGTTGAACATTGACCTAGGGTACAATTAATGATGATTCATTTCCCTTGACGCGCAAGCTCTCGCGTTTCATGGTGTTATAAAGTGTCCCCTTTTCACACTCTCTCGTCACACTGTGTTTCAATAGGAGCCACACCACAAATCGATTTCCACAAGCAAACGGGTGTAAATTATTTTCAACGGTTGAACGCCGTCGTTATGCCCAGAGTCAATCGCATCATATTTATATGTTTTACATAATAATAATTTGAAAAAATAGAAGTCACCCGTTGCGTAACGGTTATAATTCGTAGAAAATCGATGCGGTGAATCGAGTTCAAATCCTGGAGGGGGCTGTTTGTATTTCATATAGCGCGACTAACCTTGGGAAAAGTATGGTTTGGTTTGGTTTCTTTGTTTAAGGGCATATAAACTTTCGTGGCTTTATTTAAGACCAAAGCCGTACTTGTAGAAGTACAGGAGTGGTACTGTCTAGCCCATAGCTGGGGGAGATGAATAGCTTCATATCTTTCCCAAGGGTATTAGTTTGAAAACGAACGAAATAGTGCAACTGGAGTTGGAACTCGCTTATTACGATGTCGTACTCCCACAATAGCCACTACGCCATTGTGATTTCTCCCTACAAATCAATACTCTCTACTGCTATGGGTAAATAGTAGGGCAGACTGGGCTCTTTAACCTTTGTATGGCGACTGATATACATATTTACCAACCCTGCACGAGCAGGATGTGACAGAAAGCCATTTTCTTAAGCGGGTCGGAGCCGGGGTTTGAATTCAGATTTTTCCTTCTCCTAGACTGAGAAGGTCAAAGAGCCTAGTCTACCCTACTATTTACCCATAGCTAGAGGGAGAGTAGTTGGATGCATATCATTCCAAAGGGTATTAGCGCTAAATATATATATATATATATATATATATATATATATATATAAGAAAGAATTAAAAAAAAACAGGTTTAAATGAGTTAAGTGGTGAGTTTAACTCATTTAAAGCTGTTTTTTCATTCTTTCTTAATATATATATATATATATATATATATATATATATAATATATATATTTGAAAAAACAAGTATTCCGAAATTGGGATGAATTTAATAATCGATGTTTAAAACATTTCGGTTACATTGAACCTTCATCAGGATGTCTCTTGGGTGAAGAAAATGATGGATGTTTTATATGTGACAGGAGATGAAAATCTTTTTAGTTATGTAACTGTATTTGATCAGCGTTTTAATTTTGAAAGGCAAGTTGCGATCTACTCACGCGAAGGTGTCATGACGCGTGACGCCACTCGAAGAAATGCAAAAGACGAGAAAAAGTATTAATGGACTGATTATTTTTAAGAGAACATAGGGAAACAAAGTGGGAATGATAACTAAATTTTGCCTTTCAAAATTAAAACGCTGATCAAATACAGTTACATAACTAAAAAGATTTTCATCTCCTGTCACATATAAAAACATCCATCATTTTCTTCACCCCAAGAGACATCCTGATGAAGGTTCAATGTAACCGAAATGTTTTAAACATCGATTATTAAATTCATCCCAATTTCGGAATACTTGTTTTTTCAAATTTTCTTTATATTGTCGGATTTAATTTCCATATTTACTCCCATATATATATATATATATATTATATATATATATATATATAATATATATATATATGTAAAAGAATGTTCGCAAAATGAATTCTCATTTTAAAAATTGAATTTGATTTTTAAAAGTTTTTTTTTTTTATGTCAGCAACACGTGTTTCGGATCTTCTAGTACCCTCTTCGCTATACTAAAAGATCCAAAACGTGTTGCTGAAGTAAAATTTTAAAAATCTTTTAAAGAACATTCATTTTGCGGAGTATCTTTTTATAAAATATTCTATTTTCTCCCGTTGGACCCAAAACAACACTTTATATATATATATATATATATATATATATATATAGTCATCCACTGACACCGTGTTTCGACGTACGACATCACTTCAGTGTGGCTAGACATTTGTAAGCTACATACAGCCGGGATAGAAACCCGATCGATTCATCATCAGTCGGTCTGCTTAAACGCTCAGAATGGGAAGGGGATTTTAACTGTTCAATTCACATGTATGTAAAGGCCGCCATAGAGTACTCCATTCTTTTTATAGGAGAGCGTTGCGTTTACGCTTTAGTTGGCGGTCGTCAGCGAAATCCACTCTAAAGTGCTCAACCCCACGATATATATATATATATATATATATATATGTATATGTGTGTGTGTGTTTGTGTGTTTTTGTTTATATATATATGTGTGTGTGTGTGTGTGTGTATGTGTGTGTGTGTGTGTGTGTGATAATGACTCGAACTAACCTACAGCCCGCATTTCATTTACTTTCAAGTTTACTTTTTTAAGTTTTGATACTTGTTTTTTTATAAGCCACCATAAGGACCTTTTTCAAGTTTCCCAAGTTGAATGGTTCATTATTAAGCGCTCTAACGTTGAATTGACTATCAAGTATTGTTGTGAAGATGAAAATGCCTTTTGATCTTCCCTGTATTTATTTACACATCTCTTTTTTTTCTTTTTATCAAACCTCTTCAATAATTAAAGAATTTTTTTCAATTTGTCATCCTGCGCTACAAGTGGTAAGTGTTCGACTTTTGGCACAAACTGAAGTTGAGGTTCCAGATTTTTAAGGTATGTAGGCCTTTTCGATTATCAATGCGTAACACTAATATTCTCATCCTACAACACGTTGGTTAGACGGTATTTAATGCCCTATCAACCCAGCAGGAAGTTGGGTGTTAGACTGAGGTCGCTAAATACCTCTCAATCTAAATGGGAATTCAACAATGTATTTTCTACACTAACCGTCCAAAAATGACGGCACGTCCATCAATATATAACACACGGGAAATTCAATAAATTGCCAACCAGGTGAGTTAATGCCAAATCTTTTTTTAATGACTTCATGTTTATTAATAAATTGGTAGAAATAATTTTCATTAATTTAATGAAAAATAATAAATTGGGAGCAAGAATATATCTAAGTTATTATTGATATTTAGCACACTTTAATTATGATTTTAGCAAACTATATTATCAATATAGTTTATCATATATATATATATATATATATATATATATATATATATATATATATATAATTACTCATCTGCATTAACAACAAATCAATTACGTCCATTGTTTACCGAATGTCATGCTTCATGGCTCCGTATGGTACCTGAATGCCTGACTTGTTTTTAAAGACCCTTTTATGCGTTTCGGTTGAATTCACGCATTTTTATGATTTGGTCACGCACTCTGCCCCTACATACATACATTTGCAAGCCTATATGCGTATTTAGATGCGTATTTTCCAATATGTCTGCACATTTGTATTCCTAAACGGATATATTACTTGGTTATATATAAATTTATATATATATATATACATATATATATGTATATATATATATATAAATATTTAAACTGAATAATTAAACTTAATATTTAAACTTAATATTTAAATATTTAAACTGGCTCAGCATAGTTGCATAAATATTTTTTTTTAAATGGACTCTCTCGTCGACCCTCGACGCATGAGGGTTCACACACACAATGAACTCCCACACAGGGATTTGTTTATAGTGGTGAAGGCTTGTGTTGGACCATCCACACTTTTTGGCACAGTCGATAGGAAAGAATTGGTGCATCAGGGTTGCCACAAACCCAATCAACGACCGACCTCAGGAATTTTGAATTCAGAGTTTTCCCTCTCCTAGACTGGTTACCTACCCAAGGCTGAAGGGCCCAGTCTGCTCTACTATTTAACCCATAGCTTGAGGGAGAATATATGGATTCATACCTTTCCCAAGGGTATTAGCGCTATGTGACATGCCAACAGCTTCGTCTAGGAATTGAACTCGAATCGACGAGTCCATTTTCCACGACTCTAACACACATGCCTATATATATATATATATATATATATATATATATATATATATATATATATATATATATATATATATATATAGGCATGTGTGTATGTATGTGTGTGTGTGTGTGTGCGTGTGTTGGTGAGTTACGTATAGGTCATGTGATGCAAATATATGTTAGAGTTCCTTCATGTGTGTTCATCGTTTGCATGTATTGAGCATGTAAATGTCCTGACCTGAAACAAAATGAGAATCGAACAGATTGATAAGTCCATATCTTGAGATAGTTTAAACTTTTGGAATTTGTTCGTTATTAAAACTAGCAAAAAGAAAACACATTCCGGGCGGTGTAAACATTTGAAAGATATTCAATGTCAGAGAGTTTGTACCATTAAGTAAGTAAAATCATCAAATTTATTTAAAGAGTAAAAAAAAAAAAATATTTGAAATTTGAAATGGAAAGGCGAACCTGCCCCCCCCCGCTAATAAAATCTTTCGTGCATCTATCAATTTATGTGTAAAATATTCAAAATAATTATTTAGTTAATAAACTAAATAATCATTTTGAATATTTTACACATACATTTTAAACATAATCGTAGGTATTGATTCATTTGTAAACTTTGTTAATTTCTTGTTACTGAAAAAAGCGGCGAGACTATAAAATAATTTTAGAAATTGATTATAAATTTTGCAAATATTTTTTTCCATTTAAAGTAATACAATTTTTCAATTAATTTTATACTTTATATAGTTTATTTATTACAATGGAAAGGATTAAAACTTTGAATTATAATGTTGTATACTCTTCTTTACTTACTTTTATTTTTCTTCTGTTCATCTTTGGTATCTTACGCTCTTCTTCCAGCGTCTGGACCTAGTCTTGGGGACTTCGTGTCTGGTCTTCTAGGTCAGTCTTGTTACCAAGACATTCATCAACCAAAAAACCATGTAAATTATTTAAACTTTTATTTACTTAACTAAACATATTTCTCTAACTAATCACCGCGCGCGTGTGCAGTGAGTCTCAGCTAAGCAGACATATCTTATCTGCCTGACGTGCAAGCCGAAAATGAGGACACAACCAGGTACCACGTGACTTCACGTATTTCGCGGGCTTTCTGTAATATTCCACGGAAAGTCCCGCCCGTGATATGAAAAGGGGCCATCCCTTCAGAAATACAGGGGATTGACAATAATCTTATGCAACCGCATAGATTATGTAACAATAAGGGACAGCTTTTATTTATTTTATTAATATAAATTGTTCTTTATTGTATATATTGAGGATTTTGGTAATTGTGACGTAAGCAGTAACGTAGTTTTGGTTACAGACAAATAGAGATCTAATTTCCATTAGACTTCACGTTTCTAAAATAGTGTAAAACCTTTTAACTCACCCTATCTATGAAGATATTCTAGTAGGGTGAGTAGACAAATCACACTGGACTGTGAGTTACTAAGCTCGGCTGATACTCTCCGAGTGCTACTCATTGGATACTCACCGGGGGTGCCCGTTGTGTAATGGTTATCTTCGTAGGAAATGAACACAGTGACATGAGTTCTAATCCAGAACGAGGCATGTTGGATTTAGCATTGTGCTAATAGCCGTAGGAATGTATGAATCCAACTATTCTCCTTCCAGCTATGGGTGAGTAGTGCTACTCATTGGGTACTCATCGGAGACGTCTGTCGTGTAATGGTTATCTTCGTAGGAAATGGACACGGTGACATGAGTTCAAATCAAAGACGAGGTTGGATTTTCTATAGTGCTAATAGCCTTAGGAAATATATGAATCTAACTATTTTCCCTCCAGCTATGGGTAAAGAGTAAGGTAGACTAGACTCTTTAACTTTCGTATGACGACCGGTTTAGAAGAAAGAAAACTCTGAATTCAAGACTGTTAAACCCCGCCTAAAAATGACCCTGTGTCATATCCTGCTTATGTGGAGGGGTTGGTAAATATATATGTGACATCAAGTATTTCTATTTAATAATAATCATTTTTAAACATATGTTTGAACCATATATGAGACCCTAACAGATACTACCATTCCGTGTCCGAGAGGACTAGGAAGTAATTGCACTCCTCAAATTATCCGAAATGAGCCTCACCACCAGATACAATAATATCATGTATTTTATGTGTACAACGTGAAGAAAGATGAACAAACCTTATTGGTTAAATTTGATTAAATGTGAATTATTAATATTGACCTTGTGTCACATCTAGTTCATGCAGAGGGTTTGCGTAAATATATACTCACTGAATTTGTCTCTCTGTCTTGGAGTACGGCCTCGGAATCCATGGTTTTAGATCTATCTGACCTTGGCGAAGATTGGTGGATATGTTGTCTCGTTACTCCCATAAAGGTTGGGTTATTTCATTTCCCATAATTAATACAAATGTATACGAATGGATGCTCTCTTAAAAAGACCTTTGCATAATTGAATTGAAATTAATTTGTCTTGACAATGAAAATGTTTTAAAACTCATAACAATCTCTATTCCTCCCCAAATTAATACCGCCCTGTCGACTGGGGTGTTAGAATGCTCCGACTGCACCTCTGCAGAGGGGTAAGACTCCCCGAATGGGGCCACCTGTTGGCCGTGAGTGGCGACCCGTGATGCTTAAGGATAGAATCCAAGTGGCTGAGCAGTCCATGACTTGCAATACACCATTTTGGCCCTTTGTTGGGCTAGACGAGACCCCTCCGATCAACCGGCTAGTCACGTCAAGCCCTAGCAACTATATGAGTGCCCCAACCCTATTTCCCTTATGGCAAGCCCCAACCTTTTATCATATGGGTACTAGAAGGTTGTGGCTGAGGGTCTTCATGTCCTGGGAATGACGTTAAACTCTATCTGATGGTGAGGACCAGTTCTGGAGATTTGGGGAATGTGGAGCACCCCTTCATCACCATTGCTCCCTGGTCCACTCTGACCCGGAATGGTAGTATCTGTTATGGTCCCATCTATGTGGTTAAATAGAAAAACATGAGTTTATAAACAAAACTGAGTACTTAATTTAATGATTACTTTATTTAAAAACTTGATCGGCATTAAATGACCCACTGAGTTTGATATGCCATAAAACAAACCTAACAAACCAAATCAAATAAATATTTACTAAATGCTGAATACTGAAAGATACAATATCGTCCATGAATAAGCACACCCTTAACAATTTAAACAAGCGAAAAGTTAATTATGTTCTCAACCAAAGACAACAAGATTGCATCTTTTCTAGTGAAATGTATGTAGTGGTGGAGAACAGATGGTCCCATGCGTTTTCTAAGGGCATAAGTGCGAAGCGAAGCGCAAAGAGATCCTAATTTCTGGAACAATCAGGTTAATTTGCATTTTTTTCGTACTGTTGTCCTCGTCTTTATTTGTTATATACACAACATTTCGACTGATTTATAAAGCCTCATCTCAAAATTTCGACAAATAGTATGAGGTTACTGTAATATGATCAACTGCGCTTTCATCTTTCAAACAACAAAGTTTTTTTTAAGTTACTTCCCCAGTGTTATGATAATGTTCGAACTCGTAAATCCAGATTTAGACAATGTTATACTTTCATACCTGCAGCTTTCAAAATCAAACACACAGAGTGAAGCAACGAACAATGTGTCAACGCACCAACTATCACGACACAACCAACAACGGTGGGCACCTCTCACAGCTTGTGATACAGACCGCAAACTATACCGGTTCCCGTCAACTCTTTGAGTTGCACAGTTTGGTTTGTTTGTTTATTGATTTTAACGGCATATCAACCCGTCTGGGGTTATGTCATGCTTAACGGTTAGGAAGTGATACATATCGTATAATTATATTTATACTTTTTAGTAATTGGTTTTAACAATGCGTTAGCCTTATTGGGGATTGTTGTATGGTATTGATTAGTTTCATGTCTATATTCTATGGTATAATTTTATTTCTCTCAAAAAAGAGAGAATATCCTCCATGTTGACATTTTCAAATAGATATTTCATATTGTTTGCTTTAAAATAACGGTTTCTGATGTGAACAAAAAACCTGCATTCCATGAATAAATGTTTAACTGTCAAAGGTGTTTGACATGTTCCACATTGTTGTTCTTGTTTGAGTATATAGGAGTGCGTTAGTCTTGTATGACCAATGCGTAATCGGGACACAATAACTTGTTCCTTTCTAGACTTCAGTTTGGGTAACTTAATCTATGCGATAAAGCATCTGGGAGCTGACGGTAGGTTTGACGCTCCACATCGGCAAAAAATCTACCTAGCACAAAGGAGATATAATCCTTCGGTTTTTAGCTTATACCAAATATAGACCACCCCGAAGACTTTGCTTTTATTATATTTCAGTTCAATAAGGAAATTCAATAAATGGCCAAAAAAGGGACTTACCAAAAGTGAAATGGAATTAAGGAAATTTTGTCAACCTAAATCTTTTAATTCTTCTGCGGTCTTTAACAAGTCGTGAAAACATCACCCCAAAAGGCAGCAGCTGTATGGCCACCTGCCCCCATCCATCTCACAAACAATCCGAGTGAGACGGACAAGGCCTGCTGGACACTGCTGAAGAAGCAAAGACGAGCTCATAAGCGACGTTCTCCTGTGGAAGCCAATACATGGACATGCTAATGTGGGCCACCCACCAAGGACCTACATTGACCAACTATGCGAGGATGCTGAATGCTGCGCAGAGGACGTCCCTGGTACAATGAATGATAGAGAAGGTTGGCGAGCGATTGTCATGGATATTCGTGCTAATTGCGCGACATTATGATGATGATGATGATGAAATCTTCTAATTATATGTATATTCATTTTGATAAAGAAAAGAAAATAGCAACCTATCTGTTGGATATAATTATAGCTAGTTAAAATCCTGCTAGCTGAGTAGTCCCTGACATGTAACAGTCCACTTTGACACTTACTTTGGCTATACGTGAGTTCTGAGAGGCTCCTTACGATCAATCGGCTGATCACGTCAAGCCCTAGCACCTATATGATTGTCGCAATTCTATTGTCCTTATAGTAAAATCCAAACCGGTTTTTTTAATATGTGCTAGACGGTGACGGCTAAGGGTCTCAGTGTCCTGAGTATGACGTTAAACTCCATCTAATGAAGTTCCAATTCTTGAGCTCTGGGGAGTGTGGAGTACCCCTTCATCGCCATTACTCCTAGGTCCACTTTAACACATAGTGGTAGTACCTGTTAGGGTCGCATCTATGGATTAGATAGAAAAAATGTTTGAAAAACGTGTTGAAAAGAATAGAGTTTTTAAAAAGTTTGAATACCCATCAACTATTCCTGATAATAGATTAATAGATTCAAGGTGTAATTCACCCATAGATGAATCTCTAACAATTTTACCACACCGAGTCAGAGTGGGCCTGATAGTAATGACAACCAAGTAGAGGAGAATATATGGAAAATTTCGGTTATCTGCCCCTTAATCGAACCCGGAAATAAATCGGGACCGGAAGGGTGGGGGCGAGACCCTAAAGAAATCCTCAGAACAGTCTTAGCATCCGTCAGGGTAAAGCCTGAACAAACAACAGCGGGCGAAGGCCGCAGTTTAAGCACTGCTACTGGGTCAAGGCAGAACCAGAGCAGTTGGACAGCAACGCTGACAACTAGAACCAACAAGAAATAGACAGTAACGAAATCACTTCAAATACATTAACCCTTGGAAACAAAGTTAAGTAAAAACACTTGTTACCTTATATATTGTACTCAAAAATCCCGCCTTTAAACTCTTACACATTTATTGCACCGGAATAAAAATATTAACCCAATTAGTATTATCTACGTTATTCGGACTATTGTCCCCATCTTCATTGTTATTTGTACAACGTTTCGGCCGATATACCCTCCGGCCTTCTTCAGGTATTTCTTGTCGGACTCGGGAACATTCTCGGACTCTGGAACCTTCTCGGACTCCCGAGTTCGAAAAGAAGGTTCCTGAGTCCGAGAAGGTTCCCGAGTCCGAGAAGGTTACCGAGCCCGACAAGAAATACCCGAAGAAGGCCGGAGGGTATATCGGCCGAAACGTTGTACAAATAACAATGAAGATGGGGACAATAGTCCGAATAACGTAGATAATATTAATCTTCAAGCCTCATCTCAAACATTCAGAGAAATTAACCCAATTATACACGTATATTTGCCTTGTTTCTTTCCTTTCTATCGTGTTTTACCCCTTCATCTCACAACTATATTGTCAGAGATACACACAATAGTTTGTAATACTGCTGCTTAAAAAACGAAAATAAAACCAAATACATATCCTTAGACACAGTGCATCTACTCCCGGAAAACCGACTGCTAAATAAAATTATTACTTAAACTTTTAAAAAAAACTTTTTTCTAATAATAATTTTAATAATGTATTATTGTTTGAAATGCATGGTGGAGTCTTAATTATTAAAAGACTCCAGATACCATGTCTTTAAAACAATAAAAAAAACTGCCTTCGATGGTAATTCTTGTTGCCTTTCTACAGCTGGGCGATAGTTTATGTAATGTGTGTACTGTACTGTGTATATATTTGTGAGTGTGTATGTATATGTCTTGTTTGAGTGTGTATATAAATACATGTATGTAGAGAGTATACGTGTTGGCTGAGCATAAAAGTAATTATTACTCCGTCTGTATGTCTAATAAGGAGAAAGAAAGAGAAAGTGGAAAGGAGAAAGGTACTTCGATTTTGATGCGATTACAATAGAAGGAAGTTTAATGAATTATAAAAACAATTTAAAATATGTAGAACTTTAATTTGATTTACTAGTTTTTATTTATTTATTTTTTCTGTTAAATAAACTTAATCTGACATGAGAGTTTCTAATGAGAATACAAATCTGTACACGATCGCAGGTTTTGGTTCGAAATGGTATAAGCCACCGGCCAGCATCTCAAGGATAAAAGAAACAAAACAGACCCGAGGATAATATTGTATGGACATCTCTACTGATGACAATTCATCTCGATCCAACCTTTGGAAGCAGCTGTGTGTAACCCTTAGCTAAGTGAGTTTACCATAACTCTGGTTTCTCAGATGAACTCTTTCTGTGTCCAAATATAGTACACAAGGGGGAGGCTTAATAATTTGGATTATTTGGATTATTCAGACTATTGTCCTCATCCTTATTGTTATTTATACAACGTTTCGGCCGATGTGCCCTCCGAGATCGAAAAGAGGGCTTTCAGAGTTCGAGAAGGCTCTCAAGTCCGACAAGAAATACCCGAAGAAGGCCAGAGGACACATCGTCCGAAACTCTGTACAGATGATAATAAAGATGAGGACAATTGTCCGAATAATCCTAATAATATAACAGTCACGACCCAATGTCGACTCTCGTCTCTAAACTGCTACTTGGGACTTACATATTGGAATAGTTGGATTCATACCTTTCCAAGAGTATTAGCGCTATGTGAAATGCAAACAGCCTCAACCAGGATTTGAATTCGTCTTGACAGACCTTGTGTATATCATTGTCTAATGCAAGCACGTGGTTTGATGGTTAAAGTCCTGGGAAATGGACTCGTCACCTCGAGTTCAAATTCTGGATGTAGTAATTGTATTGCATTTAGCACTAAAACCCTTGGGAAAGGTATGAATCCTACTCTAATGGATGAATAGTAGGACAGACTGGGTTCTTTAACCTTGGTTAGACAACCGGTCTATGAGAAGGAAAACTCTGAATTCAAGCCTGTTAAACTCCGCTTAAGAAATTGATCTTGTGTCACATCCTGCTCGTGCGGAGGGGTTGGTAGATAAATATCATTGTCTAAAATAAGTTCATGACATCAAATATCATGTCTAGTTCTTTCTTTTTTTATCTATTGATTGGGGTTTTTCTTTTTTTTTTTTTTTTTTTTTTTTTTAGTTTTCCACTGTCTCTTTATGTAAGTCTTTAGGTAATCAGAGCGTGAAAAATCAACGATATAATTATTTACATTTGTCCTTAGGTCTAACGTACACTATAGCAGATTTTTTATGAGCGTATAAAACACATTTTCTCCGTTTCTTTTGTTTTGTTTTTTGTTCTTTCAATGACAAAGGAAAAGACAGTCAAGTATAAATTTAGATTAGGTGACAAAAAACTAAACAAGAAAAAAACACCAGCTCTTCGAAAATATCAAATTTCCACAAGAAAAAAAAATGTTATTTATTTGTTTTAGATTTTTCAAAGCACCTTTCAGGTACGTATGTTTACAATTACGTGAAGATAAAGATATAAACAGAGTACATAGAAAAGGGGTGGTTGTATCATTGTTAATCCATTGTACGTGTGTCCAAGTTAATATAGTGACATATATACATATGTATGTGTGGAGGCGCGTGCTGTAATGGTTAGAGTCGTAGGAAAAGTATGCATCCACATATTCTCCCTCCAGCTATTGGTAAATAGTACGGCAGATTGTGTTATCTAACCTCGATTCGGCAACCAGTCTAGAAGAAGAAAAATTCTGAATTCAAACCTGGTAAACTCCACTTAATAAACTAATAATTTAATAATAATAATAATGGCTGTCAACTCGTGTTCGAGTAAGACCATTTCTAACTATGATGATAAAAAATATCATCATAGTTAGGTGCTAGTAGCATTTGACACTCTATCTTTGTGTTTTCTCAGATGACTCACCAGGACAGTCTTGGAGAGACATACTCTTCCTCATAAACTATATGTTGGAACTTCTCCACTAAATGTTGCTGGGCTGAAAATTACCTTTTCTAATAGCCCGCTTCAATTTTTGGTGTTTAATTCGCTTGGACTCAAATTCATCCACAGACAGGTATATATATATATATATATTATATATATATATATATATATATATATATTGGTTAGGAGGTTGATTTAAAAGGCTATCACAATGCAGATGTAAAGAAAAAAAATAGTAACACGGTAACAATAGTGCTGTGTGTTAAGCTGTATTTTTATTATATTATATTATTATTTATAGAATAAAATTTATTTTATTATATTATATTATTATTTATAGAATAAAATACAGGTTAACACACAACACCACTGTTACCGTATTACTATTTTTTTTCTTTATATCTGCATTGTGATAGCCTTCTAAAACAACCTCCTAACCAATATATACACAATGCTTCAAGCAAATTATAAAACTCTCTATATATATATATATATATATATATATATATTATATATATATGATGAACTCTCCCGTCGATCGACGTATGAGTGTTCATACAATGAACATCCACACAATGATTTGTTTATAGTGGTGAAGGCTTGTGTTGGACCATCCACACTTTTTGGCACAGTCGATAGGAAAGAATTGGTGCATCAAGGGTTGCCACAAACCCAATCAACGACAGACCTCAGGAATTTTGAATTCAGAGTTATCCCTCTCCTAGTTTGGTTACCTACCTCAGGCTGAAGGGCCCAGTCTACCCTACTATTTAACCAATAGCTGGAGGGAATTTTGAATTCAGAGCTATCCTTCTCCTAGACTGGTTACCTACCCAAGGCTGAAGGGCCCAGTCTGCCCTACTATTTAACCAATAGCTGGAGGGAATTTTGAATTCAGAGTTATCCTTCTCCTAGACTGGTTACCTACCCAAGGCTGAAGGGCCCAGTCTGCCCTACTATTCAACCCATAGCTGGAGGGAGAATATATGAATTCATACCTTTATACAGCTCTTACACACGTAATTTTGAGGGTATTAGCGCTAGGAATTGAACTCGAATCGACGAGTCCATTTTCCACGACTCTAACCACTAGCCCACGCGCCTCCATTCATATATATATATATGGATTCGGTTAATCTAGCCTGAACGTCGAAATGCGTTTATATGCTTCTTAACTTGTCATAGTCTTGTTTGCTGTTTGTGATTTCGTTACCTCACCAAAAGCTTGCGGTTGATCAACTCCCACTAGGTCACCTCGCTGAAAGTGGATTATGTTGTAAGACCCGAAGCACCTAATAATCCTTGGATAACATTAATGGCGATACGGTCAGGAGAATTCTAAAAGCATATATATATATATATATATATATATATATATATATATATATAGTCCTTTGTTAGTATTGGAGATTTGAAAATAAAGTGCTCGATTACGTGTGTAAGAGCTGTATTTATTTATCTATTATAGTGTACAATACATTTAAGGTGCCATTGTTACCATTGGTTTGCAGGTAGCATGTTAGCTACCCTTCAGCACGAAAACGCGCCTGTTTAAGAAATACAGAGAATGTCCCTTCATTTATATCTGCACGTTTCGTCTTTCTTTATTTTTTTGGTAGGTGGGATTTTCTTATTATCCCTTGCTATTTTGTGTTGGGTAGGTAACCAGTCTAGGAGAGGGATAACTCTGAATTCAAAATTCCTGAGGTCGGTCGTTGATTGGGTTTGTGGTAACCCTTGATGCACCAATTCTTTCCTATCGACTGTGCCAAAATGTGTGGATGGTCCAACACAAGCCTTCACCACTATAAACAAATCACTGTGTGGACGTTCATTGTATGAACACTCATACGTCGATCGACGGGAGAGTCCATTATTGTTAAATAAACAGGAATTATATCTGCTATTTCTTTAAATGGGATAAATCTTTGAATTTTGATTTCTCTCTGTTTAATTATATTTGTCGTAGATGTTTATCCAGAAAATTCAATGAAATCGCAAAAAAGATGACTTACCAAATGTTAAAACTAAATTAACGAAAATTTGTCTACCTAAAGTTTGTACTAATTCACATATCCCACATACAATCATACGCGTATTCATTGTGACTAATATTATCTGTGGATATACCACAGTATGATAATTCAATTATGACAAAGTTTGATATGTTTAATAAAGAACTATTGTAAATAGTACAATATATTAAAAGTATAATTTTGATTTAACCCTCTCTCACTCTTTCTTAAAAGAGGGTTTGTAAAATATTCACATTGCCGATGAATATATCATTATATTATTATTACAATCAATAGATTATATATTTAGAATATCTACATTAATTTGCTGTCAAAATGTGACAAAAACACGTCATGGACCGGAAATTCGCCTGGCGCTGGCTCGCTAAAACATAGCCTAAATTAAGGCAGGAGGCCGGGACGCTATAAGATCAAAATTACTAAAATACATTTCGTAATTCACAATAAAATTCGTTTTAATTTTACGTTGGGCATTTAAGCGACGCAAGACTATTTGGAATGTTTCATTTTTAAAATTGGGTAAAATAAAATGGGAAAAATAGGAAATCTGCGATTAAGCGAGACCAGATAATCTCGATTTACATTTCGCATTGCATTTTGAACAATTTTGACGGTCTCATCCAGAGAGTGTTGCAGGATGATAAGGGACGTCTGTGGTTGAAACCGTTTTTCAAACATTGGCCTTCAATCACAGAAGGCGCTGCACTAGAACCTAAGTTCAGGGCACGGGAAATCTATGGTCTTCCAAGACTGCAATGCTGATGATGATTTTGTTGTAGTGACACTTAAAAATGGCATTTTAGAGGTAACACAAAAAAACATTAAAATGGAAATGAAACTAGATATCTCACGAAATTTAAAGAAAAAATAATTAATAAAAATAGGAAGGTCAAACGTCGAAGTTAAAATTAAAGTAGCATAAACATTTTGGTATAATACCAAGAAACAAAATTCTCATAACTAAATGAAATATTCGGGCCATATCAAAATGCCCTTTTGCGATCTCGATTCAAATGGACTTTTTTTTCATTTACACCGTCAAAATCCGGTTGTTTGTTAACAGACGATTCTAAGAGTTTTTTTTTTTATCATAAACCAATCCCTAACACTAACCCCTAACCCTAGCCCTAACCCCTAACCCTAACCGCTAACAAACAACAGGATTTTGACGGCGTAAATGAAAAAAATGTCCTTATGAATCGAGATCGCCAAAGGGGTGCCTAATGGTCATATGATCCAAACATTTCTTACCAGCTCACTTTTGAACAAATTTTATATTTATATATACAAATTAATATTAAGTATTATTTAGCATTTAAAAATTGATTCAAGTATCATTACTCTATTCTATTTTATATAATATTTATTTACACTAAAACTAAATGTTTGTTAAATGTAAATTAAATATGGTCAATGCTTATTTTTTTTTATTTCAAATTTTTTAGAAATAATCAAAACAATAAAAAATCATTTTGTATATTCAATTGTTTTATTCATTGATAAATTAAATTTTATTTTATTATTAGATATTATTTCAGGAAAAAATATGGTGTAGAAAAGTTAACTTTCCTAATTTTAAGTTCAAATTGTTTATTTTTTACTCCTTTAATGAATTTGATGATTTTAATTGCTAAAATCATTAAATGTTGAACGTCCTTTTAAAGTTTTTGGCATATTTTGTCACTGTTGTTTTTTATTGCTTTAATTAATTTATTAATTTTACTTGGATACTACCCCTCTGACATTGAATTTTATATACCACTCCCTCAGCCTATATTTTTCAAACGTTCATTTTTACACCGCCCAAAGGGCGGTTTTGTTATGCTAGTAGATTTTAAAAAACAAATAGAAGCCGATCAAATGTATTGCTGATTAGTGTTATAACTGGCGGAAATTATGGCCTCCACTTCATCTTACGTTTGTACCTTTGTGTCTCGCCTCCTGTAGGAAATGTTTCTGTTGAGTCCTTCAGTTTGAAACAGACCTCGTACAAAATGATACATAAAAGATCCACAAAATGTGTGAACAGATTGTTCATTCCCATTATCTATCAAATTACCCAACGTTTCACATATCTTCGCCAAATCATTAAATCAGGAAATATACTGATTATTTTATATAATTTTTGTAAGGCGACCAGTTAGATTCATGAAAGCTACGAGCAAAACCTAGCACTATCAAAGCAACATCAATCAACATAAAATACAATGACACCCTATTCTAAATAAAAATAAAAAGTACATATCAATAGCACAAATATACTATCTAACATAAACTCCTCAGCGGATACGGAATACTAGAAGCTAAAACTTTGCAAAAAATAAATAACTATAACAGAAAATCATTCAACCCGGGAAGTTTAGGACCAGATGTATTTATTTCTCTGAATTTCTGAGATAAATTAGTATTATTTATTTCCCTGAATTTCTGAGATAAATTAGTATTATTTATTTCTCTGAATTTCTGAGAAGAATTAGTATTATTTATTTCTCTGAATTTCTGAGATAAATTAGAATTATTTAGATCATTTGGACTATTGTCCTCATCTGTATTGTTATCTGTACGAAACGTTGTACAGATAACAATAAATACGAGGACAATAGTACGAATAATCCGATTAATACAGATGTATTTAATAATTAAATATGCCACACTTCTGGTAACGGTTTGAACCGACTCCAATGGTTCCTACGTCACACAGGTCCTGTCAGTTGGGACTTTAAAATACACCAACTGCACCTCTGCAAAGAGGTAAGACCCTCCCCCAAATATGGCCACCTGTTATCTGTGGGTGGCGATGCGTGATGCTTAAGGACGGAATCCTTGTGGATGAGCAGTCTATTACCTACAACACCCCACTTACCACCTTTACCTAGGCGATACGGCCGGTCGGATAGGTCCCCTTCGATCAATCGGCTGGTCACGTCAAGCTTTAGCACCTATAAGTTTGTCCCGACCGTATTTCCCTTATGGCAAGCCACAACCCTTTTTATCATACGGGTGCTAGAAGGCGATGGCTGAGGGTTTTCATGTTCTGGATATGACGTTAAACTCTAACTGATGGTGTGGTTCCAGGTTTGGAGGTCTGGAGAATGGGGAGCACCCCTTCATCCCCATTGCTCCCTGGTCCACTCTGACCCGGAGTGGTAGTACCTTTTAGGGTCCCATCTATGGGTTAAATAGAAAATGTGTTTATAAAATAAAACTGAGTTCAAAAATACTTCTTCCAAACTATCATTAGGGATATTTCAAGACTTTGCCGGCATTAAGTGACCCACCATGCTTGATATGCCGTAAAACAAAACAAACAAAAAACTACGTCACAAAAATACAACGATCTAAGAAAATGATATTCTAAAATGGCAGAAACGGCAATCTATACAAAGTTTCTCTTCACAATAGACAGCATAAACTTCATCTCTTAGTGTTGATCTTACTTTATTCTTAAATCCCCAACCATACATCTCCGCAGATTAAGACGAGAGCGCGTGTAACGCGACTTTCCCTTCCGTCGAGCTTGGCTGCTAGTCTAACTGACTGAAACTTACTTACTATCTAAACTGGAAGAGAGGGTCCTCTCTACCGGTTCTCAAGGCTATCCCCTGAAGATAGGGTTAGGACTGAGGTCAAGCTTGTCACTCAATCTTCAAGGCGGTCAGATGCACTTAAAACGCCATCTTGTTTCTACACTATTGCACATAAATATTAGGTTTCTAATAATTATGTAACATTAGAATGTGTAACCTAAAGAAGATTACTAGATTAGAAATAACCAAACGTAGTTTGGAAATAAAATGGAATCTTTATACATTTAAAAAATGCAATACTCACCAGTGGCATGGAGAAGGTAAAACACAGTTAGGGGTCGAGTCTTATCTGCTTCGCAAGAGATGCAGCCAGTGTATTATAAACCCCAACAACAGGGCACTATTGATCTCACAACGATGATAACTTATTTCAAAGATTACATTGTCATGAATTATTATTGAACGACATTGAAAGTTGTTGTAACCTAAAAAAAGGGGGGTTACTATATAAGAAAAAACAAACGGAGGTTGGAAATGAAATGGAATCTTTATAACATTAACAACATACAATACTCACCATTCAAGGTGAAGAAGGTAAACCACTGCTAGTGGTATAAGACAGCATAATACTGCCGTATTTATGAGTATTGGGAATACCCATTAATGTTCATAGTTAGGGTATATAACAAAAGGAAGTATGAAAAGAAGAAAAGGAAAAGAAACAATAGAAAAAAGTAAAAACGAAGAAACAAAAGACAGAAAAAGAATAATGAAAGAAAGAATTTGTAACCTAACAAAGATTACTAAATCAGAAATAACCAAAAGGAGGTTGAAAATGAAATGGAATCTTTAAAACTTTGCCAAAATACAATACACACTAGCAACGTGAAGAAGATAAACCACTGCTAGTGGTATAAGACTACTCAGTCAGCATAATACTCCAACATTTATGAGAATTGGGACATACTCATTAATCTTCATAGGTAAGGTATATAACAGAAGTAAAAGTTTTATTATATCCTTAAAACATCTTACCTAAGAATACATTATTCAAAAATGAAAAAAGGTAAAGTATCCCTTGGTTGTGGACAAAATAAATTTCAGATTATAAAAGTAAATGACAAAATGGTTAACGAGGTAGGACTCGTCGACCCGAGTTCAAATTCTAGACGAAGCTGTTTGTATTTCACTTAGCGCTAGTCCTGTTGGGAAAAGTATTAATCCAACTATACTCCCTCCAGCTATGGT
The DNA here is from genome assembly GCA_023376005.1 of Doryteuthis pealeii. Classification (NCBI taxonomy): domain Eukaryota; kingdom Metazoa; phylum Mollusca; class Cephalopoda; order Myopsida; family Loliginidae; genus Doryteuthis; species Doryteuthis pealeii. Next base: position 56,865,506 of record CM042146.1, on the reverse strand, counting down.
TAATTAGTAGGGCAGACTGTGCTCTTCAACCTTAATAAGGTAATCTGTCTTGAGGAAGGAAAACTCTGAATTCAAACCTGTTAAACTCCGCTTAATAAATTGACTTTGTGTCGCATCCTGCTCATCCAGATGGGTTGGTAAATACATATGAAAGTAAAAGCTTCATTATATTTTTAAAATCTGACTTAAGAATACACTATTTAAAAACAATAAAATACAATAGGTTTCTCTTCAACGTAGACTGATCTTAAAAGTAAAAGTTTCATTATATATTGAAACATCTAACGTAAGAAAACGCTATTTAAAAACGACAAATATTCAAAGTTTCTTTTAGCTATAAACAAAATGGCCCCTCCCATCAATCGGCTGGTCACGTCAAGCCCTAGCACCTATATGATTGTTCCGTCCCTATTGCCCTTATGGCAAGCCCCAACCCTTTTTAAGCAGAATAGCCTCATTGTTTTCTTGACCATGTACATTTCTATCAATCGAACATTAGACACGTGAACGAGAATTATCAAAAGCAAACAACTTATTATAACGGAAATTGAGAGTATGTCTGTAATCAAAACTACGTTACCAACAACATCATAATCCCTTTAGCTATTTACGTTATATACATAATGGTTATTGAGTAATCATTATCTAATCTTAATTAGAATCTCATTTATTGACAATGTATCTATTAAAGTCTGGTTGATATAGATGTACCTCAAAACTGCTTATGTTATTAATTTGTTTAAAATACTGCATTATTAAGAAATAAACGTTTACATAGAATATGGTGTGAATATTTTGCAGACTGGTTTTAATAAAATCGTGTTTAATAAAAAAAATTACTTTGTGTTGTTGATTTTTAATATTACTGTTTTATTCCCAAACGTATTAAAAGCAATCCTATGTATAATTTGATATTGAAACCGATTAGAATGAAATACGAATAATTGTAATCTTTTTGTGCTCTTATTTAATTTTATTAGTCTTTCTAATCCAGTATAATAATTAATTATACTAGCAAATATATGCACCCTCCGGGTGCTAGTATTTAAGTTTTAATATAATAAAATATATTAAATTAGAAAGGCTAATGAAACTAAATAAGAATACAGATAAAAAGATTTGGAACAGAGGGAGTATGATAAAAGATTTGAAACAGAGGGAGTATAATAAAAAATGGAACAACTGAAACTTACTCTTCCATCACTCTCGTCTTTCATTGTTATTTTTTCTAATTTAAGTATTTAGTTATAAGAGGAAGTAAAGAATAAAATGAAAGTTATTTTATCTTGTTAATGGATTTCATTTAAGATTCATTGAATAGATTTTTGCTTATATTCATTAAAATAAAACCAAACAGTTAAAAATCAATAATACTAAGCACATATTTATTAAATTCGATTTTTTAATATTAATATGCAAATTAGCCTTCCCGTTCACATTGTAAAGAGCTATTTTGTTGTATATATAAATATAATTGCATGTTGTTAGTATGTAGACATAGTTCACAGTATTAATAATGTAAGACAATTTTATTAATAATTGAGGTTTAGATAAAAATAAAATCATGGAGAATGTGATGTCAATAACTAAGAGAATTGTGACTTGAGTAGGAATATAGTTTCGGTTACAGACAGAAAAACACACAATATCCATTATAATAAGATTATAACATAAATACTTGTACCCAGAGGGAACATATTCTATCTATTCAATTTAAAGTCTGCATACGTGTTTAAGTGCAACATTTATCAACTAAAATATATATAAGGGGATGGGTTATTTCCTAGTTGAGTAATAGTATACTACAGGGTACCCAGAAAAAACAGAACACAAATTATCTATTTATTTTCCAATTAAACTAACCTTAAACCCCAACCCTAACCCTAAGCCTAACTCTAAACTCTAACCCAAACCCTAAATCTAACACTACCCACTCTAGTTAAAATTAACAGTTTTATTACAAAATATGCGGGTTCTGTTTTTTCTGGGTCACCCTGTAATATCCTGTTACTCAACTAGGAGGTTAGAGTTAGGGTTAAGGTTAGGGTTTAGGGTTAGGGTTTAAGGTTAGAGTTAGGGTTAGGGTTAGGGGTCAGGTTTTAGGGTTAGTTTAATAGGAAAATAAATAATTTGATTTCTGTTTTTCCTTGGGTCAGCCTATAATATCATATTACTCAATTAAGAAATAACTAGGGAATGTATATATCGGTAGTTATTTTGATACTGCAACCTATTCATATATTTTGGTTATATATTTTTAATGAGTTTCGTAATAAATAACACATAATCAGAGCTGTTTTAATTGTATAATGTTCTATTAGTTGCCAACCTGAAAAATAAAATGTGATTTTTATGTTGATTAAAATGATAATTAATAGCATTAGCTGATAGACAGAGAGATAGATAGATAGATAGATAGATAGATAGATACGAACAGCTTGACATAAATAGATTCATAGATAGATATTTTTTAAAAATGTAATATATAGATAGATATGAACAGCTTGGAATATATATATACAGACAGACAGAGAATTAGATTGATAGATATCAATAGACGGTGATATATATATATATATATATATATATATATATATATATATATATATATATATATATTTCAATTTAACTAATACAAATGAAAAGTATGTCTAACCATTGGTTTCTGAATATCACTTTTTTAGGTGTTATTCCTCGTCAGAGACGTTGACTATATATATATATATATATATATATATATATATATATATATATATATAGAGAGAGAGAGAGAGAGAGAGAGAGAGAGAGAGAGATGAACTGACTGCGATAGATTCGAATGTAATGATTATAAATATAAATGTTTTTCATTTTCAACAGTTTGTGTAATTATCGTAGGAGCGACAAAAGATCACTGAACCTATTTCGAGATTCCCCGAAATGTAACGACAATCCAATTAATAGCAATGGGAAAAGACAGAACAAACGAACATTTTTAGAATAAACTTCATCTTTTATAACAATACATTATTTTGTAACTAGCAATCCAATGTTTCTCATATATTTCATTATATCAATAAATGTCTTCCTTTCTATGCATTGATCAAATATTAATATTGAAATAGAAATTCTTTTCCATCATTAGCCTACTGATTTATTGTATTATCTATACACACACACACACACCCACCACCACACACACAACACACACACACATATATATTATATATATATATATATGTATATATATATATATATTTGGGAGAATATGTATTTAATTAAAGTCGAACCTAATTTTGAAAGTTAATTAATTAATAATTAGTTAATTAGGCGGGATTACCTATTTAAATGTAAGGCTAAACAAATCGAGAAAAATCAATCTCTGTATGTACATTTCGGCCTATTATACAGAGATTGATTTTTCTCGATTTGTTTAGCCTTACATTTAAATAGGTAATCCCGCCTAATTAATTAATTATTAGTTAATTAACTTTCAAAATTAGGTTCGACTTCAATTAAGCACATATTCTCCTAAATACTGTCGGCTGAAAATAGCCATATCATAAACATCGTCTGTTGTTTACTTCTTATATATATATATATATATATATATATATATATATATATATATATAATATATTACAATTACTTGCAAATCCAGGAAGCAAACAAATATATTTATTTCTGGATTCAATTAAAACCGATTTAAGAATGCTCAATAAAATTCCCTGAAGATTCGCTATTGCGTAAAACTGCAGTCGGAATATTTTAAATCATTCGTTTTTAAAACGTATATATATATATATATATATCAGAAAGAAGGAACAACTTGCGTTGGCCGGTTGTAGGTCAATCATATATTAAAGCATAGCAAAATAAATATATTCTTTGGTAAATTGATTCATTTATATTTTTCCTTTTATCTATTCTTCTCTCTCTCTCTCTCTCTCTGTTTGTCTACCCCCTTTCTCTTCTCTCTCTCTCTCTCTCTCTCTCTCTCTCTTTATATATATTATATATATAATATATATATATATATATATATGTTGGCATCCTTCCGTCTACTAAAGACAATGGTATAGAGTCCACTTTTTTCCCCTGCTACTGCGTGAGTGGATGGGCGGCACGATTTTGAATGGCAATATCTGGAATCTCTGGTGCAGTGACTGCGAACACTTCGGGTGGCCAGGTTGGATGCCTTCGTTAGGTCCGTCATATATATATATATATATATATATATATATATATATATATATATGTGTGTGTGTGTGTGTGTGTGTGTGTGTGTGTGTGTGTGTGTGAGGAAAAATGAGTAAAGAAAGAAAAGTAAATGGATAAAATGAATTTAATCGATCACTTACACATGTGTTTCGGTCAGTTTATATGTGTGAAAATATTTCGCACACATACAAGAATCGACCTTCATCAGAGTGAATATTTATTTTTTATGAAAAAATTCGTTGGGAAAAAAAAACAAAAAAAACAAAAAAAAAAGATTTTTGGAATATTCGAAAATCGAATTTTTTTTAAATTTGGAACGCTGAGAAATAGCTAATATAGACCGTTATGATTAGGATATTTGTTTTTTTTTTGTTTGTTTTTTTAGGGTTATGGTTATATATATATATGTATATATATATATTTTTTGTTTTTTTAGGGGTTATGGTTATATATATATTTTTGTTTTTTTAGGGGTTATGGTTATATATATATGTATATAATTATATATATGTGTGTGTGTGTGTGTGTGTCTGTCTGTGTGTGTGTGTGTGTGAGAGAGATAGATAGAGAGAGAGAGTGTGTGTGTGTGTGTGTGTGTACATATATGTTTAACGTTTTAACGAAAAAGCAAAAGGGTTTACGGGTGCCAATCTTTTAAGAGGGGTAACTTTTACCTTCCTTCCTTAGATATCCTGAAGTTTACTTGGGAATAAACATCAATTAATATCCAATGAAAAACATGTTATTATTTCAGTCACGATACAAGCTATGACATATCTGTTCTGTAGTACAGTAACGGATTACATTAGTAGGGAACCAAGTTCGTATCAAACTCTCTGTAGTTGAGAAACTTGTTAAATAACTATTAAAAGTTTTCTTGGTCTTTATCTTGTATCGCTGTTTAGCCAGAAAAAGCAACAAAAAAACAAACCTGGGCTATCCTGTAATTCCCCACTTTCTCCTCTTTCTCTTTTCCTTTGTTCTCTTCTTTTCCTTTCTCTTTCCTTTTTTTCACTGATAGATTAACTGACGCCTGTTCATTGAGTGTTTTCTTCCTACTAGGGTAGCGGGTGTCTTTTATGTTCTTTCACTTACCCACAATGCATCTCTGCTATCCTATAAGAAGACAACTGAAGCTGTTGGCATTTCACATGGCGCTAATACCCTTGGGAAATATATGTTCAATTTTCCCTCCAACTATGGTTAAATAGCAGGGCAGACTGGTCTCTTTAACCATGGCTATGTAACCAGTATAGGAGAAGGAAAGCTCTGATTCAAACCTGTTAAACTGCGTTTAAGAAATTGACGTATCGCATCCTGCTCGTGTGGAGGGGTTGGTAAATATATATAAGAAGACACCTTTCCTCACATCCCGCTTCTCCATTTGACTGTATGCTAGTGAACACTACTCGACCGCACGTTTTCACTCATCCTGCAAGCGAGACCGGTTCGCGCCCGCTTTGCTCCACGAGGTAAGTCTTCTCTCTCGTTACAATAACCATTGCACAATGGCGATGTATTATAAAGCCGATGATCACCTGTTGGCGAAACTCATTATATTCTTAGTAGAAATAATTATCATGTGGAGACATGGATAATTAACTGGTCCCATAAACGGGGCGTAAAATATTTAATTATAGATAAACGGTAAAGTATTTTTTTTTTAAATGAAAAGACAAACAGGACGGAATAAACGATACCCAATTTTGTTTATAATTTATCGAACCCTTTCACCCTTAAAATTGACGTTTGAAATTTCACAGGATTCATTTTTTTTTTTTTTTACAAAGTCTCTTTTTAAAGCAGCTTCGTTTTGAACGGCTGAACTTCGCACCTGTCGACTCAGTTACGAATTTCGAAGGTGAAGCTTACAGCATAAATAAATAATGGCTTTGCTGAAAGTGGGAATTAGCAAATGAAAATAGATACATTTTTTGCGTGTAAAATCTTCAATCCATCCATCCATCCATCCATCCATCCAAACAAACATACATACATGCTTGTATGTGAAATAAAAGGAAATTAATCCGACAGTGTGAATTTGATATATTGAAAAAACAAATGATGTTTACAAATGATGTTTAAAATGCTTGGGATCATCAGAAGAGAATGAGCACCGTTTCGGGGCCTTCCTCTCAACGGTTTTAACTGGACATCGGCACCCCCTCACTGTTGTGACGTCCCTCGGAATATCTATATATAATAATATATTACATACGGTCGATACAGATATTCCGAGGGACCTCACAACAGTGAGGGGGGACGATGTGCAGTTAAAACCGTTGAGAGGAAGGCCCCGAAACGGTGCACATTCTCTCCGGATGATCCCAAGCATTTGTAAACATCATTTGTTTTTTCAATATATCAAATTCATACATGCTTGTGTACTGGTTATCGCCGGAGGAAATAGACACGATGACCCGAGTTCAAATCCTGACGAGGCTGCTTGCATTTCTCTTAGAGCTAATACTCTTGGGAAATGTATGAATCCAAGTATTCTCCTTCTAATATGGTCAGTAGTAGGGCAGAGTCGGTGTATTTTCTGTCTTAGTCGACTGCGAATGAGTATCAGGAATACATGAAACAATATAATTATGTGAAAAGTATTTGTCTATAAAAGGAATACCTAAAACCATTTAACAGTTTAAACTAATGATTATTATTGTTAAAATCAAAGAATGAACCCCGTCTAACTAATGTAATTCCACCCTGTCAGCTGCGGTTGTAGAATACACCGGCTGCACCAATGCAGAGGGGTAAAATCCCCCAATCAGGCCACCTGATTGCCGTGGATGGCAAAAACGATGCTTAAGGACGGAATCCTGAAAGCTGAGCAGTCTATGACATGCAACACTCCACTTTAGCCCTTACTTATACTGGACGGGCAGACAAAGAGACACTCTTCAATCAATCGACTAGTCACGCCAAGCGTTAGCACCTACTGCCTTATGGCAAACTCCCCAATTCTTTTTATCATATATCTGCTAGAAGACGGTGGCTGAATATCCTGGCTATGACGTTAAACTGCATCTAATGGTAAAATTCCAATTCTGGAGCTTTTGGGAGTGTGGAGTATCCCCTCATTGCCATTAGCCTCTGGTCCACTCTTCCCCGGAGTGGTAGTATCTGTTGGGGTTCCATCTACGGCTTGAATAGAAAAATAAATTTTAAAAATGAGTTTTCAAAGAATTGAGTTTAAATTTTTTTTTAATTGAATACCCATCAAGAATAAATGAAGGAAAATATCTTCGGCATAAAATAACCGAATAATGGTTGAAATGCCGTAAAATCCAACCAACCTAAAGTGGATATGTACCTAACCCGTTCGCCACAGGTCGGATGTGAAACAAAACAGCAAGTATGGGGCATTTAACAAGGATCGAACTGGCTCTGTGAGACTGCCTTGGGGCCATTGCACCACGGTGAGATGAACGTAGTATTAACTGCCATTTTTCGAAATATATCAGTACTATTTTTCCGTTCCCGTGTTTTCTAAGATATTCCTATCACTTTTCTTTCTTAGAATCTTCGGGGATCACCGTGGTGTAGTGGCTAACGCGCTGGACTGTGACATCGTAGTAAGCGAGTTCGAACTCCAGTCCCGTTATTACCTTCCCTTTCGGATTAATACCTTTCAGCTCAAACACATTGGCATATACTCACACATTAAACCAAGTTAGAGAAAACATGATAATCTCACAAAACAGCCCAGGGGAAGTCCCCGTGACGTAGGAGCTAACATGCTGGACTGCAACATAGTTGTAAGCGAGTTCAAACTCAGGTCGCGCTATAACGTTACTTTCGGGCTAATACCTTCGGGAATGGTATGAACTCCCTCGTCCCGATAGTGTTCATCTGCATGGAATAGTTTGGTATTAAATAAACACAAGGTTGATATCTTATTATAATGGAGATTGTGTGTTTTTCTGTCTGTAACCGAAACTATATTCCTACTCAAGTCTCAATTCTCTTAGGTATTGACATCACATTCTCCATGATTTTTTTTATCTAAACCTCAATTATTAATAAAATTGTCATACATTATTAATACTGTTAACTATGTCTACATACTGACAACATGCAATTATATTTATATATACACAAAATAGCGGTTTACAGTGTGAACGGGAAGGCTAATTTGCATATTAATATTAAAAATCGAATTTAATAAATATGTGCTTAGTATTATTGATTTCTAACTGTTGGTTTTATTTTAATGAATATAAGCAAAAATTTTCTTCAATGAATCTTAAATGAAATCCATTAACAAGATAAAATAACTGTCATTTTATTCTTTACTTCCTATTTTAACTAAATACTTAAATTAGAAAAAATACCAATGAAAAACGAGAGTGATGGAAGAGTAAGTTTCAGTTGTTCCATTTTTTATTATACTCCCTCTGTTTCAAATCTTTAATTATACTGCCTCTGTTTCAAATCTTTTTTATCTGTATTCTTATTTAGTTTCATTAGCCTTTCTAATTTAATACAATATTTTATTACATTAAAACTTAAATACTTGCACCCGGAGTGTGCATATATTTGCTAGTGCCATTAAAAAAGAAACCAAACCTTAGAATCTTCAGTTCAAAGCACAACAGCATGTTGTCATCCTTTAATATCAAATTAGAGAAAACAATTATCCCAAACACCCTAGGACGTATTGGCTAATGTGCTGGACAGCAACATTGTAGGAAGTGAGTTCAAATTTCAGGCCCGTTATTACGTTTCACTTTGGGAAAGGTTTAAACCCACTCATCAGATATGGCTTAAATAGTACCACTACCGCTCCATTACAAGGATTGCTTCGGATTAAATAACCCTAACAGATTGATGAGCCATTAAATAGAGTAACCAAACCAAACTAAACAAAGCACATTAGTTAGGGTTTTAATAGTACCACTACTGTTCTTCTAAAAGGATAGCTTTAGCCTTAAATAACCCATTAATGTTGATATACCATTAAAGAAAGTAACCAAACCCAACCAAATAAAACACCCTAGTTATGGGTTTAATAATACCACTACTGTTCTTCTAAAAGAATAGCTTTAGCATTAAATAACCCACTAAGATTGATATGCCATTAAATAAAGAAATCAAATTAAACAAAGCACCCTAACTATGGGTTAAACAGTACCACTACTGTTCTTCTAAAAGGATTGGCTTAGAAGTAAATAACCCACGCAATTTATATGCCATTAAACTAAGAAACAAAACCAAATCAGACAAAACACCCTAACTATGGGTTAAATAGTACCACTACTGTTCTTCTAAAGGGATGGGCTTAGAAGTAAATAACTACGCAATTTATATGCCATTAAACTAAGAAACAAAACCAAATCAAACAAAGCACCCTAGCTATGGGTTAAATAGTACCACTACTGTTCTTCTAAAAGGATGGGCTTAGTAGAAAATAACCCACGAAATTTATATGCCATTAAATTAAGAAACAAAACCAAATCAAACAAAGCACACTAACTATGGGTTAAATAGTACCACTACTGCTCTTCTAAAAGGATGGGCTTAGAAGTAAATAACCCACGCAATGTATATGCCATTAAACTTAGAAACGAAGCCACATCAAACAAAGCACCCTAGCTATGGGTTAAATAGTACCACTACTGCTCTTCTAAAAGGATGGGCTTAGCAGAAAATAGCTCACAAATGTTGATATGCTATTAAACAAAGTAATCAAACCAAACAAAGCACGCTTGCTGTGGGTTAAATAGTACCACTAATATGCGTTTAGCATTAAATAACCCACTAATGTTGATATTCCATTAAACAAAGTAACCAAACCAAACAAAGCACCCTAGATATCCTCCTTAATACTTTAATATGATACCTGGCGAAATTACTATTTCCGGCATCTTCCTCCATTAAACCAAAGAATACAAACGAAGACTAAATTTTTATTTATAAACCCAGGCAACCGGAACGTTCTCTACTCTATTTTTACTCCCGATTTTCAGTTTATTCTTTAGAACCCACCTATAACCGAACAAGTCATTATCGGAACAGATGTCGTTCGTAATGTCGAATAACCTTACACCTGCCCACTCCTCCCAGCTAAACCCCATCGACCCTTGCAACGCTGACCAAATAAATTGATCAATTGGAAATGATGGGGCGAGTCGAGAACGAATGGTCGACATCATTCTGCCGACTGCGTCATCAAGGACATAATTTCAGCAATTTATTACCCTTTTAAGAATATTAACTCTTGATGCCACGAGGTGGCGCCACAGGAAGCCAATGAGCTCACCGCTACGATTTGAAATAAGCAGAAAGAAAGAAAGAAAAGAAAAGAAAAGAAAGAAAGGAAATTATGAGAGAGAAGGAATATAGAAGAATGAAAAAAGACGAGAAAGACAGACAGAGACAGAGAGAGTGAGAGAGAGACAGAGACAGAGGCAGAGAGAGAGAGAGAGAGAGAGAGAGAGAGAGAGGTCTAAGCAAAAGCTATTAAGAGAAACGAGAAATTAAAAACTAATGAATAAATAGGAAAATCTAATAAGAGAGAAACGTAAGAGAAATATATACATGTATATTAGTATTATCTGCGTTATTCGGACTATTGTCCTCATCTTCATTGTTATCTGTACAACGTTTTGGCCGATGTGCCCTCCGGCCTTCTTCAGTTATTTCTTGTCGAACTCGGGAACCTTCTCTGACTCAGGAACCTTCTTTTCGAACTCGGAAACCTTCTTTTCGAACTCGGGGACCTTCTTGTCGTAATCGGGAACCATCACGGAACTTTGAACCTAACCCTTTATTCAGTCCACGGAGGTATCCTGTTCTCATCCCGCTAACCAAGCTGGGGTAGAGGCGTTAAGCTGTGTTAATTATTATTCTATATTACTGCCGGTAAATGTATATATTTACCAAGCTCCCCACTACGAGCAGGATGCGACACAAGGTATTTTTTTAAGCATGAGCACAACTGGTTGGAATTCAGTTTTCCTTTACCTAAATCGGTGGACATAAATATATTCATATATTAATAGTCTATTGAAAAATGTTTACTTGTAAATATAGTAATCTATATTATCGACTAGACGCGGCTACCCAGCATCGCCTAGGTAAAGGGGATTTTTTTTTAATTAGTCCCACAGATCCATTATTGCTTAATCATGATTTGAATCCTCGTGGGATTCCCCATTTAAATCCCTATGTAAAAAAATAGACCTTGCATTGATCCAGCTACTCTGAAAAGAAATGTTAATGTCTACGGTCTAAAATATTAAATGAAAAAAAAAATCCATCCTGTTATCATCTGAATTTCATTTTTTAATTATCTTCACAAATATAAATCAAATCTCTATTATTTTTGCTCAGAAACCAAGCCCTGTTGATATTTAATGTGTATATATATTTACTTTGTCGTTAATTGTTTTATTTTCGAAGTTTCCTCCTGACATACATATGCACACAACTACCCTTTATATATGTTTAGATGTATCTATCTATCTATCTATCTATCTATCTATATATATATATATATATATATATATATATATATATATATATATATATAAGTCTGTTGAGTGGCCTACTGTCGGTATCAGCCGGACAGCGAGGAAGCATATCTCTTTTCACTAACGCTAAACCATGAAGTTTGATTTACGTCTGAGGTGGTTTGCCACACTCACCATCAGCTCCCTACTTTTTATATATATATATATATATATATATATATATATATATATATATATATATATACAGGGTGATCGGGATAAATTCGACATATTTATATTTAGTTATTTTTCTCCATAGGTTGGAGATATTGACGCACACTACACATCATTTTAAAGCTTGGACCCTTCTTCATTCATATACGTAATGGCAGATAAAATGGATGACTGGAACTCACCTGAATCGTGGAAGAGAATAATTTGTATCATGATGATCTGCACCAGCCATCAAAATGATGAGATTATGGTTGCTGCCCAATGCTCCCTGAACACTGTAAAAACAATCAAACATGAACTTGAGAATTGCAATGGAGACTGAAAGAAAGCAACATAACACATGATCTGGTTGCGTTCGTACAGCAGAATTCCTTAAAAATCTGCATCAGTTCATTACTTTACCGCACAGATTACCCTGTGTTACTCACACGCTGAGTCGGCAAGGATCGGTATCGAACTAGGGGCCTTGTGGTTCCTAGGCGGACGTTAGAGACTTAACATACAAGCTAGCCGTACGTTTAGTTTTCATTTGTACATTTTTTAATCTCTTTAGGTGATCTCCAGGGTTTTTGATGCGCGAAGAAAAGGGAGTTAGCAAAGCAAATAAAATTAGAAAAATAAATACGGCCGGACGAAACCTTAAAATCATTTTGTTAGCTTTCTAAGAAAGGAAATGTTTGACCTCATTTAAGCTATGGGTTGCTGGTTATGAAATTAACATAGAAATACATTGAAAATTCTCCCGTCTCTCTCTCTCTCTCTCTCTCTCTCTCTCTCTCTCTCTCTCTCTCTCTCTCTCTCTCTCTCTCTCTCTCTCTCACACACACACACTCTCTCTCACTCTCTCGAAACTAACATTATATAAAGAGGATGTAATCCATAGATACATAGAGGGGAAGAAAGGTATATGCAGAAAGTAAAGTAAGAATTGTTTCGAGTTGCAGGGTTAGTATTTTATAGGGACTGGCAAACGGAGTCTAAAATTCGTTTTTGACAAAATGACTTTAGCCCCCCTACGGTAAATAATTTACCAAACATCAGGAAATTATCGGATTTTAATGAAATTTCAGTGTTTATGTATCAATGAATGATCTTTATAATGCATTATTTATTTTATTTAAAAACTTTCTCATTTTTTCAGGTCACTTAATTTTGACCCCCCTATGTTGGGGGCGTAAAATGTTTTGCAAATTGATCATTTTCGATACTAATTACAGTATAAATAATGGATAAAAGACCAAACTTATGAATAAAAACAAAACAAATTGTTTTACGGTTGCGCTTTTATGGAAAATAAGTACCAAAAATCGAAAAATAAAATGCAAAAAAATAATAAATTATTAATTTTTTGAGATTTTTTTTTTACTCATTTCGATAATTATTCAATTGGCTATTATTTTATAAAAGAAAAAAATATACATCGATGTTCTTCAAAACTTATTACTTTTGGCGCCTAAAATAAGGTTTGCATTAAGTAGATATTTATTTTTAGAATCTAAAAATATAACATTTCAAACTTAACATCGGGATTTTCATATTTCAAATGAATTTTATATATTAATTTTTCATAGCAAAAATACTAAATTAAAGTTTTGAAATAAAATAACCGATGCATTATAAATTCATTAATTGTTAAATCAATACTGAAAATTTCATTAAAATCGGATAATTACCTGATTTTTGGTAAATTTTTTTGCAATCGCGAATGTTACAGTAAAATTATAAACAAGCACTTAAAACCATCGAAAAAGAGGCTGAATGGCAGATATCGTCGAAATTGACCAAAACAAATAGTTTTAAATCTTTTAAAAATAAACTGCATATGTAATTATATTTTTCTTTTTTTAATGTTGGTTATGATGCTACTACTTATCGATTTAGACAAAGTTTAACCTTAAATAAAAGTTTTAATTATTCTTATTCGCTTTTAAAACTCGTAGTATCCGATTTTTTTTTTTGCTAGTCCCTAGTATTTTAGCTTTGGATTTAGCTAATTTATCAGACGCACTATCGATATAAGATAAATTGTTCAGTTGTGCTTTGGGTAGACTTTAGTGTCTGGTTATTTGGGGTTGGGGGCCGTAGTCCTTCAAGTAAAACGAAGTTTTCTCTTCATTTTTCCTAAGGTTTTCTTTTTTAAACTCACCTGCTAAAGTTCATCGTTCCATTGTGTATATTGTATTCTGCAACATCTTTCTATAGATCAGTATCGTTTATTTATTCATTTATTTGTCTGCTATGCCTCTTTGGGCATCTTCCCTCTTTTTCTATCTTCACTCATCAACTCAGGAAGAAAAAAAAGAAAAAAAGAAAAGAGAATCTTTGCATAGAACATATCTATATATTAACACTCGTGTTCATTAATTGTACGTCCGTTATCATCTTGTAACAGCCTTTGGTTAAAAATGAGACCGTCCAAAAGAATGAAAGAAAAAAAAGAGTGAGAGACAGTTAGTTCGATACCGGTCCTCGCCGACTGAGCGTATGAGTGGCACAGGGATCTGTGCGGTAAAGTAAGGAGCTGATGGTAGGTGTGGCGCTCCACCTCAGACGCTGGGATAATCTCCTTGGTCTAGCGCTAGTGAAAAGGGAATAGACTCCCTCGCTGATTGGCAGGTACCGACATTAGGCGCCCCGACTACTTTACTTTTACTTACATATTGAACTATCTTTTTCAGTAGCTCTTAAGTAAACATATCAAATGTTGTAATAATTAAATTATCATACTGTATTATATGCAACACCCTCTGGTTAAAAATGAGACCGTCGAAATCGTCGAAGATGAAATTAAACAATCTATTTACTGATTATCTGATGTCACTTATCCGCCGAATTCTTATTTTATTATTTGTCGTAGCCTCAGCTAACTAATGAATCATTCCATTTTTGTAATAAAAAAATAAAGTACATGTTAGACAGGGAAAATATAAGAAAGAAAGAGAGTAGGAGAAAGATAGAGATAGGGGGTGATCGCGCGAAAAAAAGCTAATATGTTTCAATAGAACATAATGAAAAGATGAAAAGAAATAAAGAACAAAAAGAGTGAGAGAGAGTTAAATCAAGATTATTAAACATACTTTCTACATATTGAACTATTTGGCATTAGCTCTTAAGCATACATATAAAACGTTTTAATAATTAAATCATCATACTGTGGTATACCCACAGGTCCTGCTAATCCAATATTAATGCACAACCTATTTATGTTAAGTTTCTGATTGCCATCCTTGGCCAGTTGTAAAGGACTTAAAGTAAGTAAGTCCTGCAGTATAGAATCCTTTGGTAAGTGAATAAGTCCTGAGTTATGGAATCCTACGTAGTGTCAAAGGTCCAGTGATATAATCCTATGTTCCGTCGTCCACAAAGATTCGAAGCAATTGAGTGTAGTTAAGATCCGAACAGCCTGTATAAATATTATAACAGCAGCAGAGTACTGCCAGTGATTGGCCAAGAAGTTGGTCACATGATTATCGCCGAGTCTATAAGTAAGAGTAGGCATCTAGGACACACCTTATATACAGAAAAGTCAACAATATACAGATCAAAGCCTGTCGAGTAATTCCTCCAATAGTTCCCAAAAATGCCCTCTTGAATTATTATTCCTACAATTCTTTCTGAAATTATCAAAATTAATCTTAAAATTGTTTACAATTTATTTATTTATCATTTGAATAGAATGAGTTCATCACTACTTCCAGGTTCACTCTGACTCATCTGTTGATTAAATAGAGAAAAATATATTTTTAAATGTTTTTTTTTAAAGCGTTTTAATACCCATCAAGAATTTAAAAAAAAGAAAGACATGCCGTAAATCCAACCCCAAACGCACCAACCATTACATCATGGAGATACCTCAACGTTTTGAATGAAGATAATTCAAACTGGACGCTTCTTCTACTATCTTCAGTTTCTAATCAGAATGCATGATTTAGGTTTGCCAATAAAAAAATGTATACCCAACAAGAATAAATAAAATAAGATCTTCGGCAGAGAATAACCCAGCAAGGTTTGACATGCAGTAAAATCCAATGAACCACCAAACCAACCAACACCACTAACGTTTTAAATGAAGATAGTTAAAACTGAACGCTCCTCATACTACCTTCAGCTTAAAATTAGATCGAAAGATTTATGTTTGCCAATAAAATACAAGATTGAACAACAAAAGATCTTTGAGATGAAATAACCCAGCAAGGTTTGACATGCCGTAAAATACAACTAACCAACCAAACCCCCTCAATGTTTTGAATGAAGATAGTTAAAACTGAACACTCCTCATACTATCTTCAGTTTCAAATCAAAACGAATGAGTTAGGTTTGCCAATACTTCGGTTTTTGTTCTGATTAGGCAATTTGTTCAAAAAACTTATTATTCTATTAACAAATATCAAATTGGTTAATTGGTTAATAGACATAATGTTTTAAATCTGTCTTGACAGTAAGTTATCAGTTCGAGGAGAAATATCAAAAGTGTCTACCATAATTAATAATTCTATTTATTATTTCAAAAACTTCAGGCCCTATCTTGGACTAGACAGGCGGTCGGAGAGGCCCCCTCCGATCAATCGGCTGGTCACGTCAAGCCCTAGCACCTATATGATTGTCCCAACCCTATTGCCTTTATGGCAAGCTCTAACCCCTTTTTATCATATGGGTGCTAGAAGGCGGTGGCTGCAGGTCTACATGTCCTGGGAATGACGTTAAACTCTATCTGATGCTGAGGTTCCAGTTTTGGAGATTTGGGGAATGTGGAGCACCCCTTCATCACCATTGCTCCCTGGTCCACTCTGACCCGGAGTGGTAGTACCTGTTAGGGTCCCATCTATGGGTTAAATAGAAAAATGTATTTATAAAAAAATTGTATTATCCATTAAGAATGAATTTATTTCAAAACTTTATCGGCATTAAATGACCCACTGAGGTTGATCTGCCGTAAAACAAAACAAACCAAACCAATTCAATTAGATCACCTCCCATTCTTCTTTCTTGTAAAGTAAAGTAAAGTCGTCGGGGCGGCCTAAATCAGCGAGGGAGTCTATCCCCTTTTCACTAGCGCTAGACCAAGGAGATTGTTTTGGCATCTGAGGTGGAGCGCCACACCTACCATCAGCTCCTTACTTTACCGCACAGATCCCTGTGCTACTCATACGCTGAGTTGGCGAGGACCGGAATCGAACTAGGAACCATGTTGTTTCTAGCCGAACGCTCTACCGACTGAGCTAACCCGGCCCTTCTTGTAAAGTAGTTAATCGTAATTTCTTTAATCTCTCCCTTGTAAATGTAAACTTTTATTTTATTAGTTTTGTCACTCTTCTTTGCTTACCCTTGTTATATGCACATCAGTCTGTTATGGGTGTATATTATAGGGAGAGTTCTATTATTATTATGAAATATGAGAGCATCCGTGGTTATACTCTCATAAGTATATATATTTTTTACTTGAGTAGCTGGCTGGTACCTTATGGCTTGATTTCTTATCTTCTTATCTTTTTCTTATATCTGGGCCATTTCTTCTAACCGGTCTAGTCTGTCTTTAAGATGCTGGTCTGACTTCGTGTTGGTTCGCCAAGGCTGTCATTTGCTAACTCAAAGACAACACGAGACATAATGTTTGAAATCTGTCTTGACAGTAAGTTACCAGTTCGAGGAGAAATATTAAAAGTCTCTATCATAATTAATAATTCTATTTATTATTTCAAAAACTTCAATTAGATCACCTCCCATTCTTCTTTCTTGTAAAGTAAAGTAAGTAAAGTAAAGTCGTCGGGGCGGCCTAAAGTCGGTATCAGCCAATCAGCGAGGGAGTCTATCCCCTTTTCACTAGCACTAGACCAAGGAGATTGTTTTGGCATCTGAGGTGGAGCGCCACACCTACCATCAGCTCCTTACTTTACGCACAGATCCCTGTGCTACTCGTACGCTGAGTTGGCGAGGACCGGAATCGAACTAGGAACCATGTGGTTTCTAACCGAACGCTCTACCGATTGAGCTAACCCGGCCCTTCTTGTAAAGTAGTTAATCGTAATTTCTTTAATCTCTCCCTTGTAAATGTAAACTTTTATTTTATTAGTTTTGTCACTCTTCTTTGCTTACCCTTGTTATATGCACATCAGTCTGTTATGGGTGTATATTATAGGGAGAGTTATATTATTATTATGAGATAATGAGAGCATCCGTGGTTATACTATCATAAATATTTTTTTTTACTTGAGTAGCTGGCTGGTACCTTATGGCTTCATTTCTCATCTTCTTATCTTTTTCTTATAGCTGGGGGATTTCTTCTAACTGGTCTAGTCTGTCTTTAAGATGCTGGTCTGACTTCGTGTTGGTTCGCCAAGGCTATCATTAGTTAACTCAAAGACAACACGAGCCATATTTTGTGTGTGATCACATTTGTATTCAGAACCAGAAATTTCTGAACTTAGGATCCTTAAATCGCATGTGGAAAGAAAGCGAAGTCCATCTTTCCCTTAGGAAGTCTCCGGCTTACTTGACCAAGCTTTGGGCCTTCTTTTCCATAGTTTGTGTAACCGAAAGGTTATCCAAAGGTTATTTCATGCCAATCATCTAACACACCTCCGATTTTTAATTTCAACAACTTGAAACCCAAAATCTAATTCTACACTAACTGTCCAAAAAAAAAACAATGGTTTATTATTAATATACAGACACCATGCACGCACGCACGCACACACACACACACACACACACACACACTTATATATCTCTCTATATATATAGACCCACACACACACTTATATATATATATAGACACACACACACACACACACACACACACATATATATATATATATATATATATATATATATATATGTTCCAAAACAGGCACATTCATCCCTATTATCAAAGGGTTATTTGTTAAATTATCGTAATCATTAATATTAATACAAGCATACTGACAATCCATTTACGTTGAATTTGAGAGTGTGCAGGAATCCAAGCATGAAGATGTAGTAATAGGTGTAATTATGGATTCCCCCCCCCCATATATATATATATATATATATATATTATATATATTATATATATTATCATGAAGCACGTTGAACTTTTACAAAAAAGTTAATACGTGTTTCCTTGTCACATTTAATAAAAATTGTTCGTATATCTACAAAGAGAGATAGATAGATAGATAGATAGATAGATAGATGGATATGTAGATATACATATTTTAAGTTTACATCTTTTATTGATGACAACACCTACAACTTAGCAAATGTATGCATAAGTCGTCGGGGTGGCCTAAAGTCGGTATCAGCCAGACAGCGAGGGAGTCTATCCCCTTTTCACAAGCGCTAGACCAAGGAGATGTTTTTTAGCGTCTGAGGTGGAGCGCCACACCTACCATCAACTCTTCACTTTACCGCACAGATCCTAGTGCTACTCATACACTGAGTTGGCGAGGGACAGTATCGAACCAGGAACCGTGAGGCTCCCAGCCGGACACCCTACCAAATAAGCTAAACCGGCTCTTATATGTATGTATATATGATGTATATAAATATACATATTTTGTGTGTGTGTGTGTGTGTGTGTGTGTGAGTAAAAGAATTAGGAATAACAGGTAAGAATGTTTGGTCAATTTGGAACGGACCGGTGGCTGGATGAGGAATGTCTTTCACTCAGGGCAGTTTGACTTATAGGAAAATAAAAATCTCATGAAAAAAAAATAATAGTATTATCTGCGTTATTCGGACTATTGTTCCCATCTTCAATGTTATTTGTACAACGTTTTGGTCGATATGCCCTCCGGCCTTCTTCAGGTATTTAAAAAAAAAACACAAAAAAAGAAAAAAAAGAATATGAATCTAGGTAAAAAATCATACATAAGTAAATAGGTAGATATTCTAGCCAAATCAAGACATTAGGTTTATAAGTTCCCAAAATCCACACTCAATTGTCCAATAGGACACATGGCCTAGTGGATAAGGTAGTTAGGTTAAGACAGTTCTAAGTGACAGTTATCTCTGGATCCCGAGTTAAATCCTGGGTAGAGGCAGTTAGAAAAATAATTAACACAATTCCTACCCTAACTATGGTTAGCGAAATGAGAACAGGATACCCCCCGTGGACTAAATAAAGGGTTAGGTTCAAAGTTCCGTGATGGTTCCCGATTACAAGAAAGTTCCCGAGTTCGAAAAGAAAGTTCCCGAGTCCGAGAAGGTTCCCAATGACATTAAACTCCATCTAATGATGAAGTTTCAATTCTGGAGCTGTGAGAGTGTGGAGTACCCCTTCATCACCATTACTTCCTGATCCAATCTAACCAGGAGTGATAGTACCTGCTATAATCTATAAGTTAAATTTAAAAACATGAGTTTAAATTGTGTTTAAAAATTGATTTTGAATTTTTTTTAAATACCCTTCAAGAATGAATAAAACAAAGCATCTTCAGCATAAAATAACCCATGGGTTGACATGCCGTAAAATCCAACCAAGCAACCAACCAATCTAGCTTTTATGTAGTGGGTCTCTCTATGTAAAGTTACTGTTTAAAACGGGTTATAATTTTATGGCGTAGTCAGTGGTACTAGCTTGTTTACAATTGTTTTCAATATTGTTGATATTGCTCTTCCATAAGGAACGCTGAGTACTTTGTTTCCATTATTCTCACGTTCGCTCTGCCGTATTATCTAATTTGATTATATCATTATTAGTAACATCTAATTTTATTATTATTATTAGTAGTAGTATCTAATTTTATATTATTGTTATTAGTATAATCTAATATGATTATATTATTATAAGTATTATCAAATTTTATCATACCTTCTGTGAGGAACATATTAAACTCAATTTGTTCTAGCTTCATATACAATCTATGGACTTTTTGGTAAAAAAAATATTTTATTCTATGACTAAATAATCATTTTGCATGTATTTAGTCTTGATTTTTCTCTCATTTGTAACATTTACTAATCTATCATGAAAAAAAAGTCCGTCTCTTTTTGACACAATCCACAATCATTATGAGTTCAGTTTGACAACAAAATCACTATCAACTGGGAATTGTCCAACCGGTAGGTAAGTCCCACCCACTTTTTGTTTAGAATATTTTTTTTTTCATCTGAACTTTTCACTTGCTTGTATAAGGCTCTCGTCTATTGGTCAATCATAACTTATTTTTATTCGATGACATCGTGTGCAAAAAGGAAACACTCTTAGAAAATAACTACACAACAAATATAAATATAGAATAAGATTATTGACATGTCGTAAAAATCCAACCAACCAACCAACCACCTAGTCAAGCTGGGGAGTTAGAATTTCCCGACTTCACCTCTGCAGAGGGGTAAGACTCCTCCAATGGGGCCGCGTGAGTGGCGACCCGTGATGCTTAAGTATAGAACCCAGATGGTTCAGCAGTCCATGACATGCAATATTCCACTTTAGTCCTTTCTTGGGCTAGACGGTCGGTTTGAGAGGTCCCCTCCGATCAATCGGCTGATCACGTCAAGCCCTAGCACCTATATGATCTTCCCAACCCTATTGCCCTTATAGCAAGCCCCAACTCTTTTTATCATATAGGTGCTAGAAGGCTATGGCTGAGGGTCTACATATCCTGGGAATGACGTTAAACTCTATCTGATAGTGAGGTTTCAGTTTTGGAGGTTTGGGAAATGTGGAGCAGCCCTTCAACACCACTGCTCCCTGGTCCACTCTGACCCAGAATGGTAGTATATGTTAGGGTCCCATCTATGTGTAAATAGTAAAACATGTTTATAAACGAAACTGATTATACATTAAGAATGAATTTATTTCAAAACTTTATCGACATTAAATGACCCACCGAGGTTGATATGCCGTAAAACAGAACAACCAACCAATCAACCAACCAACCAACCAACCAATCTGCATTTTATATAGATGAGTTCTCTCTGTAAGTTCTCCAATCTTTATGGCATGTAATAATCCTAGACGAGTTGCCATGCCATTAAAATCAACCAATCAATCGAGTATTCTCTGTTTTAGAGGAAAGACCTATTCATACGAAAAATAATAGACTGAAACTTTGATCTTTTTAAACTTTATATCCAACTGAAGACGTATTGTCAGATTAGCAATGTCTATAATCAAGATGGATAGATAGATAAATTGATAGATATATAGATATTAACAGATGTAGATAATGTTAACAGGCATATACAGATAGAAACAGATAGATATAGACTGATATATATTGATAGTTAATAAAGGACTGATACACATACACACACACACGGTGTATATATATTTATGTATGTGTAGAGTGAGGAAGGGGGATATTAAAATACTGGGATAGATAGATTGATTGATAGATAGATAGATATTAACAGATGGAGACAGATATATAGATATTAACAGACTTATATAGAGAGGGGACATAGAGATATTAACTGACTGATATATATCGATAGATATTAACAGACTCTCACACACACACACACATATACATATATATATAATATATATATATATATATATATATATATATATGGAATACGGTTATATATATATATATATATATATATATATATATATATATATAATACAGTGAGGAAATTAATCCGACAATATGAAAAGAAAATATTTTAAGAATATTACAAACACTTGATGTTATGATTAGGGGAGACAATTTTATGTGTCAATACTTAATCCTTTCGGTATATTGTAAACAAACGCGCATATAAAAATTAATGGTTAATAAAATCATATTCACACATTCACTATACGCTTAACATCTTTCATTTTGTCCCTCACATAAACATTACTTAACAGTGTCCTGAAGATGGTACAATATACCGAAATGCTTAAGTATGGACACATAAAATTGTTTCCCCTAATCATAACATCCTGTGTTTGTTATATTTTTAAGATATGTTCTTCTCATATATATATATATATATAAATATATATAACTTTCAAAGAAAGAAAAAACTTAACAAACCGTCATTCCGTAATAAATTTATTTCGACTAAAAGCTCAAAAAGCCTTTTAAAATTTTTTACATGTTCGTGAGAGCAGGGGAAATTAAGAGACTGAGATAGATAGATAAATAGATATAAATGGTTAGCTAACTAGATAGATAAATACTAACAGACTATTGACTATTAGTAGACCGTCTAGAAGTCTAGACAGAAGCTCGGAATAGTTTTAAAATGTTCTGACATCAGGAATGTATCTGACTTTGTTTTTATTCTATTTATTCATTTCCCGCATTTTCTATTTGTAATTGCAAAGTCCTGTAGTCTCAGACGTATGCCCGTTTATATCACATCCACCCGGGGTGTAGTAAGCAATTTCCAGATGTTAATCTCCCTGCCCACCCTTCATTCTGACGGTGGGACTGTGAATAAAAGATATCAAAAAGGAATGGAAGAGATTCCTAAGATTTAGCAGAGTGAGTTTCGACTTTTAACTCGCAAATTGGTGGCACTAGACGTGGTTATATTGATAGAGATCTACTAGTCTGTCTGTCTGTCTGTCTCTGTCTGTCTCTCTCTCTCTGTCTCTCTCTCTCTCTCTCTCTCTCTCTCTCTCTCTTGCTACCAACCATCGGTAACCCCACGGAACAGCGTCCAGAGCCAATACAAAACTGATCAAAGATTTTGCTGTTCGGCAATTAAACACACACACACACACACACACACACACACATACCTAAACAGTTTGTATAGCATTCTTTTCTCAAATCTTTAAAAAAAAGTCTTATCATTACCAAATAAATTTTATGAATGAGCAAAAAGTTATATCGAATATAGAAAACTATTTTTTTTAAATTTTGTTTTCAATTTATATTTGTTTTTTCAATTAACCCTTATATATATAAATATATATATACATATCGATTCGAGTTCAATTCCTAGACGAAGCTGTTAGCATTTCACATAGCACTGATACCCTTGGGAAAGGTATGAATCCATATATTCTCCCTCCAGCTATGGGTTAAATAGTATGGCAGACCTGGCCCTTCAGCCTTGGGTAGGTAACCAGTCTAGGAGAGGGATAACTCTGAATTCAAAATTCTCAACCTATGGGTTAAATAGTAGGGTAGACTGGGCCCTTCAGCTTTGGGTAGAACCAGTCTAGGAGAGGGATAACTCTGAATTCAAAATTCCTGAGGTCGGTCGTTGATTGGGTTTGTGGCAACCCTTGATGCACCCATTCTTTCCTATCGACTGTGCCAAAAAGTGTGGATGGTCCAACACAAGCCTTCACCACTATAAACAAATCACTGTGTGGGTGTTAATTGTGTGTATGAACCCTCATACGTAGAAAATGGACGGGAGAGTCCATAAAAATAATATATATATATATATATATATATATATATATATATACATCAAGGCTTGCCAATAGCACGGATTCCTTTGGCTCTCGTCTCTATATAATAACTATATATGTATCTATCTCTCGCCATCAATTCCAATCAACCATTGCTTTTGCCAATACCAAAGATCTCTCTCTCTCTCTCTCTCTCTATATATATATATATATATATATATATATATATATATATACATCTATTCTCTCTTTCTTTCTCTTCTCTTTCTCTCTCTCTCTCTCTCTCTCTCTCTTCTCTCTCTATCTATCTATCTATCTATCTATCTTTTGCCATCCGTCGCTATCAACCATTGCTCTTGGTAAGTCTTCCCGACGGCATCCACAGTTCAATGATAATCTCTGGATGATGTTGAATTTACTGAAAACATCTTATTAATCAGTAGTTTATATTTAGCCAAATGCTCTGTTACGAACAGGGTGTGACACAAGGTCAATCTCTAAGTCGAGCACTAAGGTTCTTTG
The DNA here is from genome assembly GCA_023376005.1 of Doryteuthis pealeii. Classification (NCBI taxonomy): domain Eukaryota; kingdom Metazoa; phylum Mollusca; class Cephalopoda; order Myopsida; family Loliginidae; genus Doryteuthis; species Doryteuthis pealeii. The sequence goes on along the minus strand of CM042146.1, from coordinate 56,840,807 downwards.
ACCCGACAACGGCAACCGGTCTCTCAGAAGGAAAACTATGAAATCAAATCCCTTAAGCTCCGTTTAAAAACTGCCCTTGTTTCATACTCTTTTAAACTTGCTTGTTTAAACAGAGCAATCTTCAGGCAGTGACAGATTTTGAAAAAATCTTTTACTGCCTGAAGATTGCAATGTTTAAAAAGCAATTTTTTTAAAGTATAAAACCAATATGGTAGCAGATTAGTTTCCATACAATTAAATATATATACAATATAATACATATTCATGTATTATTACTATTGCTCTATTACAGATATTGAGCACTCTCCTGTATATATTGGCTTACTACTGTTTCATGAAGGGAGATTAACTTCAATGTTAACTGCGGTAATATATATATATATATATATATATATATATATATATATATATATATATATATATACATAACTGGCGAACACATAATAAATAGCTAACCAATGCTTTACTATTAATCCATAGTTGGAAATAGAAAAGATGGGTTATACCTTTTTTTAAGGATATTAGCGCAAAGTGAAAATCAAACAGTCTCATCCAGGATGTGAACTCGTGTCGCCGATTTTATTTTCTACAACGATAACCACTACGCTAAGACTGTCGCTTTCATTGATCTCTACTGATTATAATGGAAATCTTGTTAATATAGTTTTTGAGGGTAAAAAAAAACAACAACAATTAATGTAAATTAATGGAGAGCTTAAAATCCCGCTATGCTTCCAAAGTTTCTGTAAAAACCACCATTTTTATACCCAAAGGACACATCATTAGATATTCACCTTAACGCGTTTATGTGGTAACGGACGTCTATTTTTTAAGGTTATTCTATTTTTTATACATTTCTATCTTTTCTCTTTGTAGCTCATTAAAATAAAAATAAAAAAATAAAACCGCTATAATTTATATTTGTATTACAATTGCATTACACTAGATTAACATGTATTTTATTTATTAGATTTTTTTTTTTACAATGGTTCATCACTTATACTGGAATATTTATTTTTCTAATTTTTGTGGGTATGCTTTTGGGGGTGTTGTCTTGGGGGAGGGACTTTGGTATGAGGTTTGAGGTGGGTGGAGATATTGAATTTCGACTTTGACTTTTGGGGTTTAGTGAAAACTCCTTTCCGCTCCGTTGGCCCTATGAGCGTCCTTTGCACCCTGTTGTTATATGACATTTGGCCGGTGGAAATACGATAACTATTCTTTTGTTCTGGAATACCCACCCCGATTGGCACTCCGGAGAATATCCAAAACATTTCAGAATGAAAAAAAAAAAGACAAAGAAGTAATTCGGAAAAAATACGAGTAAAAATAATAAAACCTTGAAAGTTTAAATTAATAAGGAAGAAATAATTTAACGATGGGAAAATATAAAGAGAGAAAGAAAGAAAAAGAGAGAGAGGGAGAGAGAGAGAGAGATAGATAGATAGAGAGAGGAAGTAATGTGTATGAAGACAGAAAGAAGAAAGGAAGAAGAAAAAATAGAAGAAAAGTCCGAAACAAAAGAAAGAAAGAAAGAAAAAAAACGATGAAAGAAAGAAAGATCAGGGAGAGGAAAGAGAGAAGAAAGAAAGTATAGGGAGAGGAACGTGGAAAGAAAGAAAGAAAGAAAGAAAGAAAGAAAGAATAAGGAGTGCAAATAAGGAAGAAAGAAAATTCATACTAAGAAAAAAGAAAGTATAGGGAGAGGAACGTGGAAAAAAAGAAAAATGAAGGAAAGAATAGAGAATGGAAATAAAGAAAGAAAGAATAGGGACTGCAAATAACGAAGAATAAAAATTCATTCTAAGAAAGAAAGAAAGAAAGAAAAAAAGAAAGAAGAAAACAGTAAAAATGTTTACTGTAAAAAACGTTATGTTCAGTCACTCATTAAAAGAACAGGAGGAACCAGAAAAAATCGAACAAAGAAAGAAAAAAAACAAAGAATGAAAGAAAGAAAGAAAGAAAGAAAGAAAGAAAGAAAGAAAGAATGTTATCTAACAGAATTGGAAATGATAACCGAAACTCTCCATTCAAAGAAGTCTTACCAAGAAAGGATAAAGAAAGAAAAAAAAGAATGACAGAAAGAAAGAAAGAAAGAAAGAAAGAAAGAATGGAAGCACAAACAAATAGATAAACAAATAATAGGGAGGGGAATGAGGAAATAAAATAGAAAAAGAAAAAAATCTAAAGAAAATAAAAATGAAAAACCTAACTTTTACTAGAAGAAACCATTCGTGCTAGAATGTATGAAAGAAAGAAAAAGAAGGAAGCAAAAAACAAGGATATACGGAAATATTGACAGTGAGAAACAAAACGTATTGTGCAATAATTAAAACCAAACATTTCGCTTTCTTTCTTTGATGGCTTATACACATGGGCGAATCGTCGTGGTTTAGTGGCTAACGTGTTGGATTGCGAAATCGTAGTAAGTGGGTTTAATCTCTATTCGCACTATTACGTTCACTTTCGGACTAATACTATTAAGGAAGGTATGAACCCTCTCATCCTCTAGCCATTCTTTTTAACAAGGATGACTTTGGCATTAATTATCCCTCGAAGGTTGATATGCCATTAAACAAAGAAACCAAACGAATATGTGTGTGATTAACGTGACACAAGGTCAAGTTTTAAGCGGAGTTTAACCGGTTTGAGTTTTCATTGTCTGGTTGCCTGACCAAGGTTAAAGAGCCCAGTCTACTCAACTATTGTGTCCATAGCTGGGAAGCCTAGGTCACTTTTGGATTTGTTTTGTTTGTTTTCTTTATTTAATGGCATATCAACCATCGTGGGTTATTTAATACCAAAGTAACCCTCGTAAAACAACCACGGTGGAACTATTTAACCCATACTGTTGGATGTGAGGCTTCATAACTTTCCCAAGGGTATCAGTTCGAAAGTTAACGTAATACCGTGATTGGAGATCGAACTCACTTATTATGATACTGCAGTCCAGCACTTTAGACAATACGCCACCGGGCCCACTGGAAAGGTATTCTTCCCTAACTACAGGTAAATACTAAGGTGGACTAGGCTTTTTAACCTGGGTATGGCAACCGTTCTAGAAGGAAAACCTACTGTGGCATCCTACTCGTTGATTGGTTGGGTTGGATTTTATGCCTTATATTTTAACCCATATATAGGACCCTAAAATGTACTGACATTCCGGGTCCTGGAGTAATGGCAATAAAGGGGTTACTCTCCAGACCAGAATTGGAACCTGGCCACGAGATGCAATTTAACGTCTTACATAGGACACTCAGACCTTCAGTCATCACCTCCTAGCACGTATATGATAAAAGAAGCGCGTGGTGTAATAGTTAAAGTCATGGGAAATGGACTCGTCACCCGTGTTCAAATCCTTGATGTGTTAATTACTTTCACTTAGCGCTAATACCTTGGGAAAGGTATGAATCCTACTCTCTGCTATGGGTAAATAGTGGGGAAGACTGGGCTCTTTAACCTTGATTAGGCAACCGGTATAGGAGAGGAAAACACTGAATTCAAACCTGTTGAACTCCGGTTAAGAAATTGACCTTGTGTCACATCCTGCTCGTGGGAGGGGTTGGTAAATATATATATAAAAGAGTTGGGGGATTTGCCATAGCAATACTATCGGACAATCATATAGGGTTTTACGACATCAGCCGATTGATAGGGAGGTGCCTCTACCACCGACCGCCTAGACTAAGTAAGTGCCAGAGGGGATTGTTGCGTGTCATACTGCTTAGCCACCAAAAATCCGAAATTTGAATGTAATTGCGCGACTGGAGTTCGATCTTGCTTTCTACGTTATCACAATCCAGCACGTTACTTACTACGCTACTTTAAAGATCATCATCACCCTGTCGCGCTGGCAGCGCGGATATCCTAATAATCTCTCGTCATCCTTCCTTATCATTCATTGCCCTCGGGAGGTCCCCTGAGCAGCATCCAGTATCCGCGAAGAGCTGATCTGTACGTCTTTGCTGGGCAACCCACTCTGGCGCGCCTGTGTTGGCTTCCACAGAAGAATGTCACTTATGAGTTTATCCTTGCTTCTCCAGCAGTGCACAGCGTGTTTTGTTTGCCTAACATGGATGGTTTGTGTGATATGGGGCAGGTAGCCATACAGATGTTTTCTCGTGGGAAATTGTTTCCACGTGTTGTTTAATATTGCACGCAGCATTTTCGTGCAAGTCCCATCTAGCTTGTTCTCGTTAGAGTCCAGGTAGTGTAGCCGTACAGTAACGCTGATACAACTAAGTCTTAGAAGAATTTTTGCGTTAATTTGTCAGCAAGATTGGATTTCCATATCACTGAAATACATCTCTTATTCATAAATCTGATTTTCTCCTATACTGTATATATATATAATATATATATATATATATATATATATATATATATATAAGTAAAGTTGGTGGAGTGGCCTATTGTCCTTATCAGCCGGACAGCGAAGGAGTCTGTCCTGTTTATACTAGAGTTTGACCCGAGAGTTTGTTTTGCATTTATGCTACACCTACCATCAGCTATCTACTTTACAGCAGAGATCCCAGGAGACTAATCAGGCTCTGAGTTGGTGAGGGACGGTATCGAACTTTGTTAGCACAGCTAGCTGCATTGCTTCCACAAAAGCCTTCATCAGATGATGAGTCTATGTTCAGGCATGGTTTCGGGGCCAAAACATCATTACCACTAACCTGAGCACCTTTTGTGGTTCTTCGGTGGATGCCTTACTGACTGAGTTAAACTGGGCCCAATCCTACTATATTAGCTATATGTTTTGCATTTGTAAGGAACATTATAAAATCCCAAACGGATATTACTTGGTATTATCTATTACCAAACTCTACAACATTGAAAATCTATAGCCAAAAAAGAAATTGCATAATTATATGTTATGGGGTGTGTTTAACTTTAACTACTACATATTTATATTTTGGCTTACATAGTTTTAGTAATGTAGATTGTGGTTATTCATACACCTCGGTAGCAATATCCCATCTGCTGAAAGCGATGTCAACAAACTCAGGTAAAGCATAGACATTTAAATGACCGTATCGAAATCTGATCTCTCAGAGAAAAAAAAGGGGGGGATTCTTTCAAGCGGTAACCATGTCAGCACTACTGTACGGTTGTGCTACTTTGACTTAAACTCTTAAGGAACAATTTAGATAAGAATTACCCAAGAATGCTGCATACTGTTTTGAACAAATCCTGGAAGCAGCACCTTATTAAAAAACCGGACCTTGACACCATTAGGCACCCCAGCCCAAAAAGGAACTGAATTTTGCTTTTCACCGGTTGTTAGTAAACAAAACAGCCGACCGATAAAAACCAGTAACATTTTTATACTAAAATAGTTTTTGATTTTAATTCTAAAAAAATAGCTATTTCATGTTGTTGTCGTTAGCATATGTGAAAAAATAATTTTACACTAAAGATAAACTGATATTGTTATTTTTTTAAATAAAACTTAAAACTGAAGACACGTTTATTTATTTCCCATGTGCGTCTACGGATAGTTAATATTAAAAAGTATTTATTTAAAAAAAGATTTTGCCAGGATTAGAGTTAAGGGTTAAGGTAAGGGTTAGGGGTTAGGGTTAGAGTTAGGGTTAGTAGTTATTATTACAAATTTATAATAAACTTATTATAGCTTTAATCATTCCCGTGTTAAACGTGTCTAACGTTAAAAGTTTTATGATTAAAAAAAGAATGGCTATTGAATTAATAACAACATGAAATAAGTAAAAATAAAAGTGTCTTTAATATAAAAACGTGTCTTTCGTTTATAGTTTCATAATTTTTAAAAATGCGTCTAAAAATCGTCTGTTAACAAACAATCGGATTTTGACCGTGAAAAGCAAGACATGCCTGTTGTATACCCTTTTCATTACTTCTTTTCATCTTCAGATGTTTTTGATGTCTTAAGTTCTTCTAGGTCTCTTCTAACATCTTGGTCTTCGTCTTGGTGACTTCATCTTGGTGGTCGGTCGCATTTAACTCATTTCTTCTAGATCAGTCTTGTTACCAAGACATCCATTAATCACAAAACCATGTTATTTTTCTTAAACTTTTATTTCCTTAACTAAACATTTCATAGCGCGCGTATGCAGAGTGAGTTGCAGTTAAGGCAGGACATGTTCACTGCTTGACGTCCAAGTGAAAACTCAGGAGCCATATTTCGCGGGCTTTCTGTACTATTCCATGGAAAGTCCCGCCCGTGATATGAAAAGGGCGATCCCTTTAGAAATACAGGGGGTTGACAATAATCTTATGCAACCGCATAGATTATGTAACAATGTCCTTTTGAATCTAGGTCGCAAATGGGGTGCTTAATGGTGCCTTAGTCCAATGAAAACCCAGCAATACGGTCACTTACTTCCCATGCCACAAACCATCCAAGTAAGACATGCTGGGTACTGTTTGGGAAGTAAGAACGAACTTATAAACGACGTTCTTTGATTTACTTCTACATACGGACAGTGTTGATCAACAATCAGAAACTTTCATTAATTTGTTAAGGACAGTGGATGTCTTGTAGAGGAGTTACCAAGATCCATGGCCGATAGGGACGGATAGCGAGAGAGAGCGGGATTTGTGTTATCAGTACTCCTTGATGATGATTAGATGTGGTAATGAATAAAATTTAATGAAACTCATTTTTGATAGGGGTATAAGTAAAGAGTAAAGTAAATTCGTCAGGGTAGCCTAAAGTCGGTATCAGCCAGACAGCGATGGGGTCTATCCCCTTTTCACTAGCGCTAGACCAAGGAGATTGTTTTTGCGTCTGAGGTGGAGCCCCACACCTACCATCAGCTCGTTACTTTACTGCACATATCTCTGTGCTACTCATACGCTGAGTTGGCGAGGGCCGGTATCGAACTAGGAACCTTGTGGTTTCTAGCCAAACGCTCTACCGACTGAGAGCAATAGCATAATCTTTACAGATCACTACCGTCCCTCACAATCCTACACCCCACTACGAGAACCTTTCAAGTGACTTATCAATCCAGCTGCAGATCTACAAAGTTTGATGCAAATATGACATAAGAAGGACGTCTTTCCCTCTGGATCGGATGGATCAAATGGTAGAATTTGATGCTTATGCACCAACATATATATCTTAAAACTAGAAGCTGACTTACAAACTTTGTTACAGATTGCACAAGACACATTGTTTGCTCCTGAAGTGTGCATGAATTGTCTCTGATGAGATTTCCTATGATTGACATATCCGGCCTTAAGAAGCTGAATCCGACTACATATTTGACATTTCCAACCCTCTGTGTTCTCAGCAATCTCTCTTTTGAAGTTGACGCTTGAAGTTTTCATACTCAATTCGTTCACTCTCAAAACTGGTACAACCATCATCTACATGGATTTTCCATTCAGTCCTCTTCAGCCTTTCCCAGTTGTCAGGATCTATTTTTATTTTACTAGGTTGCTTTTTTAAAATTATTCATGCCTCTTCCCAGACTTATGCTATGGCCTTTTGCCATCATACAGCTGACCGTAAAGGAGTTGCTTTGACATTCTAATATCACCCATACGAACATGACCTGCCCATCGCATTTTGGCCGTTATGATGAGAGTTTCAATGTGCATCATACCTTGTAAGGACCTCTGTGTCAGATTTGTTGGGGTTCCATTTGATGTTTAGTTTGGTTTGGTTTGTTTTACGGCATATCAACCTCGGTGGTCATTCAATGCTGACAAAGTTTTGAAATAAATTCATTCTTAATAGATACTCAATTTTTTTTATAAACACATTTTTCTATTTAACCCATAGATTGGACCTTAACAGGTACTACCACTCCGGGTCAGAGTGGATCCAGGAGCTATGGTGATAAAGGTGTGCTCCACATTTCCCAAACCTCCAAAACTGGAAACTCACCATCAGATAGAGTTTAACGTCATTCCCAGGACATGTAGACCCTCAGCCACCGCCTTCTAGCACCCATATTACAAAAAGTGTTGGGACTTGCTATAAGGGCAATAGGGACAATTATATAGGTGCTAGGGCTTGACGTGATCAGGCGATTGATCAGAGTGGGCCTCTCGGACCGACCGTCTAGCCTAAGTAAGGTCCCAAGTGGAGTATTGCAAGTCATGGACTGCTCAACCACCTGGTTGGTTTGGTTTGGTTTATTGATTTTAACGGCATATCAACCCGTCCAGGGTTATATCATGCCTAGCGGTTGGGTCAACCACCTGGGTTCTATCCTTAAGCATCACCACCCACGGCCAACAGGTGACCCCATTGGGCGAGTCTTACCCCTCTGCAGAGGTGCAGTCAGTGCATTCTAACCCCTAGACGGCATGAATGATAGGAGTATATATATTCATGAACGACACTGTATCCCTTAAAAACAAAGAGCAATGCAAGAATAAAAATTATCCGGACAAAATGAAAACGTATTCATACTGTCTTCTATTTTCGCTTTATAGAAATAAATTATGAAGTTGCGTGATGCAAAGCTTAGTGCTGTTGAAATAACACGCGTTGACCCGAGTTCAAATCCTGATCGAGGCTGATTGCATTTCACATAGCGCTAATACACTTGGAAAAGTTATGCATACTACTACGCTCCCTCCAACTATGATTAAATAATAGGGCAGACCGGACTCTTTAGCCTTGGTTAAACAACCTGTCTACGAAAAGGAAAACTTAATCCAAACCTGTTAAACTCAGATTAACAAATTGACCTTGTGACGTACCCTGTGCGTGCAGAGGGTTTGCTATATATATATATATATATATATTATATATATATATGTGTGTGTGTGTGTGTGTGTGTGTGTGGAATTAAACAAAAGGCGTTCTCCTGTTTAACAATTTTAGTAACGATCTTTTCGAGCGTTCTTGCCAACTTTTTTACATTTGGATGGAATCCGTAGATTAGTCCATCGAATTTCGTATCCCAAGTACTTTCGGCACTTCAAAGTGCTATCACCAGGGGTGATGTGTTTATGTTCCAGTTTTTTGGTTGTTTTTTTTTCCAGCTTTTTCAAGATTGTTAATAAAATTTGTTAAACAGGAGACGTGCCTTTTGTTTAATTCTACATGTATAAATGAAAGAATGCTGTCAAAATACACACACAACACCACAACACACACACAAACACACACACATACAACATACATTAAATATAATATATATATGTATAGATAAAAGATATTGAAAAAAACACAATATGCTGTTAAAGTAAAAGAATTTTATATCATATTCATATAATATTGAACAATATTTCGATTATAAAAATCATCTTCAGAGCTTGTTTATACTCCACCTTATCAATAGCGGAGAAAAATAATATATAATCCGCTATATAAGGCTGGAGTATAACAAGCTCTGAAGGATGATTTTTATAAATCGAAATATTGTTCAATATTAGCTATGAATACAATAAAATCTTTTCACTTAACAGCATATTGTGTTGTTTTCATATCCTTTGTATCTATACTCATACCGTCGGATTCATTTCCTTTCTCTTAATTATATATATATATATATATATATATATATTATATATATATATCATATAGTTTTATATATAAAAGTATATTCATTCATATAAAAAACGCATTCATATATCTTATTGATCTATCTAAAAGTATCTATTAATCATCTATAAAATATCTCATTTTCATCACCACAAAAATGTTTTATTTTCTCCTATAAATATATTTGATTTCATTTATTCAAAATATTAGGCCGAGAACAATTTTATTGACGGCATGTATAGGATTTACTCAAATAAAATTTCTAGTATTGATCTTTTTTCCCCGAGCAACGTTGGTTAGCTCAACTAGTAAATAATAAAAAAGAAATAAAAGGAGAGAGGGTGGGGATAGATATTGGGAAATCAAAAGAGAGCAGAGGGAAAAGAAGGCAAGGAGAGTAATCATTAGGGGAAACACTCTGTTAACTTACTGTGAGCAGCAACACAAGTACTAATAAAACTCCGCACGAGATGGCACTAGCTACTCTCCGGTGTGTCCAGACCCCAAACGAACCAAGCGGGTAAGACTGTCTCTGGGGAAATATAATGACTAGTGCATTAAACAAAAAAACAAAAAACAGATATAAAAAGAGACATCGATTCAGGGGAAGAGAAAAGGAAGGGAAAGGAATCAACGCAGACTTCAAACGTCATAATTAGTTAAACCTTCTTTTTCCTTTTTGGGTTTTTTTTGGGGGGGTCCTTTCTTTTTTTAGTTATGGGATCTCTCTCTTTT
>CM042146.1:56826179-56830482 GCA_023376005.1 Doryteuthis pealeii | reverse complement strand
ACTTGTATTAAAAGTCGTTCTGCTTCGACATGGGGGCTTTTGTTTCGTGCTTTATTTGAGATATTTGTTTTTCTCTTATATGTTCACCTCATTCTGGCTAGGAACCAGAAGTTTCTGGGTTCGATACTTGCCCAGGTCAACTCATCGCATGAGTAGTGGTTAAGTAGGGAGCTGACGGTAGGTTTACCTCTCCCTCTCAGACTCCAAAAAAATCTCCATGGTCTAGCGCTTGTGAAAAGGAGATAGACTCCCTCGCTATTTGGCTGACACCCACAATAGGCCACTCCATCAAATTTACTTTGCTTGAAACCATATAACTGTTTGGCTTGGTTTGTTTTGTTTTATGGCATATAAACCTCAGTGGGTCATTTAATGCCGATAAAGTTTTGAATTCTTATCAATTCTTAATGGATACATAATTTTTTTTATAAACATATTTTTCTATTTAACCTATAGATGGGACCCTAACAGGTAATACCACTCCGGGTCAGACTGGACCAGGGAGCAATGGTGATTAAGGGGTGCTCCATATTCCCCAAACTTCCAAAACTGGAAACTCAGCATCAGGTAGAGTTTAACGTCATTCCCAGGACAAGAAGATCCTCACACAACACCTTCTAGCACCCATATAATAAAAAGGGTTGGGGTTACTATGTGGGCAATAGGGTTGGGACAATCATATAGGTGCTAGGGCTTGACGTGATCAGCCGATAGATCAGAGTGGGCCTCTCCAATTGACCGTCTAGCCTAAGTAAGGTCCAAAGTGGAGTATTGCAAGTCATGGACTGCTCAACCACCTGGGTTCAATCCTTAAGTATCACGGGTCGCCACCCACGGCCAATAGGTGGCCCCATTGGGAGTCTTACCCCTCTGCAGAGGTGCAGTCGGTGCATTCTAACGCCCCAGTCGACAGGGCGGCATATAATTGTGTGCAAATCAGTTTCATTATATCGGTATACTTGGTATCATATCATTGTGTAAAAAATACGAACAGCTTACAATATTAAATAACGCACTATATGTATATAGACTTTTAGTACATCCAATATAAGTGTATGTACACACCCCTCTCTCTCTCTCTCTCTCTCTCTCTCTATATATATATATATATATATATATATATATATATATATATACAAATAGAGGAATTAGATTGATTAAACAACCAAAACCAGAAAACTCAGCAAATACCGTGTGTGACATGCGGAACACTGGACAGCTGTTTCGATAGTATTACGTCTCATCAGCGGTGTATACCACGATCTCCGTCATTAGAGATCGAATCAGCGACCACAGAGTGAAGAGCCAAAACCCCTCCTCTCTCTCTCTCTCTCTCTCTCCCTCTCTCTCTCTCTCTATATATATATATATATATATATATATATATATATAATAATTGATATCGAAGCTATTCGATATGTACTTACTTCCGTTTGCCTAGTGGGAAAAGCTCGATGAACATATATAAATATGTTACACATATATATATCAAGCTGCATCTGTGCAGAGAAAAATATGATCAAATAAATGAAAAATAGATTAGGTATCCATCAAATGATAAGTTTATTTCGACTTGTCGGCCTCGTCAAATTTGACAGAAAAATGAACAAAAAAGAAAGAAAGACGAAAGCAACAGGCCGAAATAAATTCATTAGTTGATGAATGCGTTGAAGTAGATTTTCTTTTATTTGATCACACACACACACACACATATATATATATCTTATTATAATGGAGATTGTGTGTTTTTCTGTCTGTAACCGAAACTATATTACTACTCAAGTCACAATTCCCTTAATTATTTACGTCAAATTCTCCATGATTTCATTCTTTTAAACCTTCAGTTATTAATAAAATTGTTTTACATTATTAATACTGTTGACCATATCTACGTACTAATGACATGCAATTGTATTTATATATACAACAAAGTAGCGATTTACAGTTTGAACGAGAAGGCTAATTTGCATATTGATATTTAAAATTTTATTTTAATAAATATGTGCTTGGTATTATTGATTTCTAATTGTTTGGTTTTATCTTAAGAAATATAAACAAAAATCTCGTGGATAAATCTTAAAAGAAATTCATTTACAAGAAGAAATAACTGTAATATTATCCTTTACTTCCTATTTTAACTAAATAGTTAAATTAGGAAAATTTACCAATGAAAGAGGGGAGTAATGGAAAATGATGGAATAGTTAGTTTCAAAGTTGTTCTATTTTTCGATTATACCCCCTCTGTTGCAGATCTTTTTATCTGCATTCTTAGTCAGTTCATTAGCCTTTCTAATTTAATATGATTTTTATTATATCAAAAATTAAATACTTGCACCCGGTGGGTGCATATATTTGCTAGTATATATATATTATATATATATATATATATATATATATATGTGTGTGTGTGTGTGTGTGTGTGTGTAGAATTAACAAAAGACACATCCTGTTTTAACAATTTTATTTTTGAGCTTTTCGAGTTTAAAAAAAAAAATTTAAACACTTTTTAAAATGCCTATAACACCTTTCTCACCAATTCTTCTCCTTCCAGTCTCTACATTAATATAATTTTTTAAAAACTGGAACACATCACCCCTGATGATGGCACTTCGAAGTGCCGAAAGTACTCGGGACTTTAACTTTGGTGGATTATCCACGAATTCCACCCAAACATTAAAAAGTTGGTCAGAAACTCGAAAAGATCAAAAATAAAATTGTTAAACAGGAGATGTGTCTTTTGTGTAATTCTACATGTATAAATGAAAGAATGCTGTCCAAATACACACACACACACACATATATATATATATATATATATATATATATATATATATATATATATATATAGAGAGAGAGAGAGAGAGAGAGAGAGAGAGAGAGAGACGGGAGTTAAATGAGGAAACCAATCCGACAGTGTGTGGAGAAATGTAGTCAAACACGGAATGTTTCACTGGATAGAAGTTTATTATTGGTGGTAATGTCGACGTTCAAACGTTTCGGTTTATGTAAGCCCTTCTTCAGGACAATGTGATAAAGGGAGAGAAAAAAGATTTTTGTTGTTCTAAAGGTGATGGATGTTTTTGAATGAGTTGAGTTGGAAATATCGTATTGGAAATATCATTTTTCCAACGGAACTGAACACCCTCTCTATATATTTCCTCCACTTTCTTTTTTCCTATCTTTCTTATAATATCTTTCTGTATCGCATGTACTTTTCCTTTCCTCTCTTTCTTTATAATAAAAACAGAATGTTCCATTATTTAGCTGACGTGACGACACACATAAATAAATAATTATTCAACTGATAAGCAACAGCAGATAATCAGCAATTGCATTTTTGCATTTCGTCTTGGATGATTTGGACGGTCTCATTTTTAACAAGAGGGTGTTGCAAGAGGATAACGGTTGGAAGATTTAGGAACAAGAGTATTGATAAACATATTTACCAACCCTTTCGCAGGAGCATGATGTGACACAAGGTCAATTTTTTAAGTGGAATTTAACAGGTTGTAATTCAGAGTTTTCCTCCTCTTAAACTGTTTACCTAGCCATGGCTAAAGTGCCCAGTCTGTCCTACTTTCTACCCATAGCTGGAGGGAGAGTAGTAGGATGCATACCTTTCCTAAGTGTATTAGTGCTATGTAAAATCCAAACAGCTTCGTCCAGGATTTGAACTCGGGTCGGCGAGTCCATTTCCTACGACTCTAATCATAATAATCACCATACTCCTCTAAGAGTATTAATATATACCGCCCGGAGAGAAAAAAAGAGACAGAAAATAATAGGAGTACGAATGAGAAAAGGAAGAGGAAAACCTGTCAGGATAATACTCGGCTGGCTCCAACCATCTGGCTGGTTGGCTGGCTGGCCGGCTGGCTGGTTTGTTTGCTGGTTGATGGGCCAAAGTGATCACATCACTTAGCAGTTTTCAGACAGGCGATGGTACTATATTATTAGTCATTCATGTGTGACCGAGTCACTTGGGTCAAGTCGTTTCTTGACATTCATAATGCACAAACTGGTCGACTCTCTCTCTCTCTCTCTCTCTCTCTCTCTCTCTCTCACACACACACACACACACACACACTCTCTCTCTCTCTCTCTCTCTCCCTCTCTCCCCTCTCTCTTTCTCTCTCTCTCTTAAACTTTAGTTTCTCTTATATCCCATATCCTCATTCTCTCCTCCCTTACTCCACTCTCATTCATCCAATCCCCTCTCTCTCTCTTCTCTCTCTCTATATATATATATATATATATATTATATATATATATATATATTCTTTCATTACTCGCTCTTCCATTT
>CM042146.1:56813679-56821179 GCA_023376005.1 Doryteuthis pealeii | reverse complement strand
ATACAATGGGGCTTTCTTCTCGTTTGTCTAAAATTAATTTTCTCCTTCTCAGCCGAATGTATTTTTATGAAGGTACTCCCAAAGGTAATATATATATATATATATATATTATATATATATATATATATATATACATTAAACAAAAGGCACATCTCCTGTTTAACAATTTTATTTTTGATCTTTTCGAGTTTTTTGGTCAACTTTTTAATATTTGGGTGGAATTCGTGGATAAGTCCACCAAAGTTCAGGTCCCGAGTACTTTCGGCACTTCAAAGTGCCATCATCAGGGGTGATGTGTTCCAGTTTTTTTTTTGTTTTTTTTTTTAAATTATATTAATGTGGAGGCTGGAAGGAGAAGAATTGATGAGAAAGGTGTTCTAGGCATTTTAAAATGTGTGTACTGCATTGGAAATTAATTTTATTTAAGGATGGTGTGTATTGTTTTATGCATAGAGTTTCTAGTATTTGGAGTTTTTGTTTATTTTTTTCTTTGTGCGAAATATTCTAACGGAAAATACACACATTCTGGACAACAACAAAAAATAAACAAAAACTCCAAATATTAGAAGCTCTATATATATGGATAGCCATTTATCCACATGCCTATAATATTTATATACATAGTGTTCGGGATGAATTTGACATTTATATTTGGGTATTTTTCTCCGTAGGTTGGAGATATTGACGCACACTACTTCCAAATAGAGCTAGCTAAGATTGTTTATTTTTTAGTTTATTATTTTTTTTAGTTTAATATTTTTTTTAGTTTAATATTTTTTTAGTTTTAATATATTCATAACATTAAACTAAAAAATGTAACAAACTTTGCTAGCTATATTTGGAATCTAAAGCATCAAAATATAACACCCATTATTAAATGGGGAATATTAAAGAGATCAAATATTTTCCGAAGTTTAACTGATCCATGTTTCTTGTGCTTAAAAGAAAAGTTACCGATAATTAGATTCCAGGATAAGAAAAAAATATTGAATAAAACGGATTAATTCCTGGGGAAATGTAGGCATAGATTGCGTAATTCATTAATGTATTATCAAGATTAATATAGATATAATATAATACATGCACTAATTATTACAGTTAAAAAAGAACTAGCTTAATAGATAAGGAGACTTGAATTTCAATAGTACAAAAAAGTAAGATGTAAATAAAATGAATAATAAAAAAAGAGGATAGGATTTAGCACAGCTGATAGATAGAATCACAAATTACTTTTGCCGGTGAACATATGGTAAACTATTCATTAATTTAAAAGGAAAAAGTTTTAGTTTTAGGGACAAAAGTTTATTTTTAGGAGACATATATAGAAATAATCGTAAATAAACTAGGCGAGTATATATATTAACTACCTAATTTTTAAAAGTTCTGCTGAGGAAGTTGTACCTTAAATAGCAAAACTGTGGTAGAAATAAAAACTTTTCGAACCATATGACCATTAGGCACCCATTTTGCGATCTCGATTCATGAGGACATTTTTTCATTTACACCATCAAAACCCTGTCGTTAACAGACAATTTTTAGATTTAAAAAAAATTATAAAACTAACCCCCTAACCCATAACCCTAATCCTAAACCTAACCCCTAACCCTAACCCTAATCCTAACCCTAACCCTAACCCCTAACAAACAACCGGATTTTGACAGTGTAAATGAAAAAATGTCCTTATGTATCGAGATCGCAAAAGGGGTGCCTAAAGGTCATATGGTCCAACTGTTCTACAACTATATATATATATATATATATATATATATATATATATATATAATGAATAGTGAATGAAAAAATGAGAAAAGTATTGGCATGAAAAGGTGCTCAATGCTAATAAAGCAGAGCAGATTTATAATCAATGGTAATATTATGGTTTTACATTCATCTGGATGTTTCATGGTAATCCAATCATCAGATGAGTTCAATGGTTGAGATCTTAAAAACCAGTCGTGAAATGGTTGAGATTTTAAAAACCAGTAATTTTTTAGCGTTTATATGAAGCGTTTTCACGCGATGGGAAATATAAAGCTAAAATTGTTTTTTGTAAACTGTGGCTTGTTTAACGTTTATGTGACGTAGATCGTGTTCACGTGATGTAATGTTATGACGTTAAATTTGTATTTAAAAAACCATAATGTAAACCATAATGTAAACCTTAGTGTAAAACCATAATATTACCATTGATTATATATATATATATATATATATATATATATATATATATATATGGAAAATACTTTTTGTGTCATAATATGATAATGTTTTTTATTTATTATAATAATATTTTCGCATAAATATATATAATATATATTTGTGCGAAAAGCCTATTATCTTTATAAAGATTATAAAAAACAAAACATTATTAGACACTAACAAAAAAAATTGTAAAAATTAATTTTTGAAAGATATTGTCGGAAGGAGGTGGGAGTTTTAAAAATCAATGTCAGAGGGTTTGTATCATAAGTAAGTAAAATCAGCAACTGTATTAAAGGGGTGAAAAAAACAAAATCAATTTGAAATGGAAACTGTCCCCTTCTGTCCCCTTCAAATATAATGTTGCGTGCATCTATTAAATATAAATTAAAATATCATTTTGAATATTTTACACGTAAATTTTACACAAAAAAATATTTATTTGTAAACTTTTTAGTTAAGCTCTTGATACTGAAAAAATGAATATTTCTTGTTTGTAAATATTTTTTCGTACAATTATACGTTAGATAACTTTAAATATATGTATTAAAATAAATCAAAGTATATATAAATATATAATACCGGGCATATATTTGTTAAAACTTGTTTTAAAAAACAATAAGGACCGTCTAAAGTGGCATATTCAATTTTTTTAGTGTATATGATAGAAGGTTGTTCTTTATTCTATTTATTGACGATTTGGGGTAATGTAACGTAAACAATGATGTAGTTTTGGTTACAGACAAATTCAGACAGAATCACTATTATTAATATATATATATATATATATATATATATATATATATATATATGTGTGTGTGTGTGTGTGTGTGTGTGTGTGTGTGTGTGTGTAATCAAAAAAAAGGCAGGTCTCCTGTTTAACGATTTTATTGATGATCTTTTTCAAGCTTTCTGACCAACATTTTTTTATATTTGGATGGAATTCGTGGATTAGTCCACCGAAGTTCATATCCCGAATACTTTCGGCACTTCGAAGTGCCATCATCAGGGGTGATGTGTTCCAGGTTTTTTTTCAAAGTATATTAATAGATGTGGAGGCTGGAAAGAGGAGAATTGATGGGAAAAGTGTTATAGGCATTTTAAAATGTGAGTACTGCATTGAAAATTAATTTTATGTAAGGATGGTTTGTATTGTTTGATGTATAAAGCTTCTAGTATTTGGAGTTTTAATATACTTTGTAAAAAACTGGAAGACATCACCCCTGATGATGGCACTTCGAAGTGCTGAAAGTACTTGAGATATGAACTTCGGTGGAATAATCCACGAATTCCATCCAAATATTAAAAAGTTGGCCAGAAAGCTTGAAAAGATCACCAATAAAATCGTTAAACAGACCGGCCTTTTGTTTAATTCCACTTGTATAAATGAAAAAATGCTGCCCAAATACACATATTTCAATATATATATATATATATATATATATTATATATATATATATATATATAAGAGAGAGAGAGAGAGAGAGAGATAGATAGATAGATATAATATATATTTCACATATTTCAATATATATATATATATATATTATATATATATATATAGATAGATAGATAGATAGATAGATATAATATATACACTGAAAATTAGACTCATCAGATATACCAACAAAAAAAGCATACGTGGACTCCACAAGAACAACACGCATATATATATATATTATATATATATATATATATATATAGAGAGAGAGAGAGAGAGAGATAGAGAGAGAGAGAGGGGGAGAGAGGGGGGAGATAGATAGATAGATAGATAGATAGATAGATATGCAGTTGCTTTGAAGTTTATACCCTCTCCGGGAAAGAACTTTTTACAATTCCGCGATGTTTCTTCGATTCGTCACACGATTAAGATAAGCATTTCCTACGTTACCCTAAAAAAAAGAAAGAAAACAAAGAGAGAAAATCTTCGTAGCCACCAATGAATAAGATTAAAACATTCATTGAAAATGCATGCATTATAGGTCCGTCTATATACATATATGCATCTGGTTGTGCTTGCATGTATTCGCATGCACTCATCTGCCCGTTAACAAAGGATGAATTAAACATTTGTTGACTGAAAAGTGCACGTTATTATTATTTAATGCAATGGCAATTCAGTGCAAACATCTGTTCTTTTTTTCCGTTCTCTCTCTCTCTCTCTCTCTCTCTCTCTCTCTCTCTCTCTCTCTCTCTCTCTCTCTCTCTCTCTCTCTCTCTCTCTTATCTGTACAGGTGTGCTTATTTGACAAATGCTTTGATCTGTTCCTTAATGACAACACTTATTTATATTTTGTTTGCATCTCTTGCTTTTTAGCCACAAGCTGCTCTCGCACTTAATATTTATACAAATGTGCTACACAAAATGGCATGCAACTGTCGCACCTATTGATGCGACACATCTTTTATCTTGCTTTGTATTTTTTTTTCTCGAAAACCCCTAAAAATAAGGGACCTCAGGCCCTTAATCTATCTTGTAAATGTTGACCATATTGTTTCCTTGTCATTTATTTAGTGGAGCACACCAGCTGTTCTAATCACAATTAAGTCTAGCTTTATCTATTCTCTCCTCCCACTCCGGTCCAGTTTAGCTCAGTTGGTAGACCATCCGACTAGGAACCTTGAGGTTCCTGGTTCGATACCGCCCCTCGCTAACATAGCGTATGAGTAGCTCAGGGATCTGTGTGGTAAAGTGAGGAGTTGATTTAGGTGTGGCGCTCTACCCCGGACGCCAAAACAATCTTCTTGGTCTAGCGCTAGTGAAAACGGGACAGACTCCCTCGGTATCTGGCTGATACAGTCTTTTGGCCACCCCGACGACTTTACTTACTTTTTTTACTTATCTATTCTACTATGCTAAAAGAAGGATATGTTTATTTGTGTATATAGGTGTGTGTTTGTGTGTGAGTGTGTGTATTTGTGTGTATGTGTGTGTTTGTGTGTGTGTGTATTTGTGTATATGTGTGTGTCTGTATGTGAGTGTGTGTGTATCTGTGTGTATATGTGTGTTTGTGTGTGAGTGTGTGTGTATTTGTGTGTATGTGTGTGTTTGTGTGTGAGTGTGTGTGTATTTGTGTGCATGTGTGTGAGTGTGTGTGTATTTGTGTGTATGTGTGTGTTTGTGTGTGAGTGTTTGTGTGTTTTTGTGTATGTGTGTGTTTGTGTGTGAGTGTGTGTGTATTTGTGTGTATGTGTGTGTTTGTGTGTGAGTGTGTGTGTGTTTGTGTGCATGTGTGTGTTTGTCTGTGAGTGTGTGTGTATTTGTGTGCATGTGTGTGAGTGTGTGTGTATTTGTGTGTATGTGTGTGTTTTGTGTGTGAGTGTTGTGTGTATTTGTGTGTATGTGTGTGTTTGTGTGTGAGTGTTGTGTATTTGTGTGTATGTGTGTGTTTGTGTGTGTTGTGTGTATTTGTGTATATGTGTGTGTTTGTGTGGTTGTGTGTGTGTATTTGTGTGTATGTGTGCGTTTGAGTGTTCGTGCTGTCTGTTTGTTTTTTCGAGGATTATGGCTAAAAAGAATAACCAAACGACATTTGATCAATTTTAATCGCATGTCAACTCATCTAGGGTTATTTTATGCCTATAGATTAGGACATCTTGGGTTTTTTATGTTCATATTTCCCGAATAAATCCGATGTATTTAATGGATTCGATTTCGAAAATAAAATTTGTACCTGAGATAATTATAAGTGATAGATAACACATTAGGTTTGGTTTCTTTTTTTAATATTATACCAACCTTTGTGTGTTATTTAATGCCGAATCCATCCTTACAGAAGAACACTAAGTAAAAGTAATGTTGGGGGAGTGGCTTATTTCCGGACAGCGAGGAAGTCAGTCCCCTTTTCGCTGACGCTAGACCAGGGAGATTGTTTTTGCATCTGAGGTGAAGTGCCACGCCTAACTCCTGCTCCCCTATATACCATACAGATCAGATTACCCAATCTGTGCTATTCATGCGCTGAGTGGGCAGGGACCGGCGTCGAATCAGGAACCTCGCGATTCTTAGGCGATTTCTCTTACAGACTGAGCTAAACCGGCCCCTTAGAAGAGCACTAGTGGTATGAAATAACCCATTCTTTGGTAAATAACACAACATCACACCATTTACATAAATATAATCACAGTTGTATTTGTTGTTGATTATATTTTAGCCGAGCATACAGGTAGTTCTTTAGACTTTTTTGGACCATATGACCTTTTGCCATCTCGTTTCATCAGTACATTTTTTTTCATTTACACCGTCAAAATCTGGTTGTTTGTTAACAGAAGATTGTTAGAGGGTTAATCCCGAATATTTGTTACAATATTTGTCTTCATTCTAACATTATTTTTTCTTCTCATCCATTCTATCCTCTCTCTTATTAATCTCTCTCTCTCTCTCCTCTCCTCTCTCTCTCTCTCTCTCTCTCTCTCTCTCTCTCTCTCTCTCTCTCTCTCTCTCTCTACTGTGGCCGAGGCGATAAAAGTGTTTCACTAGTGTTTCACTGTGTCTGCTGAAGTCCCGGTTTCGATTTCTGTCGGAGGGAATCGTTAGTATATACGCTGATGAGACTTAATAAAGTCGAAACAGTCTGTACGGTATTCTACACACCGGGCCATCCTTTGCCGGGATTAACACTTGTCAAGTTCAATTTCTATAAGAAAAAGTATCGAATTTTATGCGATACATGCGTTTGTAAGTGCCTTCAAGTAAAAAATTTAATATATATATATATATATATATATATATATATATAAACTTTTAAGAAAACCTTTGTGAAAAAGTGTTCTTAATATACTCTTCATGATGGACGAAATAACATTTAAATGGGACTTATATGAACCATGAATATATTAGAGTATTTAAAAATCTAAAATTGAGAAATCAAACAACTTTTGACTTACCTTCTTAAAATTCTATTTAACACACACACACACACACACACACACACACATATATATATATATATATATATATAGCCATATCCAAACACATCGTTTGTTTATTTACTTCTCATACTGTCGTGTAGTAAAAGTCACTATCTATAAGAGGAATATAACCTACTCTAAACAAAACGAAAAATCTAGGAAAGTCTGGTTGGTGTAGGGGTTACGGTCCTCGCTTGACAGTCAGGGTTCGAATCACGCACAAGGCGGTCTTCCTATCTATAGCTCTGCTGATGAGGCCTAATAGGCCTAAATGTACATACAGAGATTGATTTTTCTCTATTTGTTTAGCCTTATATTTGAATAGCTATGCCCGCCTAATTAATTAATTATTAATTAATTAATTTTCAAAATTAGGTACGACTTCAATTA
>CM042146.1:56806179-56808679 GCA_023376005.1 Doryteuthis pealeii | reverse complement strand
CGTCTTCAGGAGAAAAAAAGGTGGCATGACTTTGTAGAGTAGCCATGTTACTTAGGGCTAATCGTCGGTTCGAATTGTTATCCTCATCTTTGTTGTTATACAACGTTTCATGGATGCGTGTGGTGTAATGGCTAGAGCTGTAGGAAATTGGTTCGTCGACTCAAATTCGAATCATATACGTGGTTGTCTACATTTTCCATAGTGCTAATACTTTTGGGAAAGGTATGCGTCCACCTTCTCTCCCTCTAAATATGGGTAAATATCAGGGCAAAGGAGAAGGAAAAGGTCTTCAGGAAAAAAAAGGTGGCATGACATTGTAGAGTAGCCATGTTACTTAGGGCTAGCTATAGGTAAATATCAGGGCAACCAGTCTAGGAGAAGAAGGAAAAGGTCTTCAGGAAAAAAAGGTGGCATGACATTGTAGAGTAGCCATGTTACTTAGGGCTAGCTATAGATAAATATCAGGGCAACCAGTCTAGGAGAAGAAGGAAAAGGTCTTCAGGAAAAAAAAGGTGGTATGACATTGTAGAGTAGCCATGTTACTTAGGGCTAGCTATAGATAAATATCAGGGCAACCAGTCTAGGAGAAGAAGGAAAAGGTCTTCAGGAAAAAAAAAGGTGGTATGACTTTGTAGAGTAGCCATGTTACTTAATCGTCGGTTCGAATTATTATCCTCATCTTTATTGTTATACAACGTTTCATGGATGTAATGTAATGGTGTAATGGCTAGAGCGGTAGGAAATTGGTTCATCGACTCAAGTTCAAATCCTATTCGTGGTTGTCTGCGTTTTACATAACGCTAATACTTTTGGGAAAGGTATGCATCCACCTTCTCTCCCTCTAAATATGGGTAAATATCAGGGCAAAGGAGAAGGAAAAGGTCTTCAGGAAAAAAAAGGTGGCATGACTTTGTAGAGTAGCCATGTTACTTAGGGCTAGCTATGGGTAAATATATGACGCTAGCATATCAGGGCAACCAGTCTAGGAGAAGGAAAACAGGAAAAAAAAGGTGGTATGACTTTGTAGAGTAGCCATGTTACTTAGGGCTAGCTATGGGTAAATATCAGGGCAACCAGTCTAGGAGAAGAAGGAAAAGGTCTTCAGGAAAAAAAGGTGGTATGACTTTGTAGAGTAGCCATGTTACTTAGGGCTAGCTATGGGTAAATATCAGGGCAACCAGTCTAGGAGAAGAAGGAAAAGGTCTTCAGGAAAAAAAGGTGGTATGACTTTGTAGAGTAGCCATGTTACTAAATCGTTGGTTCTAATTGTTATCCTCATCTTTATTGTTATACAACGTTTCATGGATGTAATGTAATGGTGTAATGGCTAGAGCCGTACGAAATTGGTTCGTCGACTCAAGCTCAAATCCTATTCGTGGTTGTCTGCGTTTTACATAACGCTAATACTTTTGGGAAAGGTATGCATCCACCTTCTCTCCCTCTAAATATGGGTAAATATCAGGGCAAAGGAGAAGGAAAAGGTCTTCAGGAAAAAAAAGTGGCATGACTTTGTAGAGTAGCCATGTTACTTAGGGCTAACTATGGGTAAATATCAGGGCAACCAGTCTAGGAGAAGAAGGAAAAGGTCTTCAGGAAAAAAAAGGTGGTATGACTTTGTAGAGTAGCCATGTTACTTAGGGCTAGCTATGGGTAAATATCAGGGCAACCAGTCTAGGAGAAGAAGGAAAAGGCCTTCAGGAAAAAAAAGGTGGTATGACTTTGTAGAGTAGCCATGTTACTTAATCGTTGGTTCTAATTGTTATCCTCATCTTTATTGTTATACAACGTTTCATGGATGTAATGTAATGGTGTAATGGCTAGAGCCGTAGGAAATTGGTTCGTCGACTCAAGCTCAAATTCTATTCGTGGTTGTCTGCGTTTTACATAACGCTAATACTTTTGGAAAAGGTATGCGTCCACCTTCTCTCCCTCCAGCTATGGTAAATATCAAGGCAACCAGTCTGGGAGAAGGAAAACTCTAAATTCAAACCTGGTAAACTCCCCTGAAAAACAATGACATTTGTCACATCATGTTCGTGTGGGGGTGTTAGTAAATAGGTATACACAACGTTTCGGCCGATGTGCTCTCCGGCCTTCGAGTTTTCGTTGTCGAACTCGGACAAACTTCTGAAAAATTGAAGCGAATGGGTGACATGGCCTGGGTGAATTAACATTGAATTACCCTCGTATAATGAATGCGCTTCTCTAAGTTCTACGCATGAAATAACACTAGACGGGTTGATATGTCGTTAAATCAATCAATCAATTAACTTGAATTTTACTGATTATAAAATAATTGGATATCACAGAAAGATATTCCGCTGCCCTAAAAAAGCGAAGCTTGTCTATCTAGCTGGGAAGTAAAACGTTATTTCTCAGAAAAAAAATGATTTACGAGAATTCACGAGATTTAATTACAGTCAACAAGACAATTGCGAGACTATTAAAAAAAACAAGCTAAGGAGATTCATTGATAAGATTCTTTACGTTAGGTAACAAC
>CM042146.1:56796179-56803679 GCA_023376005.1 Doryteuthis pealeii | reverse complement strand
CGCATCCTACTCGTGCGGAGGGATTGGTATATATATATATATATGTATATACCATCAGCTCCTCACTTTACTGCACATATCTCTGTGCTACTCATACGCTGAGTTGGCGAGTGCTGGTATAAACCCGAAATCTTGCAGTTCCTAATCGGGCGCTCTACCGTCTGATGTGATGAGATGTGTTTCTTGTATACATGTAAGCATGTTAATTAACTATACTAGCAAAAAGCACCCTCCGGGTGGTGTAAAAGTTAACTTTTGAAAGGTATTGCTTGAGCGGGGAGAGTTAAAAATTCAATATCATAGGGTTTGTATCAGAAGTAAGTGAAACCATCAAATTTATTAAAGGGGTAAAAAAAAAATAGACAATCTGAAATGAAAACTTATTTATTTCATCTTCAAATAAAATCATTCGTGCATCTATTAATTACTAAGTGAATAAATATTTTTCACATAAATTTTACACAAAATCGTAGGTATTTATTTATTTGTAAACCCTTTGGTTAATTTCTTGTAACTGAAAAAAAGAGACAGAGTAAAAATAAATTTTTAGAATTGCTTACTAAAATTTTGATTATACATAACTCAGGGTTGTTCTTTATTGTATGTATTAACGATTTTCACAATAAATTCAATACGCATTAAAAAAAACTTGCGCAATCATTGAGAATATTGTAATGTAAGCAGTGACATAGTTTTGGTTAAAGACGGAAAGGCACCCAATTTTCACTATTAATAAAATAGATATATGTATGTGTGTTCGTGTATGTGTGTGTGTGTGTGTGTGTGTGGCCACGTGAGAGTGAACCATTATGGCAAGATTTTTATTAGAACAATAACTTAGAAATTAGAGAAACATAGAAGCAATTTCCAGTCCTATTTCAGCTGAAATCTTGTTCGGTCAGTCTTTGCGCTGACCTTTTTTTTTGGCACTTTTGAACTTTCACGGCCGTTTCACTTTCATTTTTTTTTTTTTTTTAACGGTGTTCAGTGAATTGTTATACCCTTAAAATATAAGACAATTAAGCGATAGATTAGTTTGAAAGTTCAAGAGTGCCCTTTTTTTATTGTCCAAATTCTCGCTCTAACTGAAATACTGTAGCGCTATCAACGGAGCTTAGATTACTCTGACTGTATAAAGAGCTACACTACATTGTATTTAATGGCGAAGCTCCAGTTCTGAATACCAGAAGGATGTGGAGTGGCCATCCTATGAATAGCATAGGGATCTAAGCGGTAAAGTAATGAGCTGATGGTTGGTTTGGCGCCCCGCATCAGACACTAAAGAACAATCTCCTTGGACTAGCGCAAGTAACAAGGGGAGATACTCCCTCGCTGATACTGACTTTAGGCCAACCAGAAAACTTCACATACTTTAATCCCAGGTCATCTTGATGCTATCTATGGTTCAGATATATCTGCTTAAAATCATTCGTATTTGATAGAACCGTGTGCAAAAAAAAATAACCCTTAAGAAACAGTTTAGTCGGTAGAGTGTCCGACTAGGTTCCTGGTTCGATACCAGCCCACGTCTACTCAGTGTATGAGTAGCACAGTGATCTGGGCAGTAAAGTAAGGAGCTGATGGTAGGTGTGGCGCTCCACCTCAGTCGCAGAACCAATCTAGCGCTAGTGAAAATAGGATAGACTCCCTTGCTAATACCGACTTTAGGCAACCCCGACTACTTTACTTTACTTACCCAAAAATGTAAGCATGAACGTACAGTGAAACAATTCTCTCACCCGAGGACAAGAAATAACCTAAGACAGATTGACATACTATTAAATTAATGAACCAATCATATGAAATACAGATTAGTCCTTTTCTTCTTTCTAAACAAAAGCATAAATATCGTCATGGACTGTTGTTGCAAAGGGAACCCAATGGGTTAACGGGTCGTCAAGTAAATGATAAGATATAAAGAGTCCGGAAACTCCTTTAGTCTTGAGTTTTAGTCAAGCATTTGTTCTGTATGCATTGTGGAGTTGGATGAAGTGATTTCTTCAGAAGTCTCAGCCAAATGGAACAACGATTTGGGCAAGAGCTTTGTGGGGCGTCTTGAAACAGTCCGAGCCAAATATCAGCTGGCACCAATCCAAAGGTAAGAGGAACCGTTGCTTTCGCGTTCCATCATTGAACATGTAAGAAGTGCCGATGGTCTAACGACCAATGAAACTGGAGGTGCTCTTTCGTCATAGGAATACGACATCTTTGACAATGTATTTCTATAGATTTTTGGCGGTTTTTTCTGTCATTTTTTTTTTTTTTTTTTGCTGAGGTGCTTTATATTCCAAATAAAATTACAGTCTGACTTGTTCAAACACGGCCAGAATTCGACCTACAGCAAACGACAAAAAAATAATGGTTGATACTGTAAGGTTAATAGTGATATACTTGAAGATACAAACTCCGACAAAGTTTTGATAAACAACACATTTAATACGTATACAGCACATGGATAAAAGGGTACATAATACAAGGTGTACATAAATAAGGATAAAGACACATTCATGAATGGTAAAAAGATAAACATAAAAGCCACAGACATGAGACTAGGAATAGTCCATGCTGTGTGAATAACTTACAGTAATGTAAGGGGGACGAGCCCCAACTAGAAGGGGTAGACCAGAATCTAACCCATGTGTCTCGTAGTTTGAGGAACGGGAAAAGAGAGAGAAACGTTTGAACCAGGCGCTTAAATACTATAGCCCCTGGTGAGAACCAGCAACAAATCAGGGGGAAGATAACTCTTACAGGCCAAATGGGAAGATGATCCCAACAATACCAATAGTATGTTTGTAGTGACTTTTATGCAGATCCCCAAATATTTCTTTTTTTTTCTCCCTAATATTCACTATACCTGTCGATTTTATAAGGTGTATTAAGGAAAGATTTGTCTGATTAAAGGTAGAACTAAGAAGGTTCCTATCTTATAACGATTATCATATTATTTTATATTTACAAAATGAGAACTAAATTTTTATTTTTTCAAAACTCGATTGTCTTATGTGATTTAAGTTAAAATTGAAAAAAATCTAAAATTTCGTTTTCCAAAACCAATATCAAAATATTTGGTTAGAATCTCCGCCTGTCAGCCTGGCATGTAGGGTTCGAATCACGCACAAAGCACTGTCCTCTCTATAACTCTGCTGATTAAGCCTAATAGGCTGAAATGTACATACAGAGATGACTTTTTCTCGATTTGTTTACGCCTTACATTTTGACCGATATGCACGCCTAATTCATTTAATTATAACTAATTAATTCTCAAATTAGGTATGACTTTAATTATGCACATAATCTTCCCCCCAAAATTGTCGGCTATCGCAATCTCAAACAAATTGTTTGATCACTTCATATATATATATATATATATATATACCAAACTTGTTGGTAAAAACTTGCGGTAAGAAAAAACCCGGCAAATAGTTTGATTGTAAAAATATACTACCAAACATCAGATCTTAACCTGAAGAGCACTAAGCGAAACTTTTAGTAGGTATATCTGACTCATTAGGTTTATCATTATATATATATATATATATATATAGGATTTTATATGAAAATGGTGACTTACCGGTGAAATTGGTCACAATGATTAGTTGATACAAGTTTTACAATGATAAGACAGTGATATAAGAAATATAAAGTGCTCAATGCGTAAGTAGAGCAAATTTATTATAATAATGGTATACGATGGAATAACCTACTCGAGTTTCACCATAACCCTGAAGATTCTTATGGTGAAACTCGAGTAGGTAATTCTTGTGTATAATATATATATATATATATATATATATATATATATATTATTATTATTATTATCATAATGGTATACACAGGAATTACCTACTCGAGTTTCACCATAAGGATCTTCAGGGTTATGGTGAAACTCGAGTAAGTTATTTCTTTATATACCATTATGATAATAAATTTGCTCTTCTTACGTATTGACCACTTTATATTTGTAATGTCGCTGTCTTCTCATTGTAAAACTCGTATCAACTAATCATTGTGACCAATTTCACCGGTAAGTCATCATTTTCATATAAAACCCTATATATATTGAGCACTCTTGTTTACATATGAATATCATGGAACACGCAGAATTCCCGTACTCTTATAAAAACATACCAGTAACGGACAAACACTTATATATATATATATATATATATATATATATATATATATATATATATATATACCACCAACTCCGCATGAACAGGATGCAACACAAGGTCAATTTCTCAAGAAGAAGGGCTAACAGACCGAAACGTTACAACGTTGACATCACTACCTACAATAAACATCCATTTTGGATATGCCACTTCGTCACTACATTTTCGGGCCCTTCTTTTGTGGCTTATCAATTACTTTGAAAACTTTTTTTTAAAATTACAATAATTGTAAATATAAACGTACAATGAACGCGATTCCCTCACCTTTAGACTCTACCAACCACATAAAGGTCTGCCATTTTTTTTTTCGTCAATGCTCGACAAAAAAAAAAGCACTGGCATGAAATCTAATCCCTTATTCAAGCAACACAAACCAATCACTTATTAATTCCAACCGTTGAACAAACAGATTTTTATCATTGCCATCAGAAAGACTCCCGATATTCAATCGAACGGAACGAGCCATAATTGTCGTCCGCTTTGCGGAATGGGTCGGGAGAACGGCTCAAAAAAACGCAGAAACAACCAAAGGTAAATTGAGAATAATACGGAGGCTTTATCATAGAAACAGATGTTACTTTGTTCAAACGAAATGGTCTAATTTTATTTATTTATACGCACTCGGATCTAAAGATTACTAAGGCCAAGTAATTTTATTGATTATCTTGTGCCCTGCATCGTATTACAAAGGTAGACTATTTACACATTCCTTGTCGTAGAAAATGCAAGCAACAAAAAAAAAAAAATAGATGAATAAGATCTCGGGAATAATAAGCCGTTGAAATTCAAGAGAAGTTTTTAACTACATTACTATTTATAATGCAAACATGACATAAAATACTGGGTATCTATTGTGTTTAATAAATCCCTGTCGTAATATATGCTGTTTAAAGAAATATACCCGTGTTTTTATTTTGTTATTACGAGTTTTGTTTGCAGATTTGTATGCTATAGATCCTAGAATAATCCACAATTCCCGCGTTGATGGCTGGCTGAAAGTGCACATAAAAAACAAAGGGTTTTCGATAGTACCAGACTCGTTTTTCAGGTTAATGATATATCGTAAATGCCATGCCCTTGTAAAAAAAAAAGGCAAACATCGCCATCTTTGATTTAATAATGAAGTAGGAAGAACGAAACAAAATGGCTGACCAATCAATTCTGCATGCCGATTGCTCGTGGATTGTAATTAATTCATATGCAAATACAGCTTCCACGGTCTCTACCGAAGATTTTAGGACACATCTGTAGAAGCGAGGACGAACTCACAAGTGACGTCTTCCTGTGGAAACCAGCTCATGAGCCATCCTGCAAAGACCTACATTGATATCGGATGCTGCGCAGAGGAACTGCCGAGAGCGATGAGTGATAGGGACGGTTGGCAAGAGATTCTCATGGATATCCGTGATTCTGGCGCAACATGATGATGATGATGATGATGATGATGATGATGATTGCTTAATAAAAAAAAGCTTGAAATGTGACTGGTAATTGCCCTCTGTTTGTTTTCTTTTATCAATAACTAGCTGCAGTACCTGGTAATATCCGTGAAAGTTCCCAAAGTTCCTCTGATTTCTAGATCCCCCAGTCTTTTCCAGGTTTATTGGTACGTTCCAAGTGCACCAAACTACAATTGGTATCGTTTTCACTCTCATATTCCACAGCTTTTTCAATTCTCTGGCAAGGTCCAGGTATTTATCCATCTTTTCGTTTTCCTTCAGCTTCACCCTGTGATCTACTGGAACCGCAAAATCCACCAATTGACACGTTCTCTGTTTTTGTTAATCAACTCTAGGTCTGGTCTCCTGGCTGGGATAGGGGGGATCCATCTTTATCTCAAAGTCCCAGAGAATTTTATGCGTTTCATTCTCAAGAATAGATTCTGGTTTAGGCATATCATTTTTTTGTATGGTCATTATTATTATTATATATTATTATTATTATTATTATTATTATATATTATTATTATTATTATATTAAATGTTTTAGTTTTAATGATTTTTTCAACAAAATATGACTTTGAATGACTTTTATCAATTTCTGCATTCACTTTTTCTGATGTTTCATTAAATAAAGTTTCAACTGCAGTTTTTTCCTTTTTTCTGGTGATTTGTTATAAATAATATTCTAGGCGAAATTTTTAGATATATATATATATATATATATATATATATATATATATATATATATATATATATATATATATATTATATATTATATATATATATATAGTGTATAACACATTGTAATGTCCATTAATTTCAAAATTGTACTTTAAATTTTTGTACAATATAATGAATAAATAAATGCAGCTCTTACACTCGTAGAGCACTTTATTTTCAATTTTCCAAAAATGAAAAAGACACTATATAATAAAAAGACCATATATATATATAGATATATATATTATACTATATTATATATGCTAGACAAAACGCGACCCGTTGTGTCACCCATTAAGCTCTGGGCAGACAATTGAGATCAGGGAAAAGTGAATTAACAGAGCAAATATTTTTTTATACAATTAAATATGGACGGACAACACAATAAAATCATTTTGTAAGCTTTCTAAGAAAGAGAATAGTTGATCTAATTTAAACGACGGATTACTGCTTGTGAAATTTAACATAGAATAGAAATACATTTCAAATTCTCTTCTCTCTCTCTCTCTCTCTCTCTCTCTCTCTCTCTCTCTCTCTCTCTCTCTCTCTCTCTCTCTCTCTCTCTCAGAGAAACTAACATTATATAACGATTGGGTAATCAAGCGATACATAAAGAGGAAGAAAGTGATAGACAGAAAGTAAACTAAGAGATAGGTCAGTTTTTGACTAAATTCAAATTATGACTAATTAGAACCAAATAAAACGGATTTTTTTAAGATATAATTCAATCCTAAAAATAAGGAATAATTTAGTATAATTTTCGTGTCATTAAACTAAACAGTAAAAAAAATAGCCTTTAGGAAAGAAAAGTTGATTCACTCAGCTTTAGTTTAATTATTGATATATATTAGTCTGTACATATCTATCTTAGTCTGTTTATATCTATCTATCTGAGAGATATAGACTTTTCCTGTCGTTTTTCTTCTCTTACTGCATACATCTTTTTCTTTTTTTTTTCATTTTCATTATATTTTTTTCTTTTTTTCATTTTCTTATTCGCCGTCCCCCATCCACTCATCTTACCGTATTGCCAAGTTCACAGGGAAGAAAGTCAAGCGTTTAATGATTTTACATGATTTTTAAAGCAAAGATCCTTCACCCTCAAACGAATGCCGAATTAAAAGTGATCACTTTAAACACAAAACAGCAACAAAAATCCGACA
>CM042146.1:56783679-56791179 GCA_023376005.1 Doryteuthis pealeii | reverse complement strand
ATTAGTGATTTAGATTCAAGCGCCCCATAAATATGATCTTGTGCCAAACTAACCTAGCCTATTAAATGACTGTTGAGAGAATAAAAGATGCCAGATTTTGTAACACTTCATTTAATTACTACTGCGTTTAATCCTTCGTTTTAGATGGCGTAACGGGGGGAAAAAAAGAAAGAAAGAAAGAGAGTAAAAAAGCTCAAAATAAATACGTCTCTTTTTTCTTTCTTTTACATTTTATTTGATGTTGTCTCTCTTTTTTTGTCGGTTTGTAAGCCTCGGGGGCTGGCAAAGAGCTTATCAAACACCACTCACTCTCAGCCATCAAGCGAGTATATGTATCAGACACCACGACGTAACCGCTACTTAAAGTTTACATACAGATTTAAGTCGGTATGGGGGAGGGGGAAAGCAATTGCCCCATGAACACCGTAGGCTGTTAAATCGTAAGCAACGTGAATGGCATGGTCCGTTTCAATAAGGCAAGGGAGTTTGTTTATATTTTTCTTGAGTGGTACTTGGGGTACGGTGGAGGATTATGTGTAGACGAGTTTTATGTCAAAGGAAAAAAAAGCGTGCCGAGTTTTTAAGGGTGGGAGGTTGAATGTGTTGGACAAGGCGATGACGGCCATCGATATTTACGGTACGGAGATGGTTTGTTTCGCCGTAGGGTAGAGATGAGAAAGAAACATTCGGAAGTATAAGAGATGGAAGAGCGAGGAAAGGGAAGGAAATATAGTTGCGCTTGAAGAGAGAAAAGAGAAAAGAGAAAAAAGAAATTATGACCACAATAAATACGAGAAAATAGAAGAATATTTGATCAAAAGAAAAGGAAAATACAAGAATAATGACGGAAAGATGTGAAAATTGTTAGAGCCGTGCTTCATGTACTATACACTACGACACATCAGTTTTGGGTCCACTCGACCGGAATTGTGCCAACGGTAAGATTTCAGATGCTAATCTTCAAGTCAGGAGAATGTCTCCTCACACAGAAGCTTGAAACAACACAATCTTCTTAAATTTATGTAATTTAATAGTGTCACTTGTGTCATCAGTTTTGGGTCCATTCGATCGGAATTGTTCCAAATGTAAGATTTTAAATGATGATTTTCAAGTAAGGAAAAAAGTCTCATCACGGAAAAGCTTGGAGCAACATGATCTTCTTAAATTTCTGTAATTTAATGGTGTCACATGTCTCATCAGTTTTGGGTCCATTCGACCAGAATTGTTCGAAAGGTAAGATTTTAAATGATGATTTTCAAGTAAGGAAAAAAAAAGACTCCTTGCGCAGAAGCTTGGAGCAACACAATCTTCTTAAACTTCTGTAATTTAATGATGTCACCCACATCATCACCCCTACGTAAAGATTTCATAGACAAGTGAGGTTAAATTGATTGATTGATTGATTTTAACGGCATATGAACTCGACAGAGGTTATTTTATGCCTTGCATTTAGGGAAATACGTTAATTGTACATTTTTCTGTAGTTGTTTCTTAAGAGGTTTTTTTTTATGTTTTGTTTTTTTTTAAATAGTCCAATCGAATACAAATATTTTTTAAACTAGCGGGACCCGTGAAATTTCCACGAAGCAAAACAAAAATTAAGAGGAGCCATTTAAGCCAGAAATTATGATTTGCAATTTCATTAAATATAAACCTACTGTGGTCTTCGCAATAAATAATACAAAAATATACAATAACAATCGATATAACACTTAATACACAAACCATTTGTAAGTATTTGATTCTACAGAAAGTTCAAGATCAATATAGTTGCATAGCGTAAATTAGGACAAGAGGCCGGACGACATGAGATCAAAATTACCAAAATATATTCCGTAATTCACAATTTCAATAATATAAATAAAACATGGAACTTTTTTTTAAATTCATTTTAATTCTACGTCAGGCATTTAAGCGATGCAAGACCATTTAGAATATTTCATTTTTAATATTGGGTGAAATAAAAATGGACAAATAAAAAATCCGCGATTAAGCGACACCAGATAATGTGGATTTACATTTTTGCATTGCTTCTTGGAGGATTTGGACAGTCTCATCTTTGACAAGAAGGTGTTTCAGGATGATAACGGACGGATGATTTAGGAACAAGCGTATTCATTTATAAATAGTTATATGTTTGACCCGTTAATTGGATCCTAACAGGTACTACCATCGGGGGGCAGAGTGGACATAAGAGTAATTTAATGACAATGAAGGCATAATTCCCATTCCCCAGATCTTCAGAAATTAAGCCTTGTCGGGTAGTCCCCCTCAAAGGATACAGTCATCGTATTCGAAGCTCTGCCGATATGATAAAAGGATCATTTCCTATAACTCCAACATAAACAAAAAGGAACCACCCTTGACTGATAAATTATAAACCCTAACACTAACTGGTGACAGATCAGATATATATATATATATATATATATATATATATATATATATATATATATATATATATGCGATGAGTCTAATTTTCAGTGTATAAATTTAATCTGTATATATGTAGATATAATAAATACACTTAAAATTAGAATCATCAGATATACCATCAAAAGAGCATACGTGGACTCCACAACAACAACAAGAACAATATATATATATGTGTGTGTGTGTGTATGTGTGTGTGCATCGACAGACAACGTGTTTCGACGTTTAACGTCTCTTCAGTGTGGCTACATTTAACAACTACTTCCAGCAGAGATCGAAATCCGACTGATTTTTCATCAGTCCAATCCTTTTCATCAATCCGATATATATATATATATATATATATATATATATATATATATATATATAAAGAGAGAGAGAGAGAAAGAGCACTCTATGACGGCATTTACATACATACAGATGTGTGTATTAAAACAGTTAAAGTCCCCTTCATATTCTGTGGTTGATGATAGCCGAGAGAGTAAGCTGTCCGACTGCTGCTGAAACGATCGGATTTCTAACACGGCTGTAGGTAGCTCACAATATGTCTAGCCACACTGAAGAGACTTGATAAGTCGAAACCCTTGTATGTAGATTACTATATATATATATATATATGTGTGTGTGTTTGTAATATAAAGATCTTGAAGGCAATTTACAATGCAATATGTGTTGAATTTATTTAACTTTTTTTCTTTTTTTTTCAAAACTAAATATTTTCGGAAGTAAAATTCCATCTTCAGAGTTATTGAAAGTACTAGGTGTTTTTTTATAGTACTTATCCCACGGCGATATTGTAATCATCTGTTGTTTAAGAAGTTGAAGAACGCCGTATATTTGAAAATTTTTTCCGTGATTTTAAATCGGCTAATTCCGTGATGTTAAACCGGCTCGGCTGCTCCCGCGCGTGGAAATTGTTCGAAATTCTTTTAATTTTTACTATAAATATAGCCTTGCTATATTGCATTGTAAATTGCCTTCAAAATATTTATATTACACATACACACAATGCTTCAAAGATACTATAAAGAAACAAACTTTATTTTATATACTTGTAAAATCCACGCCTCGGATCAATACACCTACAGGTAGTTAATTTGGAGATCCCACGTGTCAGCACACTGTGTGAACCCAGAAAGAGGTTGAAGCCTCCAGGTGAAAAAGAGGCGGTCGAGGGCTGTTTTGATAATGTCAAAATGAAGTGGGTATTTAACGAGTCAGAAAAAGGGGGGTTTGTTTTGCGAAGCTTTTTTGGCTAATTTTTTACTGCAGGTGCGATGTCCTGAATTGAACTGTCGGTGGCTGAGTCGAGCTGGGAGTTACAAGTGAGTAATTGCCAGAATAAATTATTATCTTTAAGCAAACTACCGACAGCTATGGAGAGTGAATAGTGACGCTGTGGTGTTTATATAATCTAAATACTCCTGGCATTTTCTGTATACGTAATATTGAACAGGTGTACCTGTGCATGTAACATGAAAATGGATACTCATATCTTGTTTATAATGTTAGCATTTTCATGTATAATTATTTGATTAGATATAGGGATACTTTTTTTGGTCTTTTTAATTATTGTTGTGTTTAGAGATCCGCACTAAAAGAAAGGGTAAGCATCTACTGTGTTGCGTATAACGTAAGTATTTACCTTACCCATTCGCGACAGGATGTGACACGTGGTCCTAAGTGGTGGGGTTAATAAAAGTAAAAATGAATAAAACAAAAGTAAAACAAAATAAATAAATAAATAAATAAGACACAAAAATAACAATCTCCCAGAGGGCTTAGAACATGAAGTGTCCTCTAGGCATGCGCAAGAAAAAAAAAGTTCTTGGCGTCGAAAAGGTCTCTAGGACGCTTGGACTTAGAGAATTTGGAGAGGTAACACCTACCGAATTGTTCGGGAAATATATCCCTCAACGAAATAATGTGAACCCGATAATAAAGGTCTAACTCTAAAGTCATCCCTGTCTCTGTCCTTTCCTTCTCTCCGTTAAATTCTATTTCAGCTCACCATCCCACATTAAGTAAGTAATACTTTTATTGGGATACAAGACGAATGAACCAAGATTTATTCCCATAGGGGGAATCCAGCAAGGATCGAAATAGCTAGTCAGTAGTAATAGATCAGCGAGACTAGCTTGCTTCCCATTATACCACGATGGGACGCCATTTTAATTCAAACCGTTCACCACGGGTAGAATGTGACACAAGGTCCCAAGTATTGGACATCCAGCGGAGACAAAACTCGCTTTTCAATAGCAATGGATCTGTGAGACTATCTTGCTGCTCATTACACTACGATATATATATTTACTGTTGTGAGGTTTTAAGGGGTCAAATAAGAACAAAACGACGGTTAACAAATGTAGGAAAATGTATTAACAAAAGAGTAGACTATTACAGTACAGAGAAGTGGGAATTACGTCCGACAAATAGAGTTATTGGCTTACTCGCATTGGCTTACTCGCATTGGCTTACTCCCAAGCCACAATTGTCCCTGTTAATTATAGTAACCTGTCGGTGCATTCCATTAATCTTATAGGGTGTATCACCTATAACATTTACCAACCCTACGCACGAACAGGATGTGATAGAAGGTCAATTTCTTAGGTGGAGTTTAACAGGTTTGAATTTAAGTTTTCCTTCTCCTGGACTGGTTGCCTAACCGAGGTTAAAGTGCACAGTCTATTTGCCCATAGCTGAAGGTAGAGCAGGTGGATGCATACTTTTCCCAAGGGTATTAGTGCTATGTAAAATGTAACAGCCTCGTCTAGGATTTGAACTCGGGTGCACGAGTCCATTTCCTACAAATATAACCATTACACCACGTGCCCCCACAAGGTCGCAAATATGGCAAATCCAGCGAGAATAGAACTTGCTTTTCAGTAGTAATGGATCTGCGAAACGAGTTTGCTAACCATTACACCGTGATGGGACGCCTATATCTATCTATACATATATAAAGGGCAGTTGTGTGTATATGTATGTCCGGAGGAAACTTCGAAAATAAAACAATTAACGACAAAGTAAAAATATATATATATATATATATATATATATATATATTAAATATCACCAGGGCTTGGATTTTGAGCAAAAATAATAGAGATTTTATTTATATTCGTGAAGATAATTAAAAAATGAAATTTAAATGATAACAGTATTTTTTTTTTTTCATTTGATATTTTAGATAGTAGACATTACGATTTCTTTTCAGAGTAGCTGGATCAATGCAAGGTTTGTTTTTTTGTTGTTTTTTTTTTTTTTTTTACATGGAGACTTAAATGGGACATCCCACGAGGATTCGACTCACGATTCATTAATAATTGATCTGTGGGACTAACTTTTTAAAAATCATTCTTTAGCCAGGCGACGCCGGGTAGCCGCTGCTAGTTCTATATAAAGTATTTCTATTTATTTTTTACTGGTGACCATACCAATGTTTAAAAGACTACCCGACTATTTTACCCATAGCTGGAGGGAGAATAGTTACATTCATTTTTCATGGGCATTAGCGGTATCTGAAATGCAAACAGCCTCATCCCGGATTTGAATTTGAATGAAGTTTAACAGGTTTGAATTCAGAGTTTTCCTTCTCCTAGACTCGTTACCTACCCATGGTTAAAGATACCAGTCTGCCCCGCTATTTACACATAGCTGGAGGGAGAAGTGGATTCATACCTTTCTTAAGTGTATGAAGCGCCATGTGAAATGCAAACATCGTCCAGGAATTGAGCTCGGGTCGACGAGTCCATTTTCTACAACTCTAACCATTAGACCACGCACCTACATACATCTTGGGTATATAATGGGAGAGTGAGAGAGGGAGAGAGAGATGGATGATATGATGAGGGCTCTTACTTGTTACTCTTCTATTTCTTCTACCTCGGTCGACCGCTATGTTCTTCAGTCTTATTTCTCGGGCTGATCATTTGGTTTGCTTTTAATTTTTATTGATTTTTTTGGGGTGGTTCTTTCTTGTTTAATAACTTAACAACACGACTTGTTGTTCTCTTCTAAAGCTTTATTTCAACAATCCAGCCCATATTTCAACAACCGCGTAGGAGACTTCGAGTCTACTCGCACTGAAATCTCTCCTTTATCTAACTAATTCTCACGCATCTAATCGGGCATTTTCAAGGGGTGTACGTAAAAAGGTTATTACCTGTCAATAACCGGCGAGGTAACTTTCCACTGGACTCCGTTATTCTGAATCTATATTATAGTCTTCCGAGACTGAAATGCCAATATAATAACAGTCATAGCAAAAAAAAAAAAAAAAAAAAAAACTTTCGTAATTATTTTCTTGAAGAAAGCTTTAATGACAGTTGAATTTAGAGGTTGAATGTATAACAGTCACAAATCAAAACACGTGGTGAAAGTCAGCAGTCGGAAGCCTTACAATCAAAAAAAGTTGAAAAAAAAAAACAAAAAAAAACCGAAAAGATTCTGCAAAGTTAAAAAGCCAACGCATGTCTACAATTAATGAATGGATTGTGCCTACCTGAATGAATGGATTGTGACATACGAGACAGGCCGTAGAGATACTCATATGTGAATGTAAGATACAAAAAATAAACAGATAAAATAAAATAATAATATTACCCCAAATTTGTCCCAAATTAATTAACTGTCCGCAGATTTACGCATCCGGGTCATTTCTAATTTCTACACGGCTATTAAGTATACCGTGTCAGTCAGTGTGTATGTGTGTATTACACAGATGTTTAATGAAGGCGAGAAAGTAAGGAAATGAATGGAGGAAAAGAAAGAAAGCTGGCCCACGGCAATGCCGTCAGAAAGAAAGAACAGTGAACAGAATGAGGGGGTGGGAGAATACATAAGGACGGACAGTTTCATGAAAGGTGGGTTTATTTAATTCAGATAAAAAAATCAAAACAAAAACACCTGCAAATTACCGTATATCTTCATGAATATGTCGAACGCCATTTTTTTATAACCTTGGAAAAATATAAAAACAATCGTGTATATTATATATATATATATATATATTATATATATATATATATATATATGTGTGTGTGTGTGTGTGTGTGTGTGTGTGTG
>CM042146.1:56758679-56778679 GCA_023376005.1 Doryteuthis pealeii | reverse complement strand
AGTATTAACTCTACTGCTCTTAATTTTAATAGCGAGTGTGCTGAAAGGTACAAAAAGCTATAATAAAAGAAACTAATATATCGCGCAAAACTCATTTCTTCCTCAAAACCGATATTCTACCCCGAACTTAAAAACATCAAACAGACGCTGGTCAATAACGGATTTCCTAATCACGTCATTGACGAACAAATCAAACCGACCATCCAAAAAATAGACACTAACCACAAGGAAAAACATACTACAGCAAATA
Organism: Doryteuthis pealeii; assembly: GCA_023376005.1. Classification (NCBI taxonomy): domain Eukaryota; kingdom Metazoa; phylum Mollusca; class Cephalopoda; order Myopsida; family Loliginidae; genus Doryteuthis; species Doryteuthis pealeii. The sequence goes on along the minus strand of CM042146.1, from coordinate 56,778,429 downwards.
CTTCTTCAAATAACATTTATTATCGTAACCCGATGCACAGGAATTACAAACTTGATGAAATAGCACTAAAAAATTAATTCGGAACAACTTTACTTCAACCACGCCCGGTAATAAGGTAAAAGGAATTATTTATTATACCAAATTTAAAACCACTAACCTTGTTATCCGCAACAAATCCTTTCCCCAGACAAGTCGTCTTAATGAGACCAATGTAGTATACAAATTTAAATGTCCCTTAGGAGATTGTTGTCTCCCAAAAAATGAAAATGCCTACATCGGTTTTACCTCAACGACTTTATCACGCCGTTTGACTCAACATATGACAGATAATACTCCATCTACAACGTCTAAAATTACATGCAAGCCCCCACTCTAATTACCGAAATATCCTAACAGAATATACGCACATTTTGCACAAAGAAAAATAAACAAACAAAACTCCAAATACTAGAAGCTTTATACTTCAAACAATACAAACTATCCTTAAATAAGATTAATATTACAATGCAGTACTCACATTTTAAAATGCCTATAACACTTTTCATACCAATTTTTCTCCTACCAGCCTCCACAACCTTTAATATACTAACTTGAAAAAACTGGAACATAAACACCCTGATGATGGCACTTCGAAGTGCCGAAAGTACTTGGGATATAAACTTCGGTGGACTAATCTACGGATTCCATCAAAATTTAAAAAAGGTGGCCAGAAAGCTCGAAAAGATCGTTAATATATATATATATATATATATATATATATATATATATATATATATGATTAAAAAATTAAACAGTCTGTGCAGAAACAACTCAATATCCTGTGTTTAAAGTTTAAACGCCTTTCCCTTTTCAATGAACGGTATTTCTATATCTGCAAAAAATTTTTAACCAATTGTATATATATATATATATATATATATATATATATATATATATATGTTTACTTATTTATTTATTTATAGTCACCAATACATTTAAAAGTCTCCATTACATTTAAAGGTCCGTCTTACCAATGGTTTCGGAACATCACTTTTCGGTGATTATCCGTCATCAGAAAAGTTCACTTTTTTTGGTGACTATAAATAAATAAATAAATACAGCTCTTACAGAAGTAATTGAGCACTTTATAATCATTTCTCCAATAATAATAACAAAAAAATTAACTACATATATATATATATATATATATATATATATATATATATATATGTTGTGTGTTGTGTGTGTGTGTGTGTGTGTGTGTGTGTGTGTGTGTGTGCGGTGTCTTATATATATTTGAAGTATAAATCTTTGGATATTAAAAGACGGCAAGGTTTATTTTATAGTTGAAGACGAGGAGTGTGCACAAACAACTACACAATTCATATGTGTACGCACGAACGCTGAGACCACGACTACATCCACGGTTCCCATATAAGAGAATACAGTTACAAGCCTTTACATAAAAAGCGTCCGAATTGATGTTCTCTTGTCGTAATCAGTGATACATTGTACAAAGATATCTTAATACGATAATGAAAGCGTCTTTGCCAGCTAATTTGTAACCGTAGCTCTCACATTCACGCACACGCTCGTGATAAGCGCACACAAAGTCTAAAATCAAATAATACAAGTGAGAGATGCTATGAGTGGTGGAGTCTTTGTAGGGAGGGGCGTAAAGGGAAAAAAGGCACAAGAGGTCACAAATACGCCGATAGGGAGGCTAGGGCCATCGTTCGCAGTTTTAAAAAGAACTTTATCTAACGACACGCAAAAGGAAATGACTTATTTCCTTGTGCGAGGCTCAACTGTTTCCGCCATTTTGATAATGGCCGAAAAGTCGCGGAGTTTACGCGGGAAGATCAATGGCGCATGCCCGCCGGACTCAGACACCGCTAATTTCCGGTTAAAGGGAGGATGAGGGAAAGGGGTAACGGTGCCTTCAGTCTTACTTTGGCTCTGGTCTATAGTGAAGGAGGGTGTAGCGAATAGGAGCAGGGTGATTGTTCTCAATGTATTGCTGCAAACGAAGGGTCTTGGTTTTCTTTTTATATTCTGTTTATTTTGGTTATGTTTTCTTCTTTTTAATGTTGTCGTATGTCTCAGGCAAATATGGTGGTAGGGCGATGATGATGGTAGTTTTGGGGGATACGTTGAGGTTGGGTTGGGACAATTTAAAGAAATAGGGATAGATAGAAAAGGATAGGGAATTAGTTAAGATGTTTGAGAAGTAGAAGATAAAGGAAATACGCTTTGTTTAAATGAGGATATAAAATGATACCGTTCGGGAGAAAGAGAAGAAATCGAAATATAATCGAATGGAATTCAGTGGAATGAAAAAGAAAAAGAAAAAGAAAAAGAAAGGAAAATGAGAGAGAGAAAAAGAAGAAACAGATGTAGGACGATGTGAGACGTTTTCAGAAAGAATATTGGGGGAAAACAAAAGAAAAACAAAGAAAAGAAGAGAAGAAGCAGAGAAGAAGATGAAAGAGGAGATAAAAAGGGTACATAAAAAAGGTAAAGAGGCGGTGGATGAAGGAACGAAATTTAACTGAAAAGGCTGAAGATATTGAAAGATGGAGGTGAAAAAGTTGAATGAGAAAAGGATGAAAAGATTATGGTGAATGAGTTACAATGAAGGAAATAAAACGAAGAAGAGAAGAAGAAGAAGAAGAAGAAGAAGAAGAAGAAGAAGAAGAAGAAGAAGAAGAAGAAGCGAAAGTGAATGAAAACAACAAATAAAGAAAAAATAGGAAAAGTGGAAGAAGAAATGAGATAAGAAAAGAGTGAAATAGAAGGAATGAATGAAAAAGTGAAAGAGTGAAGAATGAAGGAAAAATGAAGGAATAAACGAAATGAGAAAAGGAAAATCTGAAGAAGAAAAAGAATTTGATGATGATCATGGTGATGATGATAAAAGAACAATAATAGATTGCAGCAGTAAAAAGCCAAAGAAGAAGAAGAAGAAGAAGAAAGAAGAAGAAGAAGAAGAAGAAGAAGAAGAAGAGAATAGAAGAAGAAGAAGAAGAAGAAGAAGAAGAACTGGAATAGAAGAAGAAGAAGAAGAAGAAGAAGAAGACACTGGAATAGAAGAAGAAGAAGAAGAAGAAGAAGAAGAAGAAGAAGAAGAAGAAGAAGAAGAAGAAGAAGAAGATAGTAGAGAAAGAGGGAGCTACATAATTTGAAATATAAGAGAAAGACACTAAATTAGATGAAGAAGATATTGAAGTAGAGAAAGACGAAGATACTGAAGTAGAGAAAGAAGATAATGAAGTAGAGAAACGATAAGTAGAGAAAGAGAACTTAGAGAAATCCACTAAATTAGATGAAGAAGAAAATACTGGAGTAGAGAAGACGAAGACGTTAAAATATAGAAAGAAGAAGACACAGAAATAGAGAAAGAAGATACCGATGTAGAGAAAGAGGACACTTGAATAGAGAAAGATGAAAACACTGAAGTAAGAAATAGTTAAATAAGATTTAAAAAAAAAAAAAAGAAATGGACGAAAAAGAACAGTCAGGGAAATAAAAATCAGATCCCTTACAAAAATATGAAAATAAAAAATAGAAGAAACCAAAATAGATATAAAAGATGGCGGGGTAAAGTGAAGAAAAAAATCGAAATGACTGAAAATGAACGAAGAATGCAGAGTCTACATTGAAGAATATTATACGAATGACAGAAGGAAGTTCACACAGATGAGAAAAAACAAAGAAGAGGAAAAGAACGGGATAAAAGAAACAAACTGACATTTTTTCCCCTTTGCTTTTTTTTACGACTGGTGAATGTTTTTTTTTCTTTTCGTTCGCATTGACGAGATGACTTAATTGGTAACCATTGTGTTCAGAAAAAAAAATATCAGCTCAGGAAATGGCGCATCGGAGATACCCGTCTTCTCTCAAAGATTAATTCAACATCAATTGGAAATTCAGAGACGAAATATAGGTATGTAGGTTGTTTGAGGTTATTTATAGAATCGTAGCTCGTAAGAAATCTTATGACAGCTGGATCAGTGCGGTTCGTGAATGCACAGGAAGCGTAGCATATACTTTTGCTATTTGCTGAAGTTGATAAGACACAGGCAAGTGCACTGATAGATTGATTTTTCAGGACGACTACTTTGGAGCAGTGGAGAGAAAACGAATCTCCGCCCTGTCGGCTGGGGCGTTAGAATGCACCGACTGCACCTCTGCAGAGGGTTGAGACTCCCCCAATGGGGCCACCTGTTGACCGTGGGTGGCGACCCGTGATGCTTAAGGATGGAATCCAGGTGGATGAGCAGTTCATGACATGCAATACTCCACTTTGGCCCTATCTTGGGCTAGACGGGCAGTCGGAGAGGTCCCCCTCCGATCAATCGGCTTGCCACGTCAAGCCCTAGCACCTATATGATTTTCCCAACCCTATTGCCCTTATGGCAAGCCCCACCCCTTTTTATCATATGGGTGCTAGAAGGCGGTGGCTGCGGGTCTACATGTCCTGGAATGACGTTAAAATCTATCTGATGGTGAGGTTCCAGTTTTGGAGGTTTGGGGAATGTGGAGCACCCTTTCATCACCATTGCTCCACTGGTCCACTCTGACCCGGAGTGGTAGTACCTGTTAGGGTCCCATATATGGGTTAAATAGAAAAATGTATTTATAAAAAAAATTGTATTATCCTTTAAGAATTGATTTATTTCAAAACTTTATCGGCATTAAATGACCCAATGAGTAGCACAGGGATCTGTGCGGTAAAGTAAGGAGCTGATGCTAGGTGTAGCGCTCCACCTCAAAAGCAAAAAGCAATCTCCTTGGTCTAGTGCTAGTGAAAAGGAGAGAGACTCCTTGGCTGTCTGGCTGATACCGACTTTAGGTCACCCCGACTTATATATAGTAATACGCTTGTTCCTTAATCTTTCGCATTTTATCATCTTGCAACACCCTCTGGTTAAAAATAAGACCGTTCAAATCGTCCGAGATGAAATGCGAAAATTTAAATACTGATTATCTGGTGTTGCTTATCCGTTGAATTTTTAATTATTATGAGTGTCATCACCTCAGCTAAATAATGGACCAAAGAAAAATATAATAAGAAAGAAAAGAAAGAAAGAAAGAAAGAGTAGGGTAAATATAGAGAGGGGGTGAGCGCGCGGAAGTGATGACGCTAATCTCTTTCAGTGGAACATAAGGAAAAGATGAAAAGAAGGAAAGAAAGAAAAAAGAGTGAGAAAGAGTTGGATCAAGATTATTATACTTTTTACATATTGAATTATTTCGCAATAACTCTTAAGTAAACATACCAAACTTTGAAATGATTAAATTATCATACTGTGGTATATCCACAGATACTGCCATTCAATATTGTTATGATAATAGGTTGGTTGTTTGGTTGCATTTTATGGCATGACAACCCATTGGGTTATTCTATGCCGAAAATGTTTTTGTTCTATTTCTTTTTTTGTTAGGTATGGTTGTTATGTGAATAGTTATTATGATAGGTTTGGTTTCTTTGTTTAATGGCATATCAACCTTCGTGGGTTATTTAATGCCAAAGCCACCTCGTAGAAGAACGGTAGTGGCACTACTTAACCTATAGCTAGGAGAATGAACGAGTTTATATCTATTCCAAGGTTATTCGTCCGAAAACGAACGTAATAGCATGACTGGAGTTCGAACTTGCATACTACGATATCGCAATCCACTACGTTAGCCATTACGCCACGGAGACTATCATAATAGTACCCGAGAATAGGTTTTAGTTGTCACTGAATCGTCAAAATTTTGCCTCAACAGTGCCCTATTGATTTGATTGATTTTAATGGCAGGACAACCCGTCTAAGGTCATTTTATGCCCAGAGGTTAATGAATCACATTCGTTGTCAATTTATATTTACATTTTTTTGTAGTTTTTTTCTTAAGATTTTTTTCCAAGTTATATGATATCAAATATTCTTACTAAATACAAATAATTTACACACAGTTGTATAACTTCATAACTGCAAGTTGATATTTTCTGACCTTCCCACCGTTTATATACGTTTACATTTTCGCAATATTAAATCAATTGGAATTTAACGTAGTCAAAAACAAGTTATAACGACCGGCTTTTTAAAAAGATTCTATGAAAAATTAATTAAGAGTCAAATTTTCACGAATATTTCTCTACTTATTCACCTGTTGGTGAAATTATGTTTCAAATAGGTTTTTCCTAAAAACATATTAGGAGAAATATTTTTTTACGATCTCTTCCACCCACCCATATTTCATTTTATGAAATCAGAAAAAAATCATCTCGAGGTTTTCAAGATATTTAAAGATTAAAATATACATAGAAATAGCATTGGAACACTGTTTTAGAATGTCCAGAATTTGTAAATCACCACATAGTCCGATTAACAATGGGGAGTCACGCACAAACCGAAGCTCACGCAGTAGCCAGTGTAAAATTTGCATGAAACACATTCGGCATTCCTCTTTTGAAGCGCCCTTTTAGACGACGAGGTAGGTGATGCCTGGGGATGACACCCTGTGATTCACACGGTAATCCTTAACTTGTTCCTCGTAAATTCCTACCATAAAATAAACTGAACCCTCATTTTATATACGTGTTTTTGCAATAAATGTTTTATTTTTCTAGCACCCGTTATTTTACAATACTAAATATATTTTCTTTATTTGTTAAAGAATAAAGAAAATATATTTAGTATTGTAAAATAACGGGTGCTAGAAAAATAAAACATTTATTGCAAAAACACGGACATAAAATGAGGGTTTAGTTTATTTTATGGTAGGAATTTACGAGGAACAAGTTAAGGATTGCCCTTATCTAATACTAATAATTGTCTTGTTCTATGTAAACATTTCTTTTTAATAATAGTACTTTGTTTGCTTATAGATATATAATTTCCGGTAACTAATAATAAAAAAAGTAAATTAGTCGGGGTGGCCTAAAGTCGGTATCAGCCAGATAGCGAGGGGGTATATCCCCTGTGTTATTCATACACTGAGTTGGCGGTGATAGGTATTGAAACTGGAACCTTGTGCCTCCTACTCAGACGCTTTACCGACTGAGCTAAAAATCCACATTGGTATTCTCTAATTAGTAGTTGAAAGAATCTAAAATTTTAAAAAATAAGTGAAAATTCAATTAAAAGAGGGAAGAAATGCATAAGAAACAGCTACACAAAATTGTAAATATCAATGTACAATGAGCGCAATTCCCTAACCTCCAGGCATAAAATAATCCTAGACGGGTTACAGTTATTAAAAGTTCACAATTGCGACGGGATATTCCTGAATTACAGAGATTGACGAACAGAAACATAAAATCGAGCTTTCTTTTTTGCTTTGTGCTTTTTTATATATTTTTTTATTTCCCACTTTTTATGCCCCTGTCTCCCACTCTCTTTCTCTCTCCCCCCCCTCTCTCTCTCTCTCTCTCGCTCGCTCGCTCGCTCTCTTCTCTCTCTATATTTATTTATTTATTAATCTATCTATTTAATGACTTTATTTTTTTTATCTCTTCCTACGTTTTTTTCCGATCCACCCTCTCATTTTTTATTCACACTTTCTCTTCGTCTTAATTCTCTTTTTCTTCCTCTTATTGTCTTTCTTTCTTTCTAGATTAAACTCATTTACCCCCCCCACTATCTCTCTCTCTCTCTTCTTTCTCTCTCTCTCTCTCTCTATCTCTCTATCTATCTATCTATCTCTTTTTGCCTCTTACAAGATTACACTCAACCCCCCCTCTCTCTCTCTCTTTTTCTGTCTGTCTGTCTTTCTCTCTTCCTATCTCTCCCTCTCTCTCTCTTCTCTCTCTCTCTCTCAACACACACACACTCACTCACTCACTCACACACACTTCTCTCTCATTTCCTATGTCCTCTCTCTTCCTAGTCTTTCCTTCAGACGTTATCCTCTTCGTCTTAATTTTCCCTTTTTACTCTCCTTCTTTCTCTTTTCCAATTCCAAACTTTTAACTTCTCTTATTTCTCTCTCTCCTCCCCCCTCTCTCTCTCTCTTTCCCCTCTCTCTCTCTCTCATTCTTTCTTTCTTGTTTGCTTTCTCCCACTCCCTCTCTCCCCCATTTTCTTATCCAATCTAAGCATCCCTCTGTTTTCTTCACTATTTATTCTCTTCGTCATAATTTTCACCCTTTTCTCCTTTCCCGATTACACACGTTTTACTCTCTCTCTCTCTCTCTCTCTCTCTCTATATATTATATAATATATATATATATATATATATATATATATGGGTGTGTTTACTTTCTCTCTTTCTCTCTTCTCTCTCCCCCTCTCTCTCTCTCTCTATATATATATATATATATATATATATATATCCTCCCTCTCTCTCTCTATGTCTATATATATCATCCCTCGCTGTTTCTATAAATATATATATATATATGTGTGTGTTGTGTTTTACACACTCTCTCTCTCTCTCTCTCCTCTCTCTCTCTTCTCTCTCTCTTTCCCCCCTCTCTCTCTCTCTATATATATATCCTCTCTCTCTCTGTCTATATATATCATCCCCCTCTGTTTCTAGAAATATATATATATATATATATATATATATATATATATATATATGTGTGTGTGTGTGTGTGTGTGTGTGTGTGTGTGTGTGTGTGTGTGTTCCCCCTCATTTTCCTCTTTGTCCTCTCCTTCCTCCCCCTCTTTATTCTCTCCATGGAATAATGTTTGGTTCACGTCCAACTTCTTTCCACAGTTGGTGGTTCCGGTTATTTTGTTCTGCACGACTTATTTCTAAGCTAACAGTGGAAAGCAACTACAAATAAAACAGACCAAAATTCCGTGCCAAACTACAGTTCTTCATCTCGATATATTTCGGAACTCACCTCTTCTGTGACTCACAGAGAGGTCTTGTTCTTTGGCTTCTGGCCGGCGAAGTGGAAGTTTCGTCCCCATCGAAATAAAGGATTGCAGGTTTAGTGTCTTATCGACAGCATTGTATCGACCGTGTTTAAAATCGTCTCTCCGTGGAAGCAATTTTTTAATCAAACGAGAGTCCATGAATAATTTCTGAAGAGCATTCACTGACTAATCAACACGGAAAATTTCATTAAAATTGGATAAATCCCTGATTTTTAGTGTTTTTTTTCTCAATCCAGTGGGTTTAATTAATTTTGAAAAATACGTCTATAACGTCACAATTGTTGGTAGACTTTTGTTTGAGTGTGTTGGTTGGTTGGTTGGTTGGTTTTACGGCATGTCAACCCATTGGGTTATTTTATGCCGAATACGTTTTGTTTTTATTTCTTTGTAAGATACAGCTGCCTCGTGTGCAGCCACTGCATATCATTCCAGATCTTCCTTCTATTGGTAATTAGGTGTAGTGATAGGGGTTTAGTTATTTTTTTAAATCAAGTTTTCTGTTGAGGATTTGAACATCAAGAGAGTGTGTGGGTGATTTTTTAGGTCTATAAACTTACATCCTTGATAGGAGTCCGGTTCTTTTCAAAAAGTTTAATGCTCTTGGGATCTATTTTCCAAATAGTTTGTCCATGCTGTTAACATTGTAGAATTTTCTTCGAGTGTGGGAGAGGTGTGTTTGAGTATGTTTTTGTTCTTCTATTGAAACAAAGTAAAGAAAGAGTGGAGAAAGAAAAAACTGAACAAAAATTAAATAAGGTTATAAAATAGTTAACATTTGTTTCTTGTTTTCTTCATTTAAAAAAAAAAAATATGCGATTTCTTGAATGTTTGAGATGAGGCTTGATGATTACTATTATCTGCGTTATTCGGACTATTGGCCTCATCTTCATTGTTATCTGTACAACGTTTCAACCGATGTGCCCTCCGGCTTTCTCCAGGTATTTCTTGTCGGACTCAGGAACCTTCTTTTCGAACTCGGAAACTTCTTGCGGACTCGGAATCTTCTTGTCGTAAGAAATACCTGAAGAAGGCCGGAGGGCACATCGGCTGAAACGTGTACAGATAACAATGAAGATGAGAACAATGTCCGAATAACGCAGATGATAGTAAAAAATATGCAATAATGAATGTGAATAAAGACAACCTTTTTGTTTTGAATAATGAAAAAATTGATCAATTTTGTAAATTTTACCCTCAAACGTATTTCGAAGATAATGTTTGTCCTGTTGATAGTTTTCCAATGAGTTTGATATGTTATGATCTAAATACAGGGTGACCCTCCACTTCAACAATACCCCCTTTTCGTTGGGGTCGATTTAAATTTTATGGGACATCGTTTGGGCCTTCATTGGTAGAGATTCTTGAGTATTGATAATCGTCTGTAATCCTTGGTAAAGATTCCTGTTGGCCTTAAGCCAGAGCGCTTGTTCAGTGGAATTGGATCCTTGGTAATTAGTTCATGAGTATTGGTAATCCCGTGTCCCTCCTCAATGAGTGCAATTAGAATTATGGCCAATGTGGGGGTTAAGTAGTGTATCGGCCACGCAGTATGGTTGGTGATTGGCCGGAGTAATATACTACGTGACTTAGGCTTAGTCTATAAATCAGCTGGGGAACTTGAGCACACCTGATATACAAAATATTCCAACAGGTGGGCTACTCTAAAACATTGACGATGTTAGGTATGACGTCGGCAGTGGTTGACGTGGTTTGTTTGTTTGTCTTGTTTTACGGCATATAAACCATGGTGGGTCATTTAATGCAAGCAAAGTTTTGAAAGATTCGTAGCGATAGTTTGGAACTCAATTTTTTGTAAACAATTTTTCTATTTAATCCATAGATGGACCCTAACAGGTACTACCACTCCGGGTCAGAGTGGACCTGGGAGCAACGGTGATGAAGGGGTGCACATTCTCTAGACTTCCAGAACTGGAACCTCACCATCAGAGAGTTTAACGTCATATACAGGGCTTGAAGACCCTCAGCCACCGCCGTCTAGCACCCATGATAAAAAGGATTGGGGCTTGTTATAAGGGTAATAGGGTCGGGACTATCGTATAGGTGCTAGGGCTTGACGTAACCAGCCGATTGATCGGAAGGTTTTCTCCGACCGCCCGTCTAGACTAAGTAGCCCAAAGTGGAGTGTTGCATGTCACTGCTCAGCCACCAGGGTTCCATCCTTAAGCCTCACAGGTCGCCACCCACGGCTACATTGGAGGAGACCCCTCTGGAGAGGTCCAGTCGGTGTATTTTAAAGACCCAGTTGACAGGGTTGGGTTGACGATGTACGCATATGTGGAAATTGAATGAGTGTAGGAATGGAAAAAAACAGAATAAGGAGACATGTAAATAAGATGTGGAATTGACAGACCTTGCATTCTGATTGGGTATAGTCAGGCCGGAACAGGGCAGTGAGAGTGGAAGAGAGTGAGAAAGTGAGAGCCTTGGATGGGTGTTTAGAGGGACAGACGCAACATGCGGTCTATCCCCGAGCCCATTTTCTTGTGTGATTTAATAAAGAGATAAAAGAATTAATAAAGAAAACCAAAATCAAGTCTTGTGCTCGTTAACAAAAACTAAAAACAGACACAAAGCAGAATAGAACCCAAGAGGATCCAAATAGTTCCATACCAAAAGAATAACAGAGAGAAAGCCAGCCCAACAACAACCCAGATCGGAGATACAGTTATAGTGTAATAGAAGAGACAATATACCAGATAGACGTTAGACGACCCAACCTCATACAATCAGAAGGAATGCCCCAGCTACACAAGAAACAGACTACAGAAGTAAGGTACCAGCCAGCTACTCAAGTAAGTAAGAAGATTTGGTATGGGGTATAACCACGGATGTTCTCATATCTCACATTTCATATCTGCTGATCATAATAGAAACAGAACTCTCACCATAGAGTAAGAGGATATACAGCACAAACTAGGATTTGAGATCAGTGAAATAAAGCTGAAAATTAATATTAAGCCTAAGATATGAAGAAATTAAAACTAATACGATGGCATAAACTTTAGACTATATAAAAAGAGGTATTTTAGGTGCTTTGGGAAATATGTAGGACAGAATGAATTATTTAACCTTGGTATGACAACCGCACTAGAAAGTAAAGTCGGTGGAGTAACCTGTTGTCAGTATCAGCCTGACTAGCGCTAGAGCAGGGAGATTATTTTTGGCATCTGAGGTGGAGTGCCACACCTAGAATCAAGTCCCCAGTGTACCGCATATACCGATGCTGTGCTACTCATGAACTGATTTGACGAAGGCCGGTATTGAAACTGGAGCTTTCTGATTTCCTAGGCGGATGCTTTCCCGACTGAACTAAACCGGACACTGTAACCGGTCTAGGGGGAGAAACTCTGAATTCAAATCTGTTGAAGACCTGGATTGGATGGGCACCGTTAAGCTATTCCTGTCCAGGTCACGATATCTGAGTCGTATGATCACATCAGATGGCGAAACTATTGACAGAAAAGTTGTTGAGGGTCGGTATCGAACCTGGGGCTTTGTGTTCCGACTGAGCTAAACCGGCCCTTACAACCGGTTTAGGGAGGGAAAACTCAATTCAAACCAGTTTTAGACCTGGCTTGGATGGGCTATATCAGGCTATTCCTATCTAAGTCACGATACCTGAATAGCCCGTACGATCATATCAGATTATGAGACAATTGACAAAAAAAGAATAGAAAAAAATGAAGAAAAGAACATTGTTTGAATTATTTTGTTATATAAGGTGTGCTCCAATTCCCCGCCTGGATTTATAGACTTGCCGTAGTCACGTGGTTTACTCCTTCGCCAATCACTGCCTGGCTGATACACTACTTAAACACTGATACTGGCCATATTTCTACTAGCACTCATTGAGGAGGAACTTACAATACTCAGGACTCTTTACCAGAAGAACCAAAGGATTCATTATCAGAGTATTACCAAGGATCCAATTCCACTGGACAAGCACTCTTGCTTAAATGCCTACAGGATGGCCTATCAGATTGTAACAAAAATAAAGAAAAAAGATAACGAACAAGATGAAAATGAAGATGATGATGATCTAAATATGCTATGATGATAAGTAAAGCGAAAACGATCATTAGGATGATGATGATGATGATGATTTCGAATAGGGAAAGCTGGTGTTCTGGAAGAAGGATTACGTTTGTTGAAATAAGGATAAGATGAAAACTCCAGCATGAGCTGAATTGCATGCTATCATTTGCAAAAGAATTTCAGTAAATAAGCATAACGTTTTGCATTTTCTGCAAAAAGATGAAACGCGAAATACTGACTTGGGGCAATATCACTTTGCCGTGGGGGATCGGGTTCCAAAACAAAACCCCTAAAACATTCGCTTTTCTCCTCTTCACACCAACCAACCCCTGCCTCGTTTTTAGGGGCTGATGGAAGCTTGCTTCAATGCATGCAGCAAATACGGCGTTGAACAGTGTGCACGCAACCAATACAAGAGATGAGAAGTCTCCAAACGTTTCGTGTCGAAAAACTTTTTCAGGACTACCAGCAGGGCAGCGGGCACCATTACTTTTCAAGCCAATTCGATACAAAGAGGGTACTGAAAAGGTCGTGGCCTAACCAAAGAGGATTTTTTTTATTGGATTATATTATTTTATATTTTGAAGCGCAAAAGAAACGATGTACCAATTGTATTGGAATTCTAAACTGCAGAATAAATATGTGCAATAACTGTTTCATGTATCATATATATATATATATATATATATATATATATATATATATATATATGCATGTTGAATTAAACAGAAGACACATCTTCTGTTTAACAATTTTATTTGTGATCTTTTCAAGTTTTCTGGGCAACTTTTTAATTTGGGTAGAATTCATGGATTAGTCCACCCAATATTAAAAAGTTGGCCAGAAAACTTGAAAAGATCACAATAAAATTGTTAAACAGATGTGTCTTTTGTTTAATTCAACATGCATAGATGAAAAAATGCTGCCCAAATACACACACACACACACACACACACACACACACACACACATATATATATATATATATATATATATATAATATATATATCACCACCTCACTACCTCCCCATCTATAAAATCAAAAACATCTAATTAAAAAAAATACAGACAAATTAACATCCTCCGACATAATAAAAATTCTCACATAAATACAAATTCTTAAGACGATTTGAATAACGAACAACAAACCTAACATTAATAAAATAGCATTTAATACGGGCAATAATATACTAAATATTTCTAATAACACATTAATCTTAGCACACTTCCTTTTCTGCTGAAAGTCTTCAAGAATATCCAAATGTCTTCGAAACAATGTCCATGTTTCCGAGGATTACAATAGAACCTTCAACACGCAGGACCTATAAACCTTCAATTTTTTATGGGTAATGCTGGTATTAGACTATAACCGTTTTCAAGCCTTCCATAAACCACATATGCCTTCTGGATGTGTAGATGAATCTCAGCATCCAAAGAGCTATCACAAGTCAGTGTACTTCCCAAGTATGTGAAAGACTCAACAACATCCAAACAAGTACCATGAATGGTTATAGTTGATTTGATATACAGTTCACTTTTTACGGGGGTGAACATTACCTTTGTCTTTGTCAAGCTTATTTTTAATCCAAATGCAGTACACGAGGCATTAAATAGGTTCACAATATTTTGAATATCCTCCTCAGTATAAGCCAGAAAAATTCAACGTCGTCGGCGTAAAGGAACTCTCTGATAAGTGTGTAGGATGTCTTTGACTTGAAGTTAAATCTTCTCAAGTCGAAAACTTTCTGTGGTTCTACATTTCAAGATGATGCCCTTCTCACAATGCTGGAAAACATGAGTTAATATTACAGAAAAGAATATTAAGAATAGTGTTGGGACCAAGACATCTCCCTGTTTAACCCCGTTATCTATTGGTATTTCATCCGACAATCTACCACTCGTGACAATTCTAGCTTTCATATCATTGTGCAATCGCGTGAGTCTATTCACAAATATTGATGGGCACCCAACTTTACCCAACATCGTCCAAAGTACATCTCTGTTGACTGTATCAAAAGCTTTTGTCAAATCGACATAAACCTGATACAGGGGGACTCATTGCTCAAAACGATTCTCCTGCACTTGACTAGCCAAAATATCATACATACATATATAATGGCTGTCAACTCGTGTTCGAGTAAGACTAATTCCTGTTTTTTTTTTGTTTTTTTTATTTTGTTTTTTATATCATAGTTGGGTGCCAGTAGTATTTGCCAATCTATTCTTGTGTTTTCTCAGATGACTCAGCAGGCCAGCCCTGGAGAGACATACTCTTCCACATAAACTACATGGTGGAACTTCTCCACTTTGAATGTTGCTGGGCTGAAAATTACCCTTTCTAATAGACCACTTCAATTGTTGGTGTTTAATTCGGTTAGACTCAAATTCTTCCATAGACAGGTAGATAGTGGCTCTCCAGCCAGGTCATTTACAAGCTAGTTTCTCACAGTCCTCACTACATACATACATACATACATACATTCATTCATTTATATATTGAATGTAGGTATATTCGGAGATAGATCTTACATACATGTACACATAATGGATATGCTTTCTCCTTTTCTCTTTCTCTCACTCTCACTCTCTCTCTCTCTCTCTCTCTCTATATATATATATATATATATATATATATATATATATATATATATAGCAACGCTCTCCTATAAAAGGGATGGAACACTCTATCACTCTATGGCGGCCTTTACATACATGCATATGTGTGTATTAAAACAGTTAAAATCCCCTTCGCATTCTGTGGGTGACGATGGCCGAGCTGTTCAACTGCTGCTGAATAGATCGGAGTTCTATCCCGGATGTAGGTTGCTCACAAAATGTCTAGCCACACTGAAAAGACTTGATAAGTCAAAACACGTGACTGTGGATGACTCTTCTCTCTCTCTCTCTCTCTCTCTCTCTCTCTATATATATATATATATATATATTATATATATATATATATATATATGTATGTATGTATGTGTGTATTATAAAGATAAAGGTTGCTTACCGGTGAAAATGGGCACGATCATTGAAGGTGCAAAATTCAGGGGTTAAGTCAGCGATATAACAAATACAAAGTGCTCAATACAGAGTAGAGCAAATTTATTATAAAAATGGATATAAAAGAAACCTACTCGAGTTTCACTGAAATGAGTGAACACACGTGCAATCGGCTGCAATTAATTGGTACCTCGATTAATTCAGTGGATTTAACCCTGAAGATCCTTATGGTGAAACTCGAGTAGGTTTCTTTTATATCCATTTTTTATAATATATATACATATGTGTGTGTGTGTGTGTGTGTGAGAGAGAGAGAGAGAGAGAGACAGAGAGACAGAGAGAGAGAGAGAGAGAGAGAGTACTATTGCGAGAGAGAAAGGAAGATACACGAATATATTGGCGTGTGCTCTGAGAGTATAAATATATACATACGTAGCGGAGACTTATTGTCGTAGTCGTAACCTTCTGCTCCTTTCTCAATTTTGTGCTTTTTATTTCTTGTTCCTTCTTTCTTTCTTCTTTCTTTTTTCTTTTTTCCTTTTTTTTCTTTATTTATCTTTTTATTTTTATCCAGCCTCGTTATGCTGAAATTGCCGTGATGGGATTGTTTTTACAGTTATTCCCCTCTCAGTGCGATCATTTCATCTTCATTACTGGCAGTGTGGCGGGGGATCTCTCTCTTGTGAAATAACACAGCTAGAAACTGAACGAGGCCAGCAACTTGACTGTTTGATTTGTATTTCTCGCATTGCACGCTTCATCCATAGTTAATATTTCACCGAGAAATGATCGGATCACGCTACCCTCTTAAAAATCGGAATCCACAAAGACCTCGACATCCGTGAAATCGCCTATTTCAATTATCCGCGGTTGGATAATTCAGCAAAGACTTTCGGTTTTTTTTTTGGTTTTTTTTTTGGGGGGGTCATAAAGCTAAATCTACTTTGGGAAAAAATGATTTCATTGGAATCTAAAATAAAATAAAAAGTACAAACTGATTCAAGATACCGAGAGACTTAGAACTCAGATAGTGTAGATATAAATGCTTGAAAATTATCATCATCATCGTCATCATCATGAGAAGAAGAAGAAGAAGAAGAAGAGAAGAAGAAGAAGAAGAAGAAGAAGAAGAAGCGAAAGTGAATGAAAACAATTTAATAAAGAAGAAAAATAGGAACAAGTGGAAGAAGAAATGAAATAAGAAAAGAGTGAAAGATGTAGTGAAGAAAAAAGTGAAAGAGGGAAGAATGAAGGAAAAAATGAAGGAATAAAGGAAAAGAAAAGAAAAATTTCAAGAAGAAAAAGAGTTTGATGATGATGATGATGATGATAGAAGGAAGGATAAAAATCGTAAGAGAAACAATAATAGATTGAAACAGTGAAAAAGCGAATGGCGACGACGACGATGACGAAGAAGAAGAAGAAGAAGAAGAAGAAGAAGAAGAAGAAGAAAGAAGAAGAAGAAGAAGAAGAAGAAGAAGAAGAAGAAAAATAAAACACAGTTATAGGGTTTCAAGTATTCCTGTCTAACAGGAATAGTTTGCAAGATCATGGTTTCAAGTAAATAAGATAAATCCTAAATAAACAATTGTTGCTTCAAGTAACTTAATACAAATAATTTTCGCACATCTAGCATTAACATAATTCGATTTAATAATGATCCTTTATTTGCACACAATATGACCTGCACATGAACACACCATGTGGCTTCCAGCAAAGACCCAAATTGATCAGTCCTGGGCGAATTTTGGATGCCGTACAGAGGACCTCCCAAGAGCGATGAAGAATAAGGAAGGATGGCGAGTGATTTTCATGGATATCCGTACTTCCAGCGCGACCTGATGAATTATATATATTATATATATATATATATATATATATATATATATATTATATAGTCTCCTAGTAATTTATTCCTGTCCCCTAGGATTTTACAAACAGTTGTAACTCGAGTATCGGTGTTAACGGAGAAATTATAGGAAGAAACACAATGAATATTAAGGATAAGGAAAAGGTTTACTAAGCAAAGATAGAAGATAAATAGAGCAATTAGCATTTTCTAGGTTTATTAACAAGTACCGTGAGATCACATTGTTTCTCTCATCCAAGAATTTCGTCAGACATTATTTATGGAAAAATCAGAGGATTCCATTCTCATTATTTAGGTACTATATGGCACTAACCAAACTCAATATTGTTCACGTATTGAAAAAACAATTTTAATTGTTGTAAAACTACATAGGTAGCAAAAAACAAATGAATGGATGCTTGAAGGGGTGTAACACATGAGGAAATCGTTTCAAAAGCTAAATACTACTGTGCATGCAAACAGGCACATAAATTTACGGTAATCCAAGATTGCATATAATGAATTTAAACACACACTCACACGCGCGCACACTCACACACACACATACACATGTATACTCACACACTTTATTTTACATATATATGTGTGTGTGTATATATATAATAACTTTTATATAACTCATATATAATGACATCATATTTATATATGTATAAAGTAATTATATATATAGATGTGTGTGTTTTTTATTGTGTTTATGTATAATGATGGCATGGGACTAATAGTATAGTATAGAATTTACGTACGTAACAATTCTACTAGTTTTGAAACCTTATGATTGTATGAGAAAGAATGAAAGAAAGAAAGAAGAAAAATGAAAGTACGAAAGGAAAGAGTGATGGCAAAATGAAGAGGAATGAAGAAATTTTAAGAAAAGAGAAGGAAGAAAATGTTAGGTCGATATGACACAAACAAAATATAAGAAAGAAAGAAAGAAAGAAAGAAAGAAAGAAAGAAAGAAAGAAGCAAAGAAAGAAAGAGAAGAAAGAGTAGAAACAAGGGAAAAAGAAAGAAAGAGAAGAAAGAAAGAAAGAAAGGTGGCAAAATAAAGACGAATGATGAAATAATAAGAGGGAAGGAAGAGAAATGTTAAGTCGAAATGATACAAGCAAAAAAAGAAAGAAAAAAAAATGAAAGAAAAAAGAAAGAAAGAAAGAAGAGAAGAGAAAAAGAAGAACAGAAAAGAGAAAGAAAGAAAGTAAGAAGAAAGAAAAAGGAAAGAAAGAAGAAAGAAAGAAAGAAAGATGACAAAATAAAGACGAAAGAAGAAATATTAAGAAAGAGAAGGAAGAGAAACTGTTAAGTCAAGAAAGGAAAAAAAAGAAAGAAAGAAAAGTAAAGAAAAAAAAGAAAACGAAAGAAGAAAGAAAGAAAGAAAGAAAGAAAGAAAGAAGAAAAGAAAGAAAGAAAAAAAGAAAAGAAAGTAAAAAAGAAAGAAAGAAAAGAAAAGAAAGAAAGAAGAAAGAAGAAAAAAAACAAAGAGGAAGACAAAACAAGACAAAGAAAGAAAGAAAGAAAAGAAGAAAAAAAAAGAAAGAAAAAAGAAAGAAAGAAAAAAAGAAAGAAAGAAAAGAAAAAGAAAAGAAAAAGAAAGAAAAGAAAGAAAACAGAAAGAAAAAAGAAAGAAAGAAAAGAAAGAAAGAAAGAAAAAACAAAGAAAAACAAAGAAAGAAAAGAAGAAAGAAAGAAAAAAGAAAGAAAAGAAAAAAGAAAAGAAAAACAAAGACAAAAAAGAAAGAAAGAAAGGAAGAAAGAAGAAAGAAAGAAAAACAAAGAAAAAAGAAAGAAAAGAAAAGAAAGAAAGAAAGAAAGAAAAAAGAAAAAGAAAAGAAGAAAAGAAAAAAAGAAAAAAGAAAGAAAAAAGAAAGAAAGAAAAAAGAAAAGAAAAGAAAGAAGAAAGAAAAAGAAAGAAAAAGAAGAAAGAAAGAAAAGAAAGAAAAGATAAGAAAGAAAGAAAGAAAAGAAA
>CM042146.1:56743679-56753679 GCA_023376005.1 Doryteuthis pealeii | reverse complement strand
ACGGTAACATTCCTGCGTTATTATGCAATATAATACAGTTTGTTTTTGGTTGGGTTTTTATTCGTTTGTTTTTTGTTGTTTATTTTGTTTTTTGTTCGGTTTTGTTTTTTTTGTTGTTGGTTATTTTGTTTTGTTTTTTGGAGTAGGGGGAAGGCGGTTCCTTTGTTTCGTTTTCAGAACAATAAGTGATTGATTATAATTAAATTGAATATCTTTATCCTGAATTAGGTAAGAAAGAAAATAAAATTTAAAGAAGAAGAAGAAGAAGAAGAAGAAGAAGAAGAAGAAGAAGAAGAAGAAGAAGAAGAAGTTGATGATGATGATGATGATGATGATGATGATGGAGAAAGAAGTCACTGGAATAGGGAAAGCGGGAGTTACAGAATTAGATAAAGAAGAGGAAGACACTAAATTAGATAAAGAAGACACTGAAGTAGAGAAAGACGAAGCACTGAAATATAGAAAAAAAACACCAATAAAGAAGAAGAAGAAGAAGAAGAAGAAGAAGAAGAAGAAGAAGAAGAAGAAGACATTGAAGTTGAGAAAGGAGAAGATACTGAATATAAGAAGAAAACACCAATAAAGAAGAAGAAGAAGAAGAAGAAGAAGAAGAAGAAGAAGAAGAAGAAGAAGAAGAGAAGAAGGAAGAAAGACACTGAAGTTGAGAAAGGAGAAGATACCAAGTAGAGAAAGAAGACGCTGAAATAGATAAAGAAGAATGCAGAGCATTCGAAGAACTAGAAAGAGAGTGCGAAGTAAGAAGTGAGTGAGAAAGAGAGAGAGAGAGAGAGAGAGAGAGAGAGAGAGAGAGTGAGGGGGATAAGGAGTTATATAAAAAGAGAGAAAGGAAGAGAGAAAGTTCTAGAAGAAAGTGAAAAATGGAGAGAATACAAGACATGTCTTTTCACTGACCGTATTTTTCTGAAGTAAGTAAGATGACCAAAATTTGCTGCAGTTGATATCAATAATTGAAATGAACAGAAAAATTTCAGTGTCCATCCAACCGTTCCAGTGGGGTGCATTTGTCATCAAATATTTAGAACAGTGGGATAACTGAATATTCGACAAATACTTCATAGAATGGCATCTCTGTGAATATTAACCATATTAAGGTCAAGAAAGGTTTCCCTAAAATCGAAATTTTTTGCTGCAGAGGCCAGAAGAATAAATTTTTCTTTAGAATTATCTTGTGCTAAGACCAGTTGGTTCTCAACTCAGGATCCACATAGACCCTCAGGGTAACATGTATGATTTATTGGGGTTTTCGTTACAAAATGCTGACATTGGAAGAATCCTCGGTGATATTTTAGTGGTTCCATTGAGACATTCCTTATTAAGCACTCGCTTTCAGGCCTATCTTTAAAATGTTTTTTTATGAAACTAGATCGGCCTACCCGGCAAATCCGCCAGGGTGAAGTTCTCGCATATCATTATCATGAATCAATAAGGTGAAATCCTCGCAGGATGCCCCATTAAAATCACTTCGTAATATATATTTATATATGTATTATTATTGTTAAGTTTTATATATATATATATATATATTAGTATGTGTGTATGTGGTGTGTTGTGTTGTGTGTGTGTGTGTGTGTGTGTGTGTGTGTGTGTGTGTGTGTGATGAAACGACACAGTTTGGATTGAATCCGACAAAAATGTAGAAAGGTAAATAAGAAAAAAAACGAAGTATTTCATAGTATTTATGTTGGAAAGTTAGCCAATTAAAAATAACTAGGCTTAGACAAAGTCTTATCATCCAATTTCCCTGATAATTGTTTTCTTGAAAAATTTTGAACCGTTCAAACGTTGACTAACTTTCCATCTATAAATAAATTAATCCTTTGCAATGCTTTTTTCTAGTTTTTTCTTATTTACATCTCTACATACGGATTTCGGATTTATTACAGAGAATAAATCTTCCTTACGACATAGGAGTTTTAAAAAAAAACCTGTCGCGGGCTTCAGAGCTCAATGTGTCTCTTAATGTTAGAGTCACAGAGCAAATTTATAAATATAACAAAAGACTTAGATTTTTGCAATTATAGTCCATTTCAGGAAGCTTATACAAAGTGTCTAACTCTCCAAAGACTTTTATTATATTTTTACACACACACACACACACACACACACAACGAGCTGCTGTAGTGTGGCGCTCACTCACACACACACACACACACACATATATTATATATATATATATATATATATTATATATATATATATATATATGTGGCCATTTGCCAGTCTGAATAAAATAAAAACGTTGGTCTGACGAAGCTCGGTGGTCCACAGATACCCACGAGTGGAAATGGTCCATAATCACGATACCCATGGTATTTAAGGCCTCTTTTATTTTATTCACAATATATATATATATATATATATATATATATATCAGGGTCCATAAATATGAACAGCCACATCATGTTTTTTATGAAATATAATTTTCCTAGAAACTTAGAATACCAGGATTAGTAATGGAATCAAAACGGATATTATTGAGTTTTTTTTATTACTAAACTGTAGACCATAACGCCTATAAAAAATTATGACTTCTAAGTTGTCTATACGCTTACAGTCGGTTGAGGTTTGGCTGGAATCGCAAGGTTCCTGGTTCGATTACCGGCCCGCACCAACTCAGCGTATGAAATAGCACAGAGATCTGCTGCTGTAAGTAGGGAGTTGATAGTAAGTGTGGTGCTCCACTCAGATGCTTAAACAATCTCTTTGCGTCTATAACAACGAGCGAGTCTTATCCCTTTTCACTAGCGCTAGATCAAGGATTGTTTTAGCGTCTGAGGTGGAGCGCCACACCTACCAGCAGCTCCTCACTTTACACACAGATCCCGTGTTACTTATACGCTGTCTTTGGTGAGGGCCGGTATCGAACCGGCAACCTTGCGATTCCAAGGCAAGTGCTCTACCGACTTAACTTACTCCGAAAAAAAATCTAAAAATATTTAGATATCAAAAAAATCGCTTATTGTTTATTGTCAATGATTTGTTTAATTACCATCGAATAATTTCTCTCCTTCAAATAGTATAATGAACCGCTAAGCGTGAAGCGCAGTCTCAAGAATATTATGATTCTATTGCAAATAGGATTCGAAAGTTACTTTATAATATAAGATTAGATTATATGATTTGTTTTAATGACATCTAACCATCTAGTGTTATTTTTATTCCTGATTATATATATATATATATATATATATATAATATATATATATATGTATATATATATATTATATATTAATATATAATATATATAGATGAATTTTTATGCGATACATGCGTTGTAGTCCTTCAAGTAAAAATTTATATATACTTTATTCAGCCTTTCTAAATAAATAAACATCCAAAAATCTTATTCACTTCGCCGAAGGGCATAGCGGTCTGTTGTTGTTATTATTCTCTCCATAACGCCCCCTTACCTAATTATGGAGAGGCGTGTAGTATAGTATATCATTGACAAGCTTTAATTTCGCTATGATGGTCAGCTGTGTACTGTGGCAGAGGCGTAAAAGTGTTCACTAGTGTTTCATGTGTCTGTGAAGTCCCGGTTTCGATTTCGTCGGAGGGAAATCGTTAGTATATACCTGTGAGACTTAATAAAGTCGAAACAGTCTGTTACGGTATTCTACACATCGAGCTATCCTTTTGTGGGATACACTTGTCAAGTTCATTTTCTATAGAAAATAAGTATCGAATTTTATGCGATACATGCGTTTGTAAGTGCCTTCAAGTAAAAATTCAGACAAAAAACAAACAAAACAACAAAAAAGCAACTAATAATGGAATAAAAGTCAAAAGAAATGCGAACGCAGATAATTTCTATCACAGCAGTGAGAAAGTGGGAATTTTTCTCCCTGCTCACGTGACTCGCAAATAGCCAATCAAATTAGACGAGGTTTAGTTGTTGCAATCGCATTAAATATTATTTATGTTGGCATCCATAAACCGCACTCTCCAACCTCGCATCCGTTGTAGACAGCAAGGTGATCCTTACAATAATAGCGGCACCGGATCCTTGTCGCCTGGCTACTTTTCTCTGTCTCGTTATCTAATAACATAAATCAAATATCAAGAAACTTCACAGGTCTGGCTGGCCGAAGAAATGAAAAAAAAAAGGGAGGATAAAAGGCAGGAAAGTGAGATGAACGAAGAAAACAAAAAGAGAGAGAGAAGAATATAGAGAAGATAAGAGAAAAGAGGAAGAAAAGAAAAGAAATACCGAAGAGAGAAATGCTGGGTGGGTGGGGTTCGGTTAAAGTTTATATAAAGAAGTTGCTAAAGAAAGGAAGGGAAATAATGAGGTAATCTGCCTTTAGGTTTATTTGCGGCAATTTAGATATGTAAGCATCTTGATTAATAAATTATGAAAAATTCCAAACGTACGTTGACTATACATGCAAACAGGCACATAAATTTACGGTAATCCAAGATTGCATATAATGAATTTAAACACACACTCTCGCACACACACACATACACATGTACACTCACACACGTATAATATATATTATATATATATATTATATATATATATATATAATTGCCTATGCATAATAACCTATCTATAATCTATTTACATATATATGTGTGTGTATAATATATAATAACTTTTATATAACTCATATATAATGACATCATACTTATATTGTATAAAGTAATTATATATATAGATGTGTGTGTGTTTGATTGTGTGTATGTATGTATGTGTGCGTGTGTGTGTAAAGAGATAGATAGAAAGAGAGACTGTCAGTTTCTCGCCAATACAATTATCAAATATAGACTTAGTTTGATTATATATATATGTGGGAGAAACATCTATATCTTTTAGACTAAGATTAAATAATCACAAATCCACAATAAAACTCAAATCACCCCATAGCACGATAGCACTTCACTTTAACACGCCACCACACAACATTACACACCTCAAATGTATTTTAATAGACCACGCATTTCCAACAACGCAATCTTGAAAACAAGCAGAAACCAAATGGATTTTAAAACTACGAACTCACGTGAGGGGACTAAACGCCGATATCGGAATACTCCGTTATTACAAATATTTTTACAGACGCTGCCGCTGTCATAACAACAAAGACAAATGATCCGTTCAACAGGAGCGACATTCATCTGAAGAAGGGAATCTAACGATTCCGAAAATTTATGATAACAATAATAAGTGAATCCAGTACTCCATAACATCGAGTTCCTTAATTTAGTTTTAAATGCTCATAATAACGCCAGCTTCAACATAAAAAAGATATATAATATTTATATATATATATATATATTATATATATATATATCCGGATAAGAAAAATGTCCTTAAAAAAGATGATTTTCTAGGGAAGTGTTTCCATAAGGTTCATTATTGATCAATGTATTGTAAAGATTAACCTCCTTAGAATATATATATATATATATAATATATATATATATTTATATGCAAATTATATATTTTATATATGCAATTATGTATATATATATATTATATAATATATGCAAATTATATACATATATATGCAAATTATGTTATATATATATATTATATATATATATATATATAGTCCAACTACAATAGATTTACCAGAAGACTTTAATTACAGTAGTATACATAAATAAGTCTATAAAAATAATTCCAAACCAGACAAGTATATATAAATATAGCAACCTATAATTTTTTAGTTCTCCTGAAAAAGTTGTACCTTGAATATTGAAAGCGTGATAGAGAGAAATACATTTCTACAACTATATATATATATATATATATATATATATATATATATATATATATATAGGACGATAAAGTGGAAGTAAATCCGACAATATGTAATATTGTAAAAATTGAAAAAACACATTAACGAATGATGTTTAATAAACCTACGCTGCAGTGTTTCGGTCTGTTTAAACAGACCTTTATGAGGGCTTTCGTTGGTTTAAGGAAACATAAATTAAATGAAGATCAACAAAAGCAGCACACCCAAACAGAGGCTTACAGATTTTGTTTTCATTAATAATTGATTCTTCATTAAACCAACAAAAGCCCTGATGAAGGTCTGTTTAAACAGACCTAAACACTGTAGCCTAGGCTTATTAAACACCATTCGTTAATGAGACTTGTATTTTTTCAATTTTACAATATTACACTCATATATATATATATATATATATATATATATATATATTATATATATTTATAGTTGTATATTATATGTATATATATATATTATATGTGTGTGTGTGTGTGTGTGTGTGTGTGTGTGTGTGTGTGTGTGTGTGGGTGTGTGATGAAACGACACAGTTTGGATTGAATCCGACAAAATGTAGAAAGGTAAATAAGAAAAAAACGAAGTATTTCATAGTATTTATTGGTGGAAAGTTAGCCAATTAAATTAACTAGGCTAGACAAAGTCTTATCATCCAATTTCCCTGATAATTGTTTCTTGAAAAATTTGAACCGTTCAAACGTTGACTAACTTTCCATCTATAAATAATTAATCTTTGCAATGCTTTTTCTAGTTTTTTCTTATTTACATCTCTACATACGGATTTCGGATTTATCTACTACAGAGAATAAATCTCCTTACGACATAGGAGTTTTAAAAAAAAACCTGTCGCGGGCTTCAGAGCTCAATGTGTTCTCTTAATGTTAGAGTCACAGAGCAAATTTATAAATATAACAAAAGACTTAGAATTTTTGCAATATAGTCCATTTCAGGAAGCTTATACAAAGTGTCTAACTTCCCCCAAAGACTTTTATTATATTTTACACACACACACACACACACCACACACACAGGAGCTGCTGGTAGGTGTGGCGCTCCACCTCACACACACACACACACACAATATATATATTATAATATATATATATATATTATATATAATATATATGTGGCCATTTGCCAGTCTGAATAAAATAAAAACGTGGTCTGACGAAGCTCGGTGGTCCACAGATACCCACGAGTGGAAATGGTCCATAATCACGATACCCATGGTATTTAAGGCCTTCTTATTTTATTCACAAATATATATATATATATATATATATATATATATATCAGGGTCCATAAATATGAACAAGCCACATCATGTTTTTTATGAAATATAATTTTCCTAGAAACTTAGAATACCAGGATTAGTAATGGAAATCAAAACGGATATTATTGAGTTTTTTTTATTACTAAACTGTAGACCATTAACGCCTATAAAAAAATTATGACTTCTAAGTTGTCTAATACGCTTACAGTCGGTTGAGCGTTTGGCTAGGAATCGCAAGGTTCCTGGTTCGATACCGGCCCGCACCAACTCAGCGTATGAATAGCACAGAGATCTGTGCGGTAAAGTAAGGAGTTGATAGTAAGTGTGGTGCTCCACATCAGATGCTTAAACAATCTCTTTGGTCTATACAACGAGCGAGTCTATCCCCTTTTCACTAGCGCTAGATCAAGGAGATTGTTTTTAGCGTCTGAGGTGGAGCGCCACACCTACCAGCAGCTCCTCACTTTACCACACAGATCCCTGTGTTACTTATACGCTGTCTTGGTGAGGGCCGGTATCGAACCGGCAACCTTGCGATTCCAAGGCAAGTGCTCTACCGACTTAACTACTCCGAAAAAAAATCTAAAAATATTTAGATATCAAAAAATCGCTTATTGTTTATTGTCAATGATTTGTTTAATTACCATCGAATAATTCTCTCCCTTCAAATAGTATAATGAACCGGCTAAGCGTGACGCAGTCTCAAGAATATTATGATTCTATTGCAAATAGGATTCGAAGTACTTTATAATATAAGATTAGATTATATGATTTGTTTAATGACATCTCAACCCATCTAGTGTTATTTTATTCCTGAATTATATATAATATATATATATATATAATATATATATATTATGTATATTATATATATATATAATATATTATTATATATATATATCGAATTTTATGCGATACATGCGTTGTAAGTGCCTTCAAGTAAAAATTTAATATATACTTTATTCAGCAACGTTTCTAAATAAATAAACATCCAAAAATCTTATTCACTTCGCCGAGGGCATACGGTCTGTTTGTTGTTATTATTCTCTCAAATAACGCCCCTTACCTATTATGGTAGAGGCGTGTAGTAGTAGTATCATTGACAAGCTTAATTTCGCTATGATGGTCAGCTGTGTACTGTGGCAGAGGCGATAAAAAGTGTCTCACTAGTGTTTCACTGTGTCTGCTGAAGTCCGGTTTCGATTTCTGTCGGAGGGAAATCGTTAGTATATACCGCTGATGAGACTTAATAAAGTCGAAACAGTCTGTACGGTATTCTACACATCGAGCTATCCTTTGTTGGGATACACTTGTCAAAGTTCATTTTTATAAGAAAATAAGTATCGAATTTTATGCGATACATGCGTTGTAAGTGCCTTCAAGTAAAAATTTAATATATATATATATTATAATATATATATATATATATATAATATACTAGACAAAAATCATTTCCAATGCATTTTATAGTAAAAATTATTTCCAATGCATTTTTATAGTAAAAATCATTTCCAATGAATTTTCATAGTAAAAATCATTTCCAATGCATTTATATAGTTGGGGAGTCGCGTTCATTGTGTTCGTATTCTCATTTTTTGCAGTTATTTCTTAAGAGTTTTTTTAGCACTCGATCTCTTCAAATTACGATCAATATTCAAGCAGATCTATTGGTATCATACATGGGACCCTGACTCCAACTTCTACTCCGTGTCCGAGTGGACATGGGAGTAATGGCAATAAAAGTGTACTCCACACTCTCGAAACCTCCAAAACTGAAGCTTCATTATGAGATGTAGTTTAATATCATACCTGGACACTCCTTTGGTTGGTAGGGGTTACGCCTCTGCAGGAGATAAAGTCAGCGTATTCTGAGCCCCACTGACAGGGTGGTTTATCATCTAAGATGAAATATACTAAAGTTTATTGTACTAAAAATGATACTTGACATTTTTGCTATGTTACGGTAACATCCCTGCGTTATTATGCAATATAATACAGTTTGTTTTTGGTTGGATTTTTATTCGTTGGTTTTTTGTTTTTTTGTTTATTTTGTTTTTTGTTCGGTTTTGTTTTTTTGTTGTTGGTTATTTTGTTTTGTTTTTTGGGGTAGGGGGAAGGCGGTTCCTTTGTTTCGTTTTCAGAACAATAAGTGATTGATTATAATTAAATTGAATATCTTTATCCTGAATTAGGTAAGAAAGAAAATAAAATTCAAAGAAGAAGAAGAAGAAGAAGAAGAAGAAGAAGAAGAAGAAGAAGAAGAAGAAGAAGAAGAAGATGATGATGATGATGATGATGATGGAGAAAGAAGTCACTGGAATAGGGAAAGCGGGAGTTACAGAATTAGATAAAGAAGAGGAAGACACTAAATTAGATAAAGAAGAACCTGAAGTAGAGAAAGACGAAGATACTGAAATATAGAAAGAAACACCAATAAAGAAGAAGAAGAAGAAGAAGAAGAAGAAGAAGAAGAAGAAGAAGAAGAAGAAGAAGAAGAAGACATTGAAGTTGAGAAAGGAGAAGATACTGAAATATAGAAAGAAAACACCAATAAAGAAGAAGAAGAAGAAGAAGAAGAAGAAGAAGAAGAAGAAGAAGAAGAAGAAGAAGAAGAAGAAGAAGAAGAAAGAAGACACTGAAGTTGAGAAAGGCGAAGATACCAAAGTAGAGAAAAGAAGACGCTGAAGTAGAAAAAGAAGAATACAGAGCATTCGAAGACTAGAAAGAGAGTGCGAAGTAAGAAGTGAGTGAGAAAGAGAGAGAGAAGAGAGAGAGAGAGAGAGAGAGAGAGAGAGAGAGAGAGAGAGTGAGGGGGGATAGAGAGTTATATAAAAAGAGATAAAGGGAGAGAGAAAGTACTAGAAGAAAGTGAAAAATGGAGAGAATACAAGACATGTCTTTTCACTGACCGTATTTTTCTGAAGTAAGTAGATGACAAATTTGGTGC
>CM042146.1:56713679-56736179 GCA_023376005.1 Doryteuthis pealeii | reverse complement strand
CTCATCAGAGAACAATGCTTTCAGCGTGACTTGACCGTAATTGAGTTTGAATTTCACTGGGTATCTTGTATCAAAACTAAGCTAAAATTATTAAATATCGGTGTTAGCGCATATATATATATATATATATATATATATATATATATATATATATATATACTCTAATAACATTATGCCTAACTACCTGCCCATAGCTGGAAGGAGAATAATTAAACCCATGCCTTTCCCAAGGGTACTAGTGCTATATCAAATGTAAACTGCTTTGTCAACAATTTGAACTGGGGAGTTGAGTACTCCTTCATTGTCATCAATCCCTGGCCTCTTCTGAACTGGGTTGGTAGTATTTGTTCGGGTCCTATCTATGGGTTAAAAATGAGTTTTAAAAATATTCCTGAACTCTGGGGAGTGTGAAGTACCCCTTATTGCAATCACTACCTAGTCTATTCTGCCCCGGTTGGTAGTACCTGTTAGGGCCCCATCTCTGGCTTAAATAGATTTAAAAAATGAGTTTTAAAAATGTGTTATAAAAATGAATTTAAAGAAAAAAATTGAAAACACATCAATAATGAATAAAACAAAAATGTCTTCGACATAAAATAACCCAAGTGTTGACGTGCCGTAAAATCGAACCAATGAACCAAATATATGTTTGTTTATTTGTTTTTTTTTTGGTTGTTTTAATACGAAATGAAAGTGACTATCTATGGCTAGGGTTGTGTGTTGACCCTGGTGATTTTTCCGCAATTGCTATTACACCCCTCCCAAAAAATTTCTTCACCTAATTATAACTACCCTTGGGGATACAACTGTTTATATTATCATTTTCTTTCTTTTCTTTACTTACTTTCCTACGCATTTCCCCGTGGAGTGCCGCATCCGCAAACTTCCGCCGTCCCTTAAACACACCAATCCAATACTCTCATATGAAGAACGAAACCACATCTATTTCTAACCTCTTGCCCAATGTAAAAATCACCGGCGTTTAATAGATAATAAAAACATCACTCTTTCTTTCTTTCTTTCTTTCACGCGCTCCTTCCAAACGAACTTTCGACGTCCCAGAGGTCTTCGTAACTGTTTTGATTTTTCTATTTATTTTTCGTTAAACCATCTTGAAGCCAAAGCGGATAAAGTGCTTCTTTTGCAGTTATCGGGGGCCCCAGTCGAGACACCATGCAGTAGACCCATGCAGTGACGAGGGAGGAGATTCGCAGGTATGGGTCTCAGATGGAGAGCAAGTACTTGGCCCTGCAAAAAATATCTTTATCGTGATCATTGTTTTTATTATTATTAGAGATGTTACACAGAAGTAACAGGTCTGATGCGACAAATTATTTTCCAGATTCTATGAACTAATATCGGCGAACGGAAACGTTCTAAGGTAAAGTTTATCTTGTTCGCAAATTGGCGCCAAAATGTCTGACTTTCTGGGCGAACGCTCACATTTACAAACATGCGTACACACACTAACACACATGTGGATTTGTATGAATGTGTGCATAAGAGTTGGCTGGAAAATATATCTGTTGGAGGCGCGTGGTCTAATGGTTAGAGTCGTGGGAAGTGGATTCGTCGACCCGAGTTCGATTCCTGGAAGAGGCCGTTTGCATTTTACATAGCGCTAATACCCTTGGGAAAGGTATGAATCCAATTCTCCCTCCAGCTATGGGTTAATATCAGGGTTCGTTAACCCTGGCTAGGTAACCAGTCCAGGAGAAGGAAAACTCCACCTCAGACGCAAAAACAATCTCCTTAGTCTAGCGCTAGTGAAAAGGGGATAGACTCCATCACTGTCTGGCTGATACCGACTTTAGGTCACCCCAACGACTTTACTTACTTACTTACACAATCTTCTGATAGTTCACCAAAGTTAAGCAGCAATGATTTTGTACAAGAACTAGCTGGGTGACCATTAAAGCAATAGTAGGTACTGAGAAGAGATGAGAACTGGAGGAGGGAGGGGCGAACCTCTCAAATTAGTTTATACTAACAAGAAGAAAATCCCTTTGGTTTGAATTCAGCGTTTTCATTCTCCTAGACCGGTTGCCATACCAAGGTTAAAGAGCTCAGTCTCCCCTACTATTTGCCCATATCTCGAGGGGGAATAGTTAAATTCGCATCTTTCCCAAGGGTATAAGAGCTATGGGAAATGCAAACAGCCCTGACCAGGATTTGAACTCATCTAGCTGTGTCCATTTTCTACGACGGTAACCATTACACCACCTGCCTGTAAGCCAATTGATATCAAAATACTCCCTCCGATGGGGTCAACTGTTGGTCGTGGGTGCCGATCCATAATGCTTAAGGACGGGATCCTGCTGGCTGAGCACTCCATGACATGCAACACTAAACTTTGCCCCTTACTTCGGCTAATGGTGCGGTCGGAGAGGCTCTAGCCAATCAATGATCTGATCACATCAAGCCCCAGTACTTATATGATTGTTCCGACAATATTGCTCTTGTGACAACCCCGAACTCTTTTTATCATATATGTGCTAGAAGGTGGTGGCTGAGGGTCTTGGTATCCTGGTTATGGTGTTAAACTGCATGGAGTGGTGAATTTCCAATATTCCAAAATATATGCCAAAACTAAGCTAAGATCTTTATATATATATATATATATATATATATATATATATATATATAATATATTACTTAATGTTCCGTCTGTAACATCTTCTGGTAAAAAATGATACCATCCAAATCGTCCAAGTTAAAATGCAAAAAACATGTAAATCCTGATTATCTGGTGTCGCTTATCTGCCGAATTCTTATTATTATGAGTGTCATCACCTCAGCTAGATAATGGACCATTCCGTTTGTATTAGAAAGAAAGAAAGAAAGAAAGAGAAGAAAAAGTATATGCTACACAGAAAATATAATGAGAAGGAAAGAAAAGAAAAGAAAAGAAAAGAAAGAAAGAAAGAAAGAAAGAAAGGGGAAATATAGAGAGGCGGTCAGAGCGCGGAATAAATAACGCTAATCTGTATCAATCGAACATAATGAAAAGATGAAAAGAAAGAAAAAAAGAAAGGAAAAGTGTGTGTGCGTGTGTGTGTGTGAGAGAGAGAGAGAGAGAGAGAGAGAGAGTTAAGACTATCATGCATATTGAACTATTTTGAAATAGCTCTTAAGTAAACCTATCAAACGTTGCAATAATTAAATTATCATACCGTGGTATAT
Source organism: Doryteuthis pealeii (assembly GCA_023376005.1). Classification (NCBI taxonomy): domain Eukaryota; kingdom Metazoa; phylum Mollusca; class Cephalopoda; order Myopsida; family Loliginidae; genus Doryteuthis; species Doryteuthis pealeii. The sequence goes on along the minus strand of CM042146.1, from coordinate 56,732,996 downwards.
CTGCATGTTCTGCTAATTATTAAATAATTGTGTTAGCTTATATATATATATATAATATATATATATATATATATATATATATATATATATACTAGCAAATATATGCACCCTCCGGGTGCAAGTATTTAAGTTTTAATGTAATAAAATATTGTATTAAATTAGAAAGGTTAAGGAAACTAAATAAGAATACAGATAAAAAGATTTGAAACAGAGGGAGTATAATAAAAAATGGAACAACTGAAACTTACTCTTCCATCACTTTCATCTTTCATTGTTATTTTTTCTAATTTAAGTATTTAGTTAAAAGAGGAAGTAAATAATAAAATGAGTTATTTTATCTTGTTAATGGATTTCATTTAAGATTCATTGAAGAGATTTTTGCTTATATTCATTAAAATAAAGCCAAACAGTTAGAAATCAATAATACTAAGCACATATTTATTAAATTCGATTTTTTAATATTAATATGCCTTAGCCTTCCCGTTCACACTGTAAACCGCTATTTTGTTGTATATATAAATACAATTGCATGTTGTCAGTATGTAGACATAGTTAACAGTATTAATAATGTAAGACAATTTTATTAATAATTGAGGTTTAGATAAAAATAAGATCATGGAGAATGTGATGTAAATAACTAAGAGAATTGTGTTTCGGTTACAGACAGAAAAACACACAATCTCCATTATAATAAGAAGATATATATATATATATATATATATATATGTGTGTGTGTGTGTGTGTGTGTGTGTGTGTGTGTGTGTGTGAGCGTGCACGGGCCCATAAACTTGCTCATTGGGTAGACACATCTATACATATATAAAGGGCGGCTGTGTGAATCTGTATGTCCAGGGAAAACTTCGAAAATAAACAATTAACGACAAAGTAAATATATATACACATTAAATATCACCAGGGCTTGATTTTTTAGCAAAAATAATAGAGATTTGATTTATATTCGTGAATATAATTAGGAAATAAAATTTAAATGATATCAGCAGGGATATTTGGTTCATTTAATATTTTAGAATGTAGCCATTAACATTTCTTTTCAGAGTAGCTGGATAAATGCAAGGTGTATTTTTTTGCATAGGGATTTAAATGGGGCATCCCACGAGGATTCAACTCACGGTTCAGTAATAATGGATCTGCGGGACTAACTTTTAAAAGGTTCCCCTCTACCCAGGCAACGCCGGATAGCCGTTTCTAGTACATATATAAAGGGCAGTTGTGTGTATATGTATGTCCGGAGGGAACTTCGAAAATAAAACAATAAACGACAAAGTAAATATATATACACATTAAATATCACCAGGACTTGGTCTTGAGCATAAATAATGAAGATTTGAGTTATATTTGGCAAGATATTTAAAGATTTAAATTTAAAAAGTAACAGAAGTGAAAGTCATTTGCATGTTATTTTGTTTATATATATTTATATATATATATATATATATATATATATATATGTGTGTGTGTGTGTCTGTGTGTGTATATATATATATATATATATATATATATATATATATATATATATATATGTTTCATTGATTTCGCTTTGAAATATAATATTGATTAATTGAATTAATTGCATCATTTTTTTTTTAATTTTAAATCTTTTAAATCATTGTAAATCATTACTATATTGTTATATATTTCCGTGGGGAATTTTATGGGGCCACCAGCGATGATCTTACTCGCTATAAGTAATAATGGATCTGCGAGACTAACTTTTTTTAAAATTCCCCCCTCTACCCAGGCGACGCCGGGTAGCCACTTCTAGTTTTTAATATTGTACATCGACCTGGAAACTTGCTGTCAAGGCTGATATCACAAAGTAAGAATATTAATCATTTGGATTGTTTTACTAATAGAGTAATATATTTTTGGAAGAAATTGCCGAATCAGATCAAAAAAAGTTTAAATATTAATTGGGATGATTTCAGAAATAAGATTTGTTGACCCTGGTGATTTTTCCGCAATTGCTATTACACCTCTCCCTAAATTTCTTCACCTAATTATAACTACCCTTGGGAATACAACTGTTTATATTATCATTTTCTTTCTTTTCTTTCTTTACTTACTTTCCTATGTATAAGAAGCATAATTTAAGAGGTCATTATTGGAAGCAATTTGATTAATTACTTTTTTCTGTATATATTATTATTATTATTATTTGCTCCTTTTGAGTTTTCACATGAGCATTAGCTGATGGTCTTTCACTGGAGTCTGAGTGACAGCAAGTCTCCTCAGGTCTCCAGGACTCTTCTGAATATTCTGGCAGATTGCAGCAGTGCAGTGTTCTGAATGGTTTCAATCCTTCCTCTGATTTCCAAACTTTCCAAACCCTTTTCTAATCCTTTTCGGACTGTTCCAAGTGCACCAACTACAATTGGTATAACTTTAACTTTCATGTTCCATAACTTTTTCAGTTCTCTGGGAAGATCCAGATATTTGTCTACTTTTTCATTTTCCTTTAGCTTCACCCTGTGATCTGCTGGCACTGCAAAATCCACCACTTGACAAGTTCTTTCTTTTTGTTTATCAACACTAGGTCTGGTTTTCTTGCTGGGATAAGGTGATCCGTTTTTATCTCAAAGTCCCAGAGAATTTTATGCGTTTCGTTCTCAAGAACAGATTCTGGTTTATGCATATACCATTTTTATTATTATTATTATTATTATTATTATTATTATTATTATTATTATTATTTACTCCTTTTGAGTTTTCACATCAGTGTTAGCTGATGGTCTTTCACTGGAGTCTGAGTGACAGCAAGTCTCCTCAGGTCTCCAGGACTCTTCTGAGTATTCTGGCAGATTGCAGCAGTGCAGTGTTCTGAATGGTTTCAATCCTTCCTCTGATTTCCAAACTTTCCAAACCCTTTTCTAATCCTTTTGGGACTGTTCCAAGTGCACCAACTACAATCGGTATCACTTTCACTTTCATATTTCATAACTTTTTCAGTTCTCTGGGAAGATCCAGATATTTGTCTACTTTTTCATTTTCCTTTAGCTTCACCCTGTGATCTGCTGGCACTGCAAAATCCACCACTTGACAAGTTCTTTCTTTTTGTTTATCAACACTAGGTCTGGCCTTCTTGCTGGGATAAGGTGATCCGTTTTTATCTCAAAGTTCCAGAGAATTTTGTGCGTTTCGTTCTCAAGAACAGATTCTGGTTTATGCATATACCATTTTTATTATTATTATTATTATTATTATTATTATTATTAATAATAATAATAATAATAATAATAATAATAATAATAATAATAATAATAATAATAATAATAATGATATTAATATCGTATATTTTTCTGTAAAAAGATTATCTTTTTTTCCCTTTTTGATTGATATGAGAAGATAGAAAAAGAAGAGAGATTCCACAGAAAGCATAAAAAACAAATAAATAAATTCTAAAAATTCTTATTTAAATTGTCATTTATCTAAGGAAATATAATTCCTGATTAATGATTTAGATCATGTTATTTAAACTAGCAAGAATATGCCCACCCTGGGCGTATGTATTTAAGTTTTAATGTAATGAAAACATTAAATTAGAAATACTTACAAAATTGAATAAGAACGCATATTAAAAGATTTCACTTATTTTGATTGCATTTTAATTGGTTTCTATATAAAATCATTCATAGGATTGATTTTAATACGTTGGAGAATAAAGGAATTATATTAGAGATCTATAACACCAAGTAATTATTTATTAAACCCGGTTTTGTTAAAACCAGTATGCAAATTAACCACACCATTATTATGTAAACCTTTATTTGTTATTGATATATAAGACACGTTGCAGGATTTTGACTCCACTAATAACATGGGCTGTTTTGAGCGAAATTTAACTCGAATTTTCAGAGAGAAATTGTTAATAGTCAAGATTAATTCTAGTCTATGTATTAATGATTTTGACTACAAATTAGATACACATTGATAAACTTAACGCGTTACCTGAGAGCATTGGGATGTAAAAAGTGACGTAATTTCGGTTACAGACAAACAAACACAGAATCTCCATTACAACAATATATATATATATATATATATATATATATATATATATATATTTGAAACCTTTGGTGGGCTGTTACAACAGTTACACCCCGACACCAAAAAGATGGCCCGAAAATTAGAAAGGATCAACCAAAAACTTGTCCGACAAGAATTGTCTGTACAGTTCAACAAAACTTGTATATATATATATATATATATATATATATATATATATATATATATATTATATATATATATATATATATACTTCTATGCCTAGAGCCTATAGAAATATCTCTATATCGAAGTTCCTGTCTGTTTGTTGGTTCTCAAACTCCTCCTAGGTTTTTAAAGATAGATTACAATAAATATAATATTTTGAGACTATATTACCCAAAGTACTTCGATAAGAATATTTCATTTTAATCAAAGGGGGTATCTGGGGGCACAAACACTCGCTGAAAATTATTTTCTCTTCGATTTATATGTAATTTACACCATAGTTAAATGAAAATAGGTGATGCCTATCCACAAAATTTCAGCAAATTTCAATAATATTAAGACACCCTAATGGGGGTTAAACCCCTACAGTGGAAATTTTTGAAGTCCATAATTTGAGTATTGAAACCCCTATTATCCCGTGGTATTTCCATAAATCAAACGTAAAGCATCAAAAAACAATACCTCTTTGTTAAAGTAATATTTGAGGAATTTATGATTGACAAATTATAATTGTTTTTCTTAACGATTTTTATCGTAATTATATTGAATATTTTCCACATCAATTTTTCACCAAATCGTAGGTATCTATTTATTTGTAAACTTTTTAGTTAACTTCTTGTTACTGTAAAAAAAAGGGACAAGAGTAAAAAACAATTTTTAAAATTTAAAAGAATATATGCACCCGAAAATCTTGGTTACCCCTCCTACCGCCACCAGAAAGAATACATGCACCCGAAAATCCTTGGTAAAATCAAATATTATCGTCTAACAACGAGAAAAAAATTTCCACGAGAAAAGTGAATTTCAAGAATATTGCTTATGGAAGCGCGTGGTGTAATGGTTAAAGTCAAGGGAAATAGACTCGTCGTCATCGAGTTCAAATCCTGGATGTGGTAATTGCATTTCACTTAGCACTAATACTCTCAGGCAATGTCTTTCAAAAATTAATTTTTACGACGCCCGGAGGGTGTTTTCTGTTACTAGTAATAATAATGATAATATCCTTTCAGTTAGTATCTTAAGTCTGAGACCAATCAGCTGTTTTTTATAAACATTCATCTTAATTCCACAGAGTATTTCACATTTCAAAATACAGTATAAATTACGAATGATGAAATGAACATTAGAATATACATAACTTTTATTGACTTATTTGCTTAATACAACTTTTGATAATAACGTAATGTTTTGTTGGGTTTTTATTTTGGTTTTTTTGTTGTTTATTTTTTGTTGTTACTTTGAATTTAAGGTGAACCGTAATAAACATTAACAAGAACATTGATATGTTATTTTTTAAATAAAATAACTGGTGCATTATATCTTTTATTCATTAATATATCAACACTGAAAATTTCTTTAAATTCAATTAATTCCCTGATTTTTTTGGTATTTTTTCTTTCGGCAGGGTGACATACGATGGTGGAATTTAGGTCCGTTAAGTTCGATTTAACCATATTTTCTAATATACAAAGAACAATTAAGCAGTTAAGTAAGTATTTAGATAAAGAAATGGTTGAGAGTTAATTTGCTATGTTAGTCATCTTACATTTGAACAATCTTTTTATACATCCACCCAGTTTGTTTATTTGTCTTTTTTTGTTGTTGTTGTCTTATCTTATCTCTATTAATAATTGAGATTGTCTGTATTTCTGTCTGTAACAAAAACTACGTCATAGATCTACGTCACAGCTTATGTCACAATATTCTTATGCTATATACACCCAAAATTTAGGTAAGCAATTTTAAAAATTGTTTTTCACTCTCGTCCCTTTTTTTTATAGTAACAAGAAGTTAACTAAAAAGTTTACAAATAAATAAATACCTACGATTTTGTGAAAAATAGATGTGGAAAATATTCAAAATAATTGTTTGATTATTACATGCACGCAACATTTTATTTGAGAGGGACGGGGCTCAGTTTTCATTTCAAATTGTTTTTTGTTTTTACTCCTTTAATAAGTATGAGGATTTTGCTTACTTATGATACAAACCCTCTGACATTGAATTTTTAACTCCCACCCTCTCAGGCAATGTCTTTCAAAAATTAATTTTTACGACGCCCGGAGGGTGTTTTCTGTTGCTAGTAATAATAATGATAATATCCTTTCAGTTAGTATATTAAGCCTGAGACCTGTCAGCTGTTTCTTATAAATATTCATCTTAATTCCACAGAGTTTTTATACTTTCCACAGATTATTAGAGATGGGGCACTATTGATGATGGTAGTTTATTCCATGTATTCACCACTTTATTACTACAATAATTTTGTCTTTCATTTGCTTTACAAAATTTTTTTAAAGAGTTTTAATTTATGACCCCATGTATTGATATTTTGAGCAATGTTTAGTAGATCAATTTTCGTTGAATAAAATCCATGTGTATATTTGTAGACTTCAATCATATCTCCTCTGGTACGTCAATCTTCCTAAGCCTTTCTTCATACGAAATGTTTCTGAAATCATTCATTACTTCGGTAGCTCTTCTTTGAACTCTTAGCTAAATAATGGACAAATCTGTCTTTATTATAAAGAAAGAAAGGGAAGAAAAAGGACACGTTACAAAGAAAAATATAATAAGAAAGAAAGAAAGAAAGAGAGTAGGCGAAAGATAGATTTGTTTGTTTGTTTGTTTATTGATTTTAACGGCATATCAACCCGTCAGGGGGTTATGTCATGCCTAACGGTTAGGAAGTTATACATATCGTGTATTTCTATTTATACTTTTTAGTAATTGGTTTTAGAAATGTGTTAGCATCATTGGGGATCATGTTGTATGGTATTAATTAAGTTCATGTCTATATTCTATGGTATAATTTTATTTCCCTCAAACAAGAGAAAATTTCCTCCATGTTGACATTTTCAAACATATCTTTCAAATTGTTTGCTTTAAAATAACTGTTTCTGATGTGAGCAAGAAACCTGCAATGAGTTTTATGTCCTCGATTATAATGTAGAGATATTACATTTTGCAGTCCTGTCATCCGGGGCTTTAGAATACACGGACTGCACCTCTGCATAGGGGTAAGATCCCCACAATGTGCGCTACCAGTTGGCCGTGTATTAACGACCCGTGATGCTTAAGGATGGAACCCTGGTGGTTAAGCAGTCCATGACGTGTAATATACCACTTTGGTTCTTACTTAGGCTAGACGATCAATCCACTGATAACGTTAAGGCCAAGCGCCTCTACGATTGTACCAATCCTATCGACTTTATGGCAACCACCAACACCTTTTATCATATATATATTAACCAACCCCTCCGCACGAGCAGGATGTGACATAAGGTCAATTTCTTAAGCGGAGTTTAACAGGTTTGAATTCAGAGTTTTCCTTCTCCTAGACCTGTTGCCTAACCAAGGTTAAAGAGCCCAGTCAGCCCTACTATTTGCCCATAGCTGGTGGGAGTGTAGGATTCATACCTGTCCCAAAGGTATCAGCGCTAAGTGAAATGCAATTACCACGTCCAGGATTTGAACTCGGGGCGACGAGTCCATTTCCTATGACTTTAACCATTACACCACGCGCTTCCTACACACCTTTATCATATATGTGCTAGAAGGCAATGACTGAGGGTCTTCATGTCCTGGGTATGACGTTAAACTCTATCTGATGGTGAGGTTCCAGTTCCTTAGGTCTGGTGAATATGGAGCACCCTTTGATCACCATTGCTTCCACGTCCACTCTAATCCGAAGTGGTAGTACCTGTTAGTGTCCCATCTATAGGTTAGATAGAAACAAATGTCTGAAAAAGTTGACTACCCATCAAAACCGAATAAAACAAAAACCTCTTCGGCATAAAATGACCCAACAAGGGTTGACATAGCGTAAAACCGAACCAACCAACCAAACAACCAACATTTCTTTTTGGATAAGCAATATATATATGTGTCAACTCCTCCCCACGAGCAGGATGTGACACAAGATCAATTTCTTAAGGGGAGTTCGAACAGGTTTTCCTTCACCTAGACCGGTTGCCGAACCAAGAGTTAAAGAGCCCAGTCTGTCCTACTATTTACCCATAGCTGGAGGAAGAGTAGGATTCCTACATTTCATAAGAGTATTAGCGCTAAGTGAAATGCAATTACCACATCCAGGATTTGAATACGATGTCTCTCTCTCTCTCTCTCTCTCTCTCTCTATATATATATATATATATATTATATATATATATATATTCTTTTCTTTTCCTTTTTTGCAGCTACTCTCATCATTTCATTTACAAAGCGTCTCTCTCTGTCTCTGTCTCTCTGTCCTCCTCTTTTTCTCCCTCTCTTTCCCCCTCTCTTTTCCTCACTCTCTCTCGCTGGCTTGTCTCTCTGTCTCTCTGTCTCTCTGACTCTCTGTCTGTCTGTCTGTCTGTCTGTCTGTCTCTCTCTCTCTCTCTCTCTCTCTCTCTCTCTCTCTCTGTGTGTTAGGATGCTGTAGGAGGTTCCCCTGTTAAATTTCTGATGAAAGAGGCGAAAAATAGTCAACGGTGTTTTAAAAATTAAACAAGGTTCGCAAACCAAGTGGGCTAATAGGACCTGTCATACCAAACTCTGTTTTAATCCCGCGTAACGAGAGCCCAGCTCAGTGAAACATTTGCGAACAATTAATATTGAATAATAAGAAACTGCAGAAATCACGCAGACGCGAGACATCACGAGATTTGTGCAAATGATAAGCTATTTTGGGATGACTGTGTTCGGTAGTATATTTTTACACACACACACACACACACACACACACATATATATATATATATATATATATATACACGTGTGTGTGTGTGTGTGTGTTTGTGTGTATGTGTGTGTATGTGTAAGTGTGTTTCGTTTGGTGATTTTATTTATGTGTGCGTTTATTTATTTAGACAACCAACAAACTAAATAAGACAGATTGTTCATTGATATTTAAAAATTAACGAAGTTCGCTTGTTTTATTTCTTTAGTTGCTGTCATGTTGTATTTGATGTTGTTTTTGGGAGTGTTTTTTTTTTCTTTTTCTTTTTTTTTTGTTGGCGGGGGGTACTGGTTTAATGTTTCATAAGCTTGAACCTCGTCCACTGCTGACAAGAAATACTTCTAGAGGAATCCGCAGCCTTGAAATTAAAAGTATCGATTTTCACCGTTCGAACTTGAAATTCCTTCTCTACAAGCCAAGCACGGCTATATCCGGTAAAGCCCTCGAAGCCATGCAACTGGTTTATGTGATGGGAGGAAGATATGTGCTAACCAAAGTTAATAATAAACAATTATTATTGCGAACATTTTTAACAGGAGACAACCAGCTTACTTCTAAGAATCCTCGCTAGTTGCCTTACACATACCAAGTATGATAGCCGATAGGAACGGGTCGCGAGAGAGATTCATGTGAATCTGTGCTGTCAGAACGCATTGATGATGATAATGATGATGATGATTATCATCTAGTTAAAAATATTTCCTTGTACTATAGTTGATGATTCAAATGATATTTTTTGGTTCAGTCTTTAAAGGGTCACCCTGTATAGTAAGTTTATATTTTACTAGAAGTGGCTACCCAGCGTTGCCTGGGTAGTGGGTGAGGTAAAAAAAATAGTCTCACAAATCCATTATTATTGAATCGCGGGAAGGATCCGCGTAAAACCCCTATGTAAAAACAAAAGACGTTGCGTTGATCCAGCCACTCTGGAAAACAAGAATTAATGTCTACTATTTAAAATATTAAATGCAAAAAAATCTATGCTATTATCATTTAAATTTTATTTTTTTACGTATCTTCATTATTTTTGCTCAAAAACCAAGAACCGGTGATATTTAATGTGTATATATATTTACTTTGTCATTAATTGTATTACTTTCGAAGTTTCCTCCGGACATACACATAGACACAACTGCCCTTTAATATATATATATATATATATATATATATATATATATATATATATATATATAATTTTGAATTTTGACATGGCAACAAACTTGGAACATTGACCGGATGACAGACAATATTAGATACATTTGTTCTCAACAAACATTTAAAAAAAAAGAGAGAATTAAGAAATTACAGTTATTCGCCCAATTCATTCAAAAAAAGGAGAGGAAAATGAAATAAGAAGAGAAATTATAACCACACAAAGAAAAACATAAGCACGTCCATTTCTAATACGAAACTCTGATGGTGAAGTTTATGCTTCGAAATCGATAAGACAAAAATAACATCTTTTTGTTTTTATTTTTCATACGCATTGTATTGGCCTTCAATATATATATATATATATATATATATATAATATATATAGGTTATGTTACACTTAGTTAAAGTAATAGAATTTTATCTTTCAGGTGAGAGGTTTATAATTTCAACAAAAAGAAATTCTTGGTTGCAGAATGATTTCAAGAAATTCAGAATTCAAATACTTTGCCCATTTACCTGTTTTGTCTGTCCTTTTGTGGACTTAGTCAAAGGAGGATGTATCTATGAATTAGCTTAAGATATTGATACAGCTCAAGAATAATATTTTAAAAAAGGTCTCGAAAATATTTAGAAATCACAGAAACATTTATAGACTACTAGAAGCAGCTGAATAGAGGGGGGGTAAAAAGGTAGTTTCATAGATTCATTATTGTTGAATTGCGAGATGGATCCTCACAGGATGCCCCATTAAAATCCATATGTAAAAAAGACAATATTAAAAAGAAAAAGTAATGTCGCCTATCTAAAATAGTAAATGCAAAAAAAATCCATTCTGTTATCATTTAAATTTCATTTTTTAATTATCTTCACGAATATAAATCAAATCTCTATCATTTTTTTGCTCAAAAACCAAGCCCGGGTGATATGTAATGTGTATATATATTTAATTTGTCGTTAATTGTTTTATTTTTGAAGTTTCCTCCGGACATACACTTACACACAACTGCCCTTTATATATGTGTAGATTGCCAATGATGTTTACATCATTTTAAAGTAGGTTATTTCCTAGTTGAGTAACATGAGTGACCCAGAAAAAACAGAACCCAAATCATTTATTTTCCCATTAAACTAACCCTAAACCCTAACCGTAACCCTAACTCAAACCTTAACCCTAAATCCTATCCCTAACCCTTGTTGGACATAAACTACAAAAAAATTAAAATTAAGAGTTTTATTACAAAATTTGTGCGTTCTGTTTTTTCTGGGTTACCCTGTAATATTATGTTACTCAAGTAGAGCCTTGTGCCCTGATGTGTATTTCAATTGTAACCCTGTACCGACCTTAACGTAAATAAACAAGGCCGCTAAGCTGGTTTACTTGGTGGGGTCGGATGCCGGGAAACGGCCGTCTTACACACCAAATATACTCAACTATGGGGTTAGGGTTAGGGTTAGTGTTTAGGGTTAGGGTTAGAGTTTAGGGTTAGGGTTTAGGGATAGGGTTAGGGTTTAGTGTTTAGTGTTAGGGTTGGGGTTTAGGGTTAGTTTAATGGGAAAATAAATAATTTGGGTTCTGTTTTTTCGGAGTCACCCTGTAATATCATGTTTCTCAACTAGGAAATATCAATAAGCAGGGGCCGGGTTAGCTCAGTCGATAGAGCGTTCGGCTAGAAACCACAAGGTTCCTAGTTCGATACCAGTCCTCGCCAACTCGGCATATGAGTAGCACAGGGATCTGTGCGGTAAAGTAAGCGGCTGATGGTAGGTGTGGCGCTCCGCCTCAGATGCTAAAAACAATCTCCTTGGTCTAGCGCTATTGAAAAGGGGATAGACTGACTGGCTGATACCGACTTTAGGCCGCCCCGTCGACTTTTACTTTTATCAAAAAGCATCTATTTTTCGACATAATCGCCATTACAACTTGAATTAATGTTGGTAGTCTTGGAAGGTAAACTAATGAAAGTGTTCTACATAGAAACACTCTCCTACATAAAGGTGACAGTTTTACGTGCTTCTATTAATCAATATACGACAAATGCAACTGTCTATAGGGTAGATTTTAATTAATGATTAATTAAGATTTTTATGATCATAATTTCTCGTTAAAATCACTGAAGGGTGGACAATTTGCGCATGTCAATTAAATTGGTTCGGTACATGAAATCTGGTTTTGGGCAAAACTTGATTATAATCCACCAGAGGCAGAAACAGCAATTGTTGCCGTCTTCAGAAGTAAAAAGATTTCATTGTACACAGAAGAGAGTTAGATTTGCACGAATGATGGACGTGATCTAGGTAATCCCTAACTTAAAAAAAAAAATTAGAAACGCTCGTCTGAGATTCAGTTTCTCTCTTGAGGTTTCCTCTTCTTATCCATGTCCAGGTCTTCTCATATCTATCTCTACAGATTCTTCTATCTCTACAGTTTGTCGTTTGAAGTATACATATTATTATTATTATTATTATTATTATTATTATTATTATTATTATTACTCCTTTTGAGTTTTCACATCAGTGTTAATTGATGGTCTTTCACTGGAGTCTGAGTGACAGCAGGTCTCCTCAGGTCTCCAGGACTCTTCTGAGTATTCTGGTAGATTGCAGCAGTGCAGTGTTCTGAATGGTTTCAACTCTTCCCCTGATTTGCAAACATTGCAAACCCTTTTCCAATCCTTTTGGGACTGTTCCAAGTGCATCAACTACAAGTGGTATCACTTTTACTTTCATATTCCATAACTTTTCCAGTTATCTGGCAAGGTCCAGATTGTTTGAGTTTTTCACATCAGCGTTAGCTAATGGAATTTCACTGGGGTCTGAGTGACAGGTCTCAAGGACTCATCTGAGTATTCTGGCAGAGTGCAGTATTCTGGATGGTCTCAATTCTTACTCTGATTTCCAGATTTTCCAGTCACTTTCCCAAGCCTCTTGTATTAATATTATCATCATTATTATTATTATTATTATTAGTAGTAGTAGTAGTAGTAGTAGCATTTGTAGTATCTGGTAAATTTCAATTTTAGAGCACTGGGGAGTGTGGAGTACCCTCTCATCACCATTACCCCCAAATCCACTGTGACCCGAAGTGGTAGTACTAGTTACGGTCCCATAAATAGAAAAAAAATGTGTTTAAACAAATTGAGTTTAAGAAAAATTGAATACACATTAAGAATGAATAAACAAAACGTATTCAGCATAAAATAATCCAACAAGCTTTGATATGCCGTAAAATCCAACCAACTAAACAATAAATTAACTGGTGAATTTCAATGAGGTACAGTACGTTTCCTCTGCATTTCAGAACTCTTCGAAGCATTCTAGCCGATCTCAGTGCTATAGTTAAGACTAGCAGCGGCTACCCGGCGTCGCCTGGGTGGAGGGAGATTTTTTAAAGTTAGTTCCGCAGATCAATTATTACTGAATCGTAAGTTAAATCATCGTGGGATGCCCTATTTAAATCACTATGTAAAAAATAGACCTTGCATTGATCTAGCTACTCTGAAAAGAAATGTTAATGTCCACTATCTAAAATATTAAATGAAAAAAATCCTTGCTGTTTTCATTTAAATTTTATTTTTAATTATCTTCACGAATTGTTGTGAGGTTTTAAGGGGTCAAATAAGAACAAAACGACGGGTAACAAATGTAGGAATATGTATTAACAAAAAGTAGACAAAGACAATATAGAGAAGTGGCAATTACGTCCGACAAATAGAACTGTGAGCTGACTCGCATTGGCTTACTCTCAAGCCACAATTGTCCCTGTTACTTATAGTAACAAGTCGGCGCATTCCATTAGTCTTAACACGAATAAAAATCAAATCTCTTAAAAACCAATTCCTAGTGATATTTAGTGTGTATATATATTTACTTTGTCGTTAATTGTTTTATTTTCGAAGGTTCCTCCGGACATACATATACACACAATTGCCCTTTATATATGTATAGATGGTCTCAATCATTTCCCTGATACCCTGTTCCGCCAGCCTCTCTTCCAGACAGTTGGTAAACGGTACAATTACAACTATTATCACTGTCACCCTAATGTTCCACAGTTTTGTCAGCTCTCAGGCCGCAACGACGTATTTGACTATCTTCTCGAGGTTATTTCCTATAACTCTAACCTAAAAAGGGGGAACCACTCTGATTGACTGATAAATTATTTATTTATTTATTGATCTACTAGGTTAGGGTTAGGGTTAGGGTTTAGAGTTAGTTTCATGGGAAAATAATGGATAGATGAATTAACAGATAACATTCATTCAGAGTGGTTCCCCTTTTTTAGGTTGGAGCTTTAGGAAATAACACTTTTCGTTTTTGTTTTTGTTTTTTTTTGTTTTTTGTTTTTCATTGGAACTGCAAAATCTAAGAATTTCTTCTATGATTTGTATCCATGTTGTCTTCATATGCCTCAGCTATTCTTTATTGATTATTTTTTTCCCAGTTCTCAAGCAAGGTTCAAGTAAAAATTTTCTTTTTTACCTTCCTGTAATTTCTGGTCGTCTGACCAGGATTAGATGATCTATTACAAAATCTATGCTTAGATTATTGTCAACCTCCTGTATTTCTGAAGGGATGGCCCCTTTTCATATCACGGGCGGGGCTTTCCATGGAATATTACAGAAAGCTCGCGAAATACGTGAAGTCACGTGGGACGTGGTTGGCTCTCAGTTTCAGCTTGGACGTCAGGCAGAAAAGATATGTCTGCTCTAGCTGGGGCTCACTGCACACGCGTGTTGTGTTTAGTTAGAGGAATATGTTTAGTTAAGTAAATAAAGGTTTAAATAAATAATATGGTTTTGTGGTTGATGAATGTCTTGGCAACAAGACTGACCTAGAAGAAGAAGTGAATCAAGGACGAGCAAGCAGCAAGACGAAGTCCAGACGCTAGAAGAAGAACGTAAGATACCAAAGATGAGCAGAAGAATAATAGAAGTAAAGAAAGGGTATACAACAGATCTACTTTTTATTTCAAAATCCCAGGAGATTTAATATGCCTCATTTTACAGGAGAGGGACTTGTTTGCTCACATTCCATTGGTCTGTATATTCAAAATTCAGTAATTTGCAGGGTTGTGTGATTATTGTATCTTCCTTTACACGGCTGTTCGGTAGATCCTATGTAATTCATAACAAGTCTGATATTATTTTTACAGCATACATAGATATGAAGGAACATATACTTGGATAATATGGACAGGCAGTGATGGAGAATAGTTGCATAGATAGATAGATATGAACATATATATGTATATACTAGCAAATATATGCACTCTCCGGGTGCAAGTATTTAAGTTTTAATGTAATGAAATATCGTATTAAATTAGAAAGTCTAATAAGAATGCAGATAAAAAGATTTGAAACAGAGTGGGGTTATAATAGAAAAATAAAAATGAAACTTATTCTTCCATCACTGCCGTCTTTCATTACTGAATTTCACTTATTTAACTATTTAGTTAAATTAGGAAATAAAGAATAAAATTACACTTGTTTTTTCTTGTTAATGGATTTCATTTAAGATTCATTGAAGAGATTTTTGCTTATATTCATTAAAATAAAACCAAACAATTAGAAATCAATAATACTAAGCACATATTTAATAAAATCACATTTTTAATATCAATATGCAAATTAGCCTTCCCGTTCACACTGCAAACCACTATTTTTTTATATATAAATACAATAGCATGTTATTAGTATGTAGATATGGACAACACTAATAAAAAGGTGAAGCAATTTTATCAATAATTGAGGTTTAAATACAAATAAAATCATGAAGAATGACTATGTTAATTGTGACTCGATTAGTAATATAGTTTCGGTTACAGACAGAAAAACACACAAAATCAATATATACAGAGAGAGAGACAGACAGACAGACAGAGAAACAAACACAGACACAGAGAGAAAGAGAGATCCCTGCGATAGATATAATTTTCGTGATAGATATATAGATAGATAAGCACTTCATGATGGACAATTTGGTTGGTTGTTTTGTTTTACGGCATATCAACAATTTTCGATTCAATTAATGTCGATTCAGGTTATATTTGATAAGCAAAGAACTACTCAGGTTTCTTACAGTACCTGCTGTTATTTAAGAAGTCACCCAGTTAAGTATTGAACTGGCTCATCGCTGCTTACCTTCGGTGGTCTAGCGGGAATTGGTGCTTTTAACGTGACTTGACCTTTATAGATAAATAAATGTGAGGATCTTGAAATATGAACATGAGACAGACAAACAAACAGAAATACTCACAGAGACAAAGAGATAGAGATAGTTACTACCAACCTGAGATAGATTGATAAATAGATAGCGCTTCAAGATAGATTTTTCAAAATAGATAGGTAGATAGATATGAGAATCTTGAAATATGTACATGAGACAGACAGACTGACATACACATACACACACACAAACACCACCCCAGAGAGAGAGAAGAGAGAGAGAAGAGAGAGAGAGAGAGAGGAGAGAGATGTAGATAGAGAGAAAGCGATAAAGAAATTTACCAGCAACCTGAGATACATGGATAGATAAATAGAAGGATAGATAGATCGATAGAACCCTGAAATATATACATAGGACAGACAGCCAAACAGACAGACAGAGACAGAAAGTGAGATAGATTGATAGATATATAAAGCGTTTCAAGATAGATAGATAGATAGATATGAGAATCTTGAACATATAGATTAGACAGACAGACTGACATACACAGATACAGTACAGAGAGAGAGAGAGAGAGAGAGAGAGAGAAAGAGAGAGAGAGAGAGAGGTGTATATTGAAAGATAGAGATAGAGACATATGCCAACAACCTGATACATGGATAGATAGATAAGCGCTTCAAGATAGATAGATAGATAGATAGATATTAGAACCCGGAAATATATACATAGGACAGACAGCCAAACAGACAGAGACAGGGATAGAGAGTGATATAGATAGAGATAGAGATATAGTCACCAACAACCTGATATAGATTGCTAGATATATAAGCGCTTCAAGATAGATAGATAGATAGATAGATAGATATGAGAATCTTGAAACATATATATTAGACAGACAGACTGACATACACAGATACAGAGAGAGAGAGTGAGGGGGGTATATTGACAGATACAGATAGAGATATATGCCAACAACCTGATAGATAGATGAGCGCTTCAAGATAGATAGATAGATAGATAGATAGATAGATATGAAAACCCAGAAATATATACATAGGACAGACAACCAAACAGACAGACAGACAGGGACATAGAGTGATATAGATAGAGATAGAGATAGAGATATAGTTACCAACAACAAAGATAGATTGATAGAGAGATAAGCGTTTCAAATAGATAGATAGATAGATATATAGATAGATAGATAATCTTTATATTTATTCTGTTTGGCCAAATCTATGCACTTTTGAATACCTCAGTGTGCGCGTGTGACTGCCTGTTTCATCTGTGCTCACCTGTCTCAGATGTGATGTCGTTAGTAGCTATGATAATATTACTGCAATAGTAAAATAAAGCTGCAGGGTCGACGATACAGATAGCAAGTTGATTCCTCCACGGGCCTGAAATATCTCTAATTACTTATGACATGTACACATTGTAAGGGCCTCCGAGGCTTAGCAAAGCCGGAAAGACTTGTACATTGAACAGTGGTATGCCAGTAGATCGGTGCGCCACCTGCTGGAACATAATATGTAAGGTTAGATGGCCGCCGGGAAGAAGATCGGAGATCATCGGTACGGAAGGTTGGAGCGGGATGAGAAGTTAGAAATTGAAATGAAACCGGGATGAAGGTAAGGAAAGAAGAAAAATGCTAAATGCTAAAACTGTAAGGAATAAGAAGGAGTGCACTATAAAACTTTTTGATGTGTTGGACTTTAGCTGAAACTGCTTATGGTATGGCCATCTCGCAAGAGAGATGTCTTGCGAGAACGAGGATTTGAAATGGGACTTCTTTTTCCCACGGCTACATTTTCTGTATATCTATCTATCCATCTATCTATCTATCGTTAGATATGATACCTCTCTCTATCTCAGTCTGTCTGTCTGTCTCTCTTGTATATTTTTAATATATATATATATATATATATATATATATTATATGTATATCGGTGGGGGGTCTTGCGACAATGAGTATTTAAAATGTGGTTCTTTTTTTTTCCCTAAGGGGAGTTTTTCTATATATCTATCGATATAATCAACACACGGTCGCACTTCTCCACTCTGTCTCTGTCTCTGTCTCTGCCTCTGCCTCTGTCTCTGTCTCTCTCTCATCTGACTCTGTGTGTGTGGTGTGTGTGTGTGTGTGTGTGTGTGTGGTGCTGTGTGTAAAAACGAAAATCTTGCGAGATTACAGAATTATGGATTTAAAATGTGCCCTTTTTTCGCACGGTGAAATTTTCTATATCAATTAGATATTGATTCCCCTCCCTCTCTCTATCTCTCTCTATCTCTCTCTCTCTAATATATATATATATATATATATATTAATAATGTGTTGGTGTGTGTGTGTGTGTGTGTGGTGTGTGTGTGTGTGTGTGTGTGTGGACATATACTGAGTCTTCTCTCTAGTATTATAATAGTTTTGGATTCTTTTGGGAAATTTGAAAAGAATTCCAACCTGTAAACAGCAAATACTCATCTAATATCCGATGAAGTTTTGTTTTATAATAAATTGAAACGTTTTAACGTCGACTTCACGTCTACAAATAAATTTACTTTGGAATACTTTGTTTTTTGTTTGTTTTAGTTTTTTTTTTTGTGGTTTTTGTTTTTTTTTTGTATTCATCATTGTTTTTTGTTGTTTTTTTTGTTGGTTTTTTTTTTGGGGGGGGGTCACTGGTTACGTAAGAAAACGAAATGGCAGGCATTGTCCTTTGTTATGTAAAATCAAATTTTTTAATGGGATCTTTGTTGCCTCGTTAATTCCGTTCAAAACCCGAGAGATCTTTCTATTCGAACTTTGACAATTGGCTTATGTGTTTTCACGTTCGGTGGTTCCAGGATCATCATCATCATCATACTCATCATCATCATGCCCTGCTGACAGCATGGATCTCCATGAGTCTCTCTCTCCGTCTATTCGTCACTATACGCCCAACAATACAAAATCTCGGATGGGAAAATATTTATATCTATACATATATAAAAGGGAAGTTGTGTGTATATGTATGTC
Source organism: Doryteuthis pealeii (assembly GCA_023376005.1). Lineage (NCBI taxonomy): Eukaryota > Metazoa > Mollusca > Cephalopoda > Myopsida > Loliginidae > Doryteuthis > Doryteuthis pealeii. The sequence continues at coordinate 56,713,710 of CM042146.1, read as the reverse complement.
CGGAGGAAATTTTGAAAATAAAACAATTACG
>CM042146.1:56705417-56713579 GCA_023376005.1 Doryteuthis pealeii | reverse complement strand
AGATAAAGAAGAATGCAGAGATCGAGACCTAGACAGATTGAGTGCAAGTAAGAGGAGCTGAGAAGAGAGAAGAGAGATGACGAGAGAAGAGAGAGAAGATGTGAGGGGATTGATTTATTATAAAAAAGGGAAAGGAAGATGAGAAAGTTCTAGAAGAAAGTGAAAAAATGGGAGAGATACAAAAGACATGTCTTTTCACTGACCGTATTTTTTGATAGTAAGGTAGATGACAAATTTGGTGCCAGTTGATATCAATATTGAATGAACAGAAAAAATTTTCAGTGTCCATCCAACGTTCCAGTGGGTGTGCATTTGTCATCAAATATTTAGACAGTGGATACTGAAATTTCGACAAATACTTCATGAATGGCATCTCTGTGAATATAACCATATAAGGTCAAGAAAAGGTTCCTTAAATCGAATTTTTGCTGCAGAGGCCAGAAGAATAAAATTTCTTTAGAATTATCTGTGCTAGACCAGTGGTTCTCAACCAGGATCCACATAGACCCTCAGGGTACATGTATGATTTATGGGGTTTCGTACAAAATGCTGAATTGGAGATCCTCGGTGATATTTTAGTGGTCCATTGAGAAATTCTTATTAAGCACTCAGGCCTATCTTAAAATGTTTTTTTATGAACTAGAATCGGCTACCCGGCATCGCCAGGGTAGAAGTCTCGCATATCCATTATCACTGAATCATAAGGTGAATCCTCGCAGGATGCCCCATTAAAATCACTTCGTATATATATTTACCAACCCTCCGCACGAGCAGGATGCGACACAAGTCAATTTCTTAAGCGGAGTTCAGCCGGTTTGAATTTCAGAGTTTTTCCTTCTCCTAGACCTGTTGCCTAACCAAGGTTAAAGAGCCCAGTCTGCCCTACTATTTACCCATAGCTGGAGGGAGAGTAGGATTCATACCTTTCCCAAGGACATTAGCGCTAAATGAAATGTAATTACCACGTCTAGGATTTGAACTCGTGGCAACGAGTCCATTTCCCATGACTTTAACCATTACCCCACGCGCTTTAACCATTATACCAAAATCACTTCGTATAAGACTTTGCGTTGAGTCGGCCCGGTGGCATGTCAGAAAAACAGTACACAGACACGTTGAAAAGAAAAACCAGTGTCTCCTATTTAAAATATCACATGCAAAATATCATGCTGTCACAATTTAAATTTTATTTTATAAATTATCTTCACGAATATGAATAAAATCTTCATCTGGTGATAGTTAATGTGTATACATATGTACTTTGTCGTTAATTGTTTTATTTTAATAGTCTCAGCCGGACATAGACATAGACATACACATACATACATACATACACACAACTGCCCTTTATATATGTATAGAAGATTATTTACTGGTGTTCATAGATATTTTATAGAATTTAATTATCAAATATATTTGTTTGCACTGAATCAGTTTTTATTTACGGTCAAGTCACGTTAAAAGCAGCGGTTTCGACTAGATCACAGAAGTTAAACAGTGATGAGTCTAGTATTATCTGCGTTATTCGTACTATTGTCCTCATCTTCATTGTTATATGTACAACGTTTCGGCCGATTTGCCCTCCGGCCTTCTTAAGGTATTTCTTGTCGAACTCGCGAACCTCCTCGGACTCGCGAACCTTCTTGTCCTAATCAGGAGCTATCACGAAACTTTGAACCTAACCTTTATTCAGTTTACGGGCTATCCGTTTCATTCCGCTAACTATGGCTGGGTACATGTGTTAAGCTGTGTTAATTATTATTCTATGTTACCTACTTGTCGTAATCGGAGCCATCACGGAACTTTGCCCAATGGGAATATCGGCCGAAACATTGTACAGATAATAATGAAGATGAGGACAATAGTCCGAATAACGCAGATAATACTAATCATCAAGCCTCATCTCAAACATTCAGAGAAATAGTGATGAGTCTGTTCTATTACTTAGATAGGTGACCATTTAAGCAACAGTATGTAATGTAAGCAAGAGGATATCAAAATGAATTTATTCAGCATTAAATGATCTGAAAAGGCTGTAAAACAAACCAACCCAAACCAGTTCTACTTCAAAATAATCATTTATTATTCCATGGGGGAATCGGTTTAGCTCAGTCGGTAGACCACTCGCCTTGGAATCGCTAGGTTCTGAGTTCGATACCGGCTCTCGCCAACTTAGCATATGATTAGCACAGATTGGGGGGCGCTGATAGTACGTATGGCACTACACTTCAGCAAAAATATTCCCCTTGGTCTAGCGCTTAAGAAAAATGGATAGACTCCTTCGCTGTCCGGTTGATACCGACAATAGGCCATTCCATCTATTTTACTTATTTCTTTGATTGTTAATACAATTCCTTTCTTTTTTTATTATTGAAACATTTAAGGATCTTTTTTTCTATGGAATGGCTATGGGGGCTCACGAAAAAAAAAATTAAAGGTGTTCATGGGTTAAAAAATAAGTTGAGAACAACTGTACTAGACGATGCGAAAACTTCGGGGCCTCTTTATAACATAGGTCCATGATAATACTGATAAACCTATTTATTTAGAAGTAACATAGTTCTAAGAAGGATTTCATCATTGTCAAGATATTTAAAAATCCCGAATGGCACGTTATAAAGACTCTAAAAATTCATCATTTAGTTATAAATTGGAATAGAAATTGTTTTATCCTCTATGTTAGAGAATTTTGAATACATTGCTGTAATTAAACATCGTGCTATGAGGTAATGTAATCAGGTTGATTACGATTTATATATATATATATATATATATATATATATATATATATATATATTATATATATATTGATTGATAGATAGATATATAGGTATATATAATCATCCACTGACGCCGTTTTTCGACGTATCTCGTCTCTTCAATGTGGATAGACTTGACAGGTTACCTCTAACCGCGATTGAAACCCGACCGATTTATCATCAGTAAGGATTCTTAACCACTGGGCCATTAACACCCGCAAATAGGAGCTGGAATTTAACTGATGGATACATACATATTCATAAATGTAAAAGCCGCCACACACACACACACATACACACACACACACACATATATATATATATATATAGTATTTGTGGAAAAATACCGCTGAAAATGATCACAGTGGTTAGTTGATTTCACAATGATAAGACAGCGATATAACAAATATAAAGTGCTCAATAAGTTAGTAGAGCAAATTTATTATCATAAAGGTACACGGTGATAACCTACTCGAGTTTCACCATGAGGATCTTCAGTGTTAAATCCACTGGAGTGATCAAGATATTGATTAATCAATATTTTGATTAATCCAGTGGATTTTAACCCCGAAAATCTTTATGGTGAAACTCGAGTAGGTTATTTACCGTGTACCCTTACGATAACATATATTATATATATTATATATATATATATATAATATATATATATATATAAGTTAGGGTAGGATAGACATGGAGTCAGTGGCGTCTTGTTAATGACAGCTTTCCGCCTATGTGATCTTTCCATGGGTTCAGCTAGCGATATAAAATTGAAGAGTAATATTGTTTTTGATTAATTAGGAAATATAAGTAAGTAAAAGTAAAGTCGTCGTGGCGGCCTTATATCGGTATCAGCCAGACAGCGATGGAGTCTATCCCCTTTTCAATTGCGCTAGACCATCAGCTCCTAACTTTACCGCACAGGTCCTTGTGCTACTCATACGCTGAGTTGGCGAGGGCCGGTATCGAACCAAGAACCTTCTGATTCCTAGCCGTTACTAACACTAACTGAGAATATCAACGAAGAAAAATATCTGAGTCACTCAGTCACCTTTATTTTTCAGTTTCGTTTTCATACTAATAATAATTATTAATAATAGTAATAATGAATCAATACGTAATTTTTCACAAGTTCCGGTTCTTTGCTCCGCACAGTTAACTTATTCTTCTATGTCCAGCAAGAAATTTCAATATTTAATGAATTCATTTTTTGTCATTTTATTTCATAATAAATTAAATCAAAAAGTATTATGAAAGAATAGATTTCATAAATATAAGCAAATCCAATTTTGTGGGTATTTACCAACCTATTCGACCAAGGTCTAAGTATTGGTACCCAGTGGGAATATATATATATATATATATATATATATATATATATAATATATATTTGGCAGCATTTTTCATTCATACATGTAAGAATTAATAAAAGACACATCTGTTTAACAATTTTATTTTTGATCTTTTCGTTTTTTTTTTTTTTTAACTGGAAAACACATCAACCCCTGATGATGGCATTTTGAAGTGCGAAAGTACTCGGAACCTGAACTTTGAACATTAAATGTTGGCCAGAAAACTCGAAAAGATCAAAATAAAATTGTTAAACAGGAGATGTGTCTTTTGTTCATTTCTACATAATATATATATATTATATATATACATATATATAATTAATATATATATATATATTTATATATTATATATATTCACAATATGTGAAAAAAATGTTGAATAAATATAAGAAATAAAGAGTCGGAGGATATCCAATACTCGAAATATTTTTGAAACATCAACAATAATTTTCAAATATTAATAAATCACCGTCACGGCTCTATTTCACATTTATCGAATTACTTTAAAACACACACGCTTCATACACACAAATATAAATAGATACACACATACACATTCACACATACACACACACACACACACACACACACATATATATAATATATATATATATTATATATATATATATATCTTAGAAAGAAGGAAAAACCCCATACCGTAATTTCCATTTCTATATCGAATTACGGTGTTGAGTTTTCTTCCTCTCTAAGATAAATATTGCTCTGTGTATATAATCAAAAATTTATTATACATTGAGCTCTCTTTAGTGATTTAAAGATTCACTGTATTTATACATACTGTCATACAATAATATACAGTGTATCTTAGGAATCACTATAGAACCATCCCTTTACTACCAAGTTTTGTATACCTCTCACTGCTCTCTCTCTCGTCTCTCTCTCTCTAATATAATATACTATATACATTATATATATATATTATATATATATATATATAATATTATAGATAAATCTAATGAGTCAGACGAACCTACTAAAAATTTCGCTTAATGCTCTTCAGGGCTAAGATCAGAGTCCAGATCTTAGCTCTGAAGAGCCATTAAGCGAAAATTTTAGTTAGTTTCGTCTGACTCATTAGGTTTATCTTTATTATTGCTCTTACTTAGGTATGAGCACTTTTTACTTTGTGTATGAATAATATATCTTATATATATATATATATATATATTATATATATGCATATAAATTGTTTTTCTTTGGCCAAAATATTGGACTAATAGATTATTTTTGTTGGTACGATTATTCTTAGTCTTTTCTCTTTTTTCCCAAAAAAATTTTCTTCCCGGTTGATGTTTGGTAGTATATTTTTACAATCAAACGATTTGCTGGGTTTTTTTCTCACCGCGAAGGATTTACCAACAACTTTGGTATATTTATATATATATATATATAATATATATATATATATATATAAAGCAATCTACAGACGGGCGTTTCGGGGTTTACCCCTCATCAGTGCAGCTATACTTATATATATAAAAGTACATATAGTTGAATAAATAAATCACATAAAATTTCTTAAATCAAAATGTGCTCAATACTGGCAAATAGAGCAGAATAAAATCTAAAATGCATATATGTTTCTTATCCCTCTGTGGTACTCAGAAAACCGCCAGTTTCATGTATTTTATTTTATCATCCTTTTATTATTTTTTTTTCTAAATGAGTCGTTATCATCCACTTTTACCTATGATGTCTTATTCCTCTAAAGTTTTTTCCCTCATTCAAGTGAAAAATATGCTTCTTATATTTTTCACTAATAAAAAAAAAGGGAAATGGGAATTTTCACCTCCGTTTGTTTGTTCTATGTAACTTTAACGACACTGTCAAATAAAAAGTTTTGTTTTTTTCCACTACCTGATTGTCATAAAAATATTCAAAGTTACATGAATATTTCAGTTTTTAGAATTTTGATAGAGTGTAGATTACTGAACAAATTCAATTCTCAGCAATAACAATTGTTCCGAAGTAGAATTTCTTTATTGATCCCTAAAATGTCTCCGTGGATCCCCCAATTCCGTATATTTTGTGTGTACCCTCAGTTATGTTATCAACCTCCAGGGACAATGTGGACCCCGGTTGAGAACTACAGATCTAAATCAAGCACACCTGGGTTTTATTACATCTAGTGGAACATTATACAATCTAAATCGATATTATTAGGCATTATTCACTACCACCTATACACGAATTGAAATTCTTTAAACAAAAATATGAAATATGTTGTCGTTGAAAAGTAAGTACTCCTCTCATATATAGTTATCCAATTTCATTTTGATTCAGCTTCAGGATAACTGTAAGTAAATTTTTTTTTTTTTTTTTTTGGGGGGGGGGGTTGTGGGTGTGTATTTTTGTTTGTTTGTTGTTTTTACAGGTGGGTACTTCTTGTTCTTATTTTATTTTTAGAAGCTCCATTTGAAATACTACCAACATTTAAAAGCACAAAACCCGATCAATAAATTTTGAAAGAATAAAACAATTTTCATACACTTTTCAACTATTTCTAGCAATCATTAACATCAGCACCTGGTAACTGACAGTTTCCCACCTTATGCCATCTTCAGACTTGGTCTGAAGATGAAAAGAGGCGAGAAAATATCAGTAACCAGATGTTGACTCCATTCCACGCTACTTTATATACATGCTTTATCAATGAAACTGAGCACTGTCCACCTGCAAATATAGCACCCATACTATACAATCTATACATATTTAACAATCTCTCTGCACGAGTTAGGATGTGTCAAAAAGTCAATTTCTTTATGCGGAGTTTAACAAGTTTGAATGCAGAGTTTTCCTTCTCCTATATCGGTTGTCCAAACTATGCTAAAAAAAGTCTTCCCAATAATCTATCCATGCTGGAGGAGAATAGACGGATTGAAACTTCCACAAGGCTATTAGTGCTATGTGAAATGCAAACAGCCACGACCGGGATTTGAATCGTCTCACCGTGTTCATTTCTACACGTTTAACTACGCGCCCTAAAAGAACTATATTTTAAGTATAAGAGAAAGTGTTCTCCAATTAGCTTGGTTTGTTTAATTTAGGATTTATGTGTTTACCCAAATCTGTCCATGCCAGACACTAAACTGCCTCTGATGGCCTTTCGGGGCCTGTGTTTGTTAATGTAAATTAACAGCGTTGATCCCGGGGGGGGGGCTATCTCCGCAGGCAACACCTGCCTCCTTGATTTAAAGGGACAGGACTGGGTTTATATGCCCAGTGCCTGAGGCGCTTCCCTTGAGGCTGAATGCCGACGGGAATCAACGCATTTTTTTTACCTACCACCCATCAGTCTCGGCTCGTGGTCGAGCCCACATATATCCACAAAATGTCCTTGTGTCACGCCCTCATAAGTCGGATGAGAGGCAAAACCTTAAACTGCCTCGGATGGTGAGGCTCCAGTTCTGGAGATCTAGGTAATGTGAAGTACCTCTTTCATTGACATAGTGATAGTACCTGTTAGAGTTTCATCTATGAGTCAAATAGATATGTTTCAAAATGATTCATATTTATAAGGTGGGTATTCATAAGATTCCTATTCCATGGTGTGCAAAAATACCTCCTAAGCAGCAACTGAATGCGATTCCCTAACTTCGAGTCATAAATAAACCCTGACGGTTAGACACGCCGTCAAAATCAATTAATCAATCAATCAAAAATTTCGCTATATAGAGATAAACATAAAAACTTATTGATGAGTTTGAGGATGATTGATTGGTTAGTTAGTCGGTTAGTTTTCTTTTTCTTTTTTTTTTTTTTTTTTTTTTTTTTTGGTACGGCATATCAATCCCTGTTCAGTTATTTAGTGCAGAATCAAGTCATTTTTGATAAATAAAGGACAAAGGTTACATTACAGTGCTGTTGCTTAACTGATCAACCCAATCAATACGGAAGAGTCTCAAACATGGTTAACTTCGGTGATCTCATCAGAAAAACAATTCTTTCAGCGGCGACATGACTGTAATTAAGTTTGAATTTCACTGGTATATTGTATCAAAACTAAGCTAAAATTATTAAATAATGGTGT
>CM042146.1:56682917-56702917 GCA_023376005.1 Doryteuthis pealeii | reverse complement strand
TTCATTGTCATCAATCCCTGGCCTCTTCTGAACTGGGTTGGTAGTATCTGTTAGGGTCCTATCTATGGGTTAAAAATGAGTTTTAAAAATATTCCTGAACTCTGGGGAGTGTGAAGTACCCTTCATTGCAATCACTCCCTAGTCTATTCTGCCCGTGGTAGTACCTGTTAGGGTCCCATCTATGGGATAAAAATTAGTTTTAACAATATTCTTGAACTCTGGGGAGTGTGAAGTACCCTTCATTGCAATCACTCCTAGTCTATTCTGCCGCGTTGTAGTACCTGTTAGGGTCCCATCTATGGGATAAAATTAGTTTTAACAATATTCTTGAACTCTGGGGAGGTGTGAAGTCTACCCTTCATTGCAATCACTCCCTAGTCTATTCTGCCCGGTTGGTAGTCCTGTTAGGGTCCCATCTATGGGATAAAAATTAGTTTTAACAATATTCTTGAACTCTGGGGAGTGTGAAGTACCCTTCATTGCAATCACTCCCTAGTCTATTCTGCCCCGGTTGGTAGTACCTGTTAGGGCCCCATCTTGGCTTTAAAAGATTTTTAAAATGATTTTTAAAAATGTGTTATAAAAATGAGTTTAAAGAAAAAAATAATGAATAAAACAAAAATGTCTTCGACATAAAATAACCCAAGTGTTGACGTGCCGTAAAATCGAACCAATGAACCAAATATATGTTTGTTTATTTGTTTTTTTTTTTGGTTGTTATAATACGAAATGAAAGTTACTATCTATGGCTAGGGTTGTGTGTTGACCCTGGTGATTTTTCCGCAATTGCTATTACACCCCTCCCAAAAAATTTCTTCACCTAATTATAACTACCCTTGGGGATACAACTGTTTATATTATCATTTTCTTTCTTTTCTTTACTTACTTTCCTACGCATTTCCCCGTGGAGTGCCGCATCCGCAAACTTCCGCCGTCCCTTAAACACACCAATCCAATACTCTCATATGAAGAACGAAACCACATCTATTTCTAACCTCTTGCCCAATGTAAAAATCACCGACGTTTAATAGATAATAAAAACATCACTCTTTCTTTCTTTCTTTCTTTCACGCGCTCCTTCCAAACGAACTTTCGACGTCCCAGAGGTCTTCGTAACTGTTTTGATTTTTCTATTTATTTTTCGTTAAACCATCTTGAAGCCAAAGCGGATAAAGTGCTTCTTTTGCAGTTATCGGGGGCCCAGTCGAGACACCATGCAGTAACCCATGCAGTGACGAGGGAGGAGATTCGCAGGTATGGGTCTCAGATGGAGAGCAAGTACTTGGCCCTGCAAAAAGTATCTTTATCGTGATCATTGTTTTTATTATTATTAGAGATGTTACACAGAAGTAACAGGTTCTGATGCGACAAATTAATTTTCCAGATTCTATGAACTAATATCGGCGAACGGAAACGTTCTAAGGTAAAGTTTATCTTGTTCGCGAATTTGGCGCCAAAATGTCTGACTTTCTGGGCGAACCGTCACATTTACAAACATGCGTACACACACTAACAAACATGTGGAATTTTTGAATGTGTGAATAAAGGTTTGCTGGAAAATATATCTGTTGGAGGCGCGTGGTCTAATGGTTAGAGTCGTAGGAAGTGGACTCGTCGACCCGAGTTCGATTCCTGGAAGAGGCTGTTTTTGCATTTCACATAGCGCTAATACCCTTGGGAAAGGTATGAATCCAATTCTCCCTCCAGCTATGGGTTAATATCAGGGTAGACTGGGTTCGTTAACCATGGCTAAGTAACCAGTCTAGGAGACGGAAAACTCTGAATTCAAACCTGTTGAACTCCGCTTAAGAAATTGACCTTGTGTCGCATCCTGCTCGTGCGGTGGGGTTGGTAAATATATATCTGTTGGGAATTTAATGTCTCAGAACTCAGTGTAATTATTGAAACCAACCTCCTCTAGATGATAATGGCAGGGTTAGCTCAGTCGGTAGAGCGTTTGGCTAGAAACCTCAAGGTTCCTGGTTCGATACCGGCTCTTGCCAACTCAGTGTATGAGTAGCACAGGGACCTGTGCGGTAAAGTACGGAGCTGATGGTAGGTGTGACGCTCCACTTCAGACGCAAAAACAATCTCCTTAGTCTAGCGCAGTGAAAAGGGGATAGACTCTCACTGTCTGGCTGATACCGACTTTAGGTCGCACCCCGACGACTTTACTTACACAGCTTTGATAGTTTCAAAGTTAAGCAGCAATGATTTTGTACAAGCATAACGAGTGGGTGACATTAAAAGCAATAGTAGGTACTGAGAAGAGATGAGAACTGGAGGAGGGAGGGGTGAACCTCTCAAATTAGTTTTATCTAACAAGAAGAAAATCCCTTTGGGTTGAATTCAGCGTTTTCCTTCTCCTAGACCGGTTTGCCATACCAAGGTTAAAGAGCTCAGTCTCCCCTACTATTTGCCCATATCTCGAGGGGGAATAGTTAAATTCGAATCTTTCCCAAGGGTATAAGAGCTATGGGAAATGCAAACAGCCCTGACCAGGATTTGAATCATCTAGGCTGTGTCCATTTTCTACGACCGTAACATTACACCACCTGTGTAGCCAATTGATATCAAAATCTCCTCCGATGGGTCAACTGTTGGTCGTGGGTGCGACCATAATGCTTAAGGAGGGATCCTGCTGGCTGAGCACTCCATGACATGCAACACTAAACTTTGCCTTCTTCGGCTAATGGTGCGGTCGGGAGAGGCTCTAGCCAATCAATGATCTTGATACATCAAAGCCAGTACTTATATGATTGTTCCGACATATTGCTGCTCTTGTGACAACCCGAACTCTTTTTATCAATATATGTGCTAGAAGGTGGTGGCTGAGGGTCTTGGTATCCTGGTTATGGTGTTAAACTGCATGTAGTGGTGAATTTCCTGAATTTCCAATATTCCGAAATATATGCAAAACTAAGCTAAGATGTTTATATATATATATATATATATAATATATATATATATATATATATTATATATATATTACTTAATGTTCCGTCTGTTATCCTCTTGCAACATCCTCTGGTAAAAAATGATACCATCCAAATCGTCCAAGTTGAAATGTAAATCCTGATTATCTGGTGTCGTTTATCTGCCGAATTCTTATTATTATGAGTGTCATCAACTCAGCTAAATAATGGACCATTCCGTTTGTATTATACAGAAAGAAAGAAAGAGAAGAAAAAGGATATGCTACACAGAAAATATAATAAGAAGGAAAGAAAAGAAAGAAAGAAAGAAAGAAAGAAAGAAAGACCGGGGAAATATAGAGAGGAGGTCAGCGCGCGGAATAAATAACGCTAATCTGTATCAATCGAACATAATGAAAAGATGAAAAGAAAGAAAAAGAGAAAGGAAAAGTGAGTGAGAGAGAGAGAGAAAGAGAGAGAGAGAGAAAGAGAGGAGAGAGAGAGAGAGAGAGAGAGAGAGAGTAAGACTATCATGCATCTTAATATTGAACTATTTTTGAAATAGCTCTTAAGTAAACATATCAAACGTTTGTAATAATTGAATTATCATACCGTGGTATATCTGCATGTTCTGTTAGTTATTAAATAATTGTGTTTAGCTTATATATATATATATATATAATATATATATATATATAATATATATATATATATATACGTGTGTGTGTGAATGCGTGTGTGTGTGTGTGTGTGTGTGTACGTATGTGCGTGCGTGTGAGCGTGCATGGGCCCACAAACTTGTTCATTGGTAGACACATCTATACATATATAAAGGGCAGCTGTGTGAATCTGTATGTCCAGCGGAAACTTCGAAAATAAACAATTAACGACAAAGTAAAAATATATACACATTAAATATCACCATGGCTTGATTTTTGAGCAAAAATGATAGAGATTTGATTTATATTCGTGAAGATAATTAGGAAATAAAATTTAGATGATAATAGCATAGATTTTTTTTCATTTAATATTTTAGATAGTAGACATTAACATTTCTTTTCCGAGTAGCTGGATAAATGCAAGGTCTATTTTTTGCATAGGGATTTAAATGGGGCATCCCACGAGGATTCAACTCGCGATTCAGTAATAATGGATCTGCGGGACTAACTTTTAAAAGTTCCCCTCTACCCAGGCGACGCCGGGTAGCCGTTTCTAGTACATATATAAAGAGCAGTTGTGTGTATCTGTATGTCCGGAGGGAAATTCGAAAATAAAACAATAAACGACAAAGTAAATATATATACACATTAAATATCGCCAGGACTTGGTTTTGAGCCTAAATAATGAAGATTTGAGTTACATTTGGCAAGATATTTAAAGATTTAAATTTAAAAAGTAACAGAAGTGAAAGTCATTTGCATGTTATTTTGTTTTATATATATATATATATATATATTATATATTATATATATATATGTGTCTGTGTGTGTGTATATATATATATATATATATGTTTCATTGATTTCGCTTTGAAATATAATATTGATTAATTGAATTAATTGCATCATTTTTTTTAATTGTAAATCATTACTATATTGTTATATATTTCCGTGGGGATTTTTATGGGGCAACCGGCGAGGATCTCACTCGCTATAGGTAATAATGGATCTGCGAGACTAACCTTTTCAAAAATCCCCCCTCTACCCAGGCGACGCCGGGTAGCCACTTCTAGTTTTTGATATTGTACATCGACCTGGAAACTTGCTGTCAAGGCTGATATCACAAAGTAAGTATATTAATCATTTGGATTGTTTTACTAATAGAGTAATATATTTTTGGAAGAAATTGCCAAATCAGATCAAAAAATTTTAAAGACTAGGATGATTTCAGAAATAAGATTTGTTGACCCTGGTGATTTTTCCGCAATTGCTATTACACCTCTCCCTAAATTTCTTCACCTAATTATAACTACCCTTGGGAATACAACTGTTTATATTATCATTTTCTTTCTTTTCTTTACTTACTTACTTTCCTATGCATAAGAAGCATAATTTAAGAGGTCATTATTGGAAGCAATTTGATTAATTACTTTTTTTGTATATATTATTATTATTATTATTATTAGTAGTAGTAGTAGTAGTAGTAGTAGTAGTAGTAGTAGTAGTATCGTATATTTTTCAGTAAAAAGATTATCTTTTTTCCATTTTTGATTGATATGAGAAGATAGAAAAAGAAGAGAGATTCCACAGAAAGCATAAAAAAACAAATAAATGAATTCTAAAAATTCTTATTGAAATTATCATTTATCTAAGGAAATATAATTCCTGATTAATGAATTAGATTATGTTATTTAAACTAGCAAGAATATGCCCACCTTGGGCATATGTATTTAAGTTTTAATGTAATGAAAATATTAAATTAGAAAGACTTACAAAATTGAATAAGAACGCATATTAAAAGATTTCACTTATTTTGATTGCATTTTAATTGGTTTCTATATAAAATCATTCATAGGATTGATTTTAATACGCTGGAGAAAAAAAGAATTATATCAGAGATCTATAACACCAAGTAATTATTTATTAAACCCGGTTTTGTTAAAACCAGTATGCAAATTAACCACACCATTATTATGTAAACCTTTATTTTTTATTGATATATAAGACACGTTGCAGGATTTTGACTCCACTAATAACATGGGCTGTTTTGAAGGAAATTTAACTCGAATTTTCAGAGAGAAATTGTTAATAGTCAATATTAATTCTAGTCTATGTATTAATGATTTTGACTACAAATTAAATACACATTGATAAACTTAACGCGTTACCTGGGAGTATTGTGATGTAAAAAGTGACGTAATTTCGGTTACAGACAAACAAACACAGAATCTCCATTACAACAATATATTATATATATATATATATATATAATATATATATATATATATATATATTATTATTATTATTATTATTATTATTAATGTGTATGGTTGGCACTAGTATACTAGAAAAAGTAATAGTAATCCAACGTACAGTGTTATTAGAAGAGAGCTCAATATCTGTGATAGAGCGTTGAACTATATATATATATATATATATATATATATATATATATATATATATATATATATATATACTTCTATGCCTGATACAGACCCAGAGCCTATAGAAATATCTGTTTGTTCTCAAACTCCTCATAGGTTTTTAAAGATAGATTACAATAAACAAATATATTTTGACACTATATTACCCAAAGTACTTGGATAAGAATATTTCATTTTAATCAAAGGGGGTATCTGGGGGCACAAACACTCGCTGAAAATTATTTTCTCTTCGATTTATATGTATTTTACACCATAGTTAAATGACAATAGGTGAGGCCTATCCACAAAATTTCAGCAAATTTCAATTATGTTAAGACACATTAATGGGGGTTAAACCCCTACAGTGAACATTTTTGAAGCCCATAATTTGAGAATTGAAACCCCTATTATCCCGTGGTATTTCCATAAATCAAACGTAAAACATCAAAAAACAATACCTCTTTTTTATAGTAATATTTGACGAAATTTATGATTGACAAATTATAACTGTTTTTCTTAACGATTTTTATCGGAATTATATTTCACATTTCAAAATAGAGTATAAATTACGAATGATGAAATGAACATTAGAATATACATAACTTTTATTGACTTATTTGCTTAATACAACTTTTGATAATAACGTAATGTTTTTTTTTTGGGGGGGGGGGGTTGTTGTTGCCTTGAATTTAAGGTGAACCGTAATAAACATTAGCAACTACACTGAGATGTTGTTTTTTTTAAATAAAATAACTGGTGCATTATATCTTTTATTCATTAATTCGTTAAACCCCTACAGTGAACATTTTTGAATCCCATAATTTGAGTATTGAAACCCCTATTATCCTGTGGTATTTCCATAAATCAAACGTAAAGCATCAAAAAACATTACTTTTTTTATAGTAATATTTGACGAAATTTATGATTGACAAATTATAACTGCTTTTCTTAATGATTTTTATCGTAATTATATTGAATATTTTCCACATCAATTTTTCACAAAATTTATTTGTAAACTTTTTAGTTAACTTCTTGTTACTGTAAAAAAAAAAAAAAGGGGGGACGAGTGTAAAAAAACAATTTTTAAAATTTAAAAGAATATAAGCACCCGAAAATCTTTAGTACCCCTCTTACCGCCACCAGAAAGAATACATGCACCCGAAAATCCTTGGTAAAATCAAATATTATCGTCTAACAACGAGAAAATAAATTTCCACGAGAAAAGTAAATTTCAAAAATATTGCTTATGGAAGTGCGTGGTGTAATAGTTAAAGTCATGGGAAATAGACTCGTCGCATCGAGTTCAAATCCTGGATGTGGTAATTGAATTTCACTTAGCACTAATACTCTCAGGCAAAGTCTTTCAAAAATCAATTTTTACGACGCCCGGAGGGTGTTTTCTGTTACTAGTAATAATAATGATAATATCCTTTCAGTTAGTATATTAAGTCTGAGACCAATCAACTGTTTTTTTATAAACATTCATCTTAATTCCACAGAGTATTTCACATTTCAAAATACAGTATAAATTACGAATGATGAAATGAACATCAGAATATACATAACTTTTATTCACTTATTTGCTTAATACCACTTTTAATAATGACGTAATGTTTTGTTGTTTTTTTA
The DNA here is from genome assembly GCA_023376005.1 of Doryteuthis pealeii. Classification (NCBI taxonomy): domain Eukaryota; kingdom Metazoa; phylum Mollusca; class Cephalopoda; order Myopsida; family Loliginidae; genus Doryteuthis; species Doryteuthis pealeii. Next base: position 56,695,291 of record CM042146.1, on the reverse strand, counting down.
ATGTTTTTTTTTTTTGCTTTGAATTTAAGGTGAACCGTAATAAACATTAGCAACTACATTGAGATGTTGCTGTTTTTTAAATAAAATAACTGGTGCATTATATCTTTTATTCATTAATATATCAACACTGAAAATTTCTTTAAATTCAATTAATTCCCTGATTTTTTGGTATTTTTTTCTTTCGGCGGGGTGAGATACGATGGTGGAATTTAGGTCCGTTAAGTTCGATTTAACTATATTTTCAAATATACAAAGGACAATTAAACAGTTAAGTAAGTATTTAGATAAAGAAATGTTTGTGAGTTAATTTGCTATGTTAGTCATCTTACATTTAAACAATCTTTTTATAAATCCACCCAGTTTGTTTATTTGTCTTTTTTCTTATTGTCTTATCTTATCTCTATTAATAATTGAGATTGTCTGTATTTCTGTCTGTAACAAAAACTACGTGATAGCTCTACGTCACAGCTTACGTCACAATATTCTTATGCTATATACACCCAAAATTTCAGTAAGCAATTTAAAAAATTGTTTTTTTATTCTTGTCCCTTTTTTTATAGTAACAAGAAGTTAACTAAAAAGTTTACAAATAAATAAATACCTACGATTTTGTGAAAAATTGATGTGGAAAATATTCAAAATAATTGTTTGATTATTACATGCATGCAACATTTTATTTGAGAGGGACGGGGCTCAGTTTTCATTTCAAATTGTTTTTTGTTTTTACTCCTTTAATAAGTATGAGGATTTTGCTTACTTATGATACAAACCCTCTGACATTGAATTTTTAACTCCCAACCTCTCAGGCAATCTTTAAAAAAGGGTGTTTTCTGTTGCTAGTAATAATAATGATAATATCCTTTCAGTTAGTATATTAAGTCTGAGACCTGTCAGCTGTTTCTTATAAATATTCATCTTAATTCCACAGAGTATTTATACTCTTTCCACAGATTATTAGAGATGGGGCACTATTGATGATGGTAGTTTATTCCATGTATTCACCACTCTATTACTACAATAATTTTGTCTTTCATTTGCTTTCCAAATTCTTTTAAAGAGATTTAATTTATGACCCCTGGTATTGATATTTTGAGCAATGTTTAGTAGATCAATGTTCGTTGAATAAAATCCATGCGTATATTTGTAGACTTCAATCATATCCCCTCTGGTACGTCAATCTTCCTAGGCCTTTCTTCATACGAAATGTTTCTTAAATCATTCATTACTTTGGTAGCTCTCCTTTAAACTCTTAGCTAAATAATGGACAAATCTGTCTTTATTATAAAGAAAGAAAGGGAAGAAAAAGGACATGTTACAAAGAAAAATATAATAAGAAAGAAAGAAAGAAAAAGAGTAGGGGAAAGATAGATTTGTTTGTTTGTTTGTTTATTGATTTTAACGGCATATCAAACCGTCAGGGGTTATGTCATGCCTAACGGTTAGGAAGTTATACATATCGTGTATTTCTATTTATACTTTTTAGTAATTGGTTTTAAAAATGTGTTAGCATCATTGGGGATCATGTTGTATGGTATTAATTAAGTTCGTGTCTATATTCTATGGTATAATTTTATTTCTCTCAAAAAAGAGAGAATATCCTCCATGTTGACATTTTCAAACATATCTTTCAAATTGGTTGCTTTAAAATAACAGTTTCTGATGTGAGCAAGAAACCTGCAATGAGTTTTATGTCCTCGATTATAAGGTAGAGACATTACTTTTTGCAGTCCTGTCATCCGGGGCTTTAGAATACACGGACTGCACCTCTGCATAGGGGTAAGATCCCCACAATGTTGGCTACCAGTTGGCCGTGCATTAACGACCCGTGATGCTTAAGGATGGAATCCTGGTGGTTAAGCAGTCCATGACGTGTAACATACCACTTTGGTTCTTACTTAGGCTAGACGATCAATCCACTGGTAACGTTAAGCCCAAGCGCCTCTATGATTGTACCAATCCTATCGTCTTTATGGCAACCTACAACACCTTTTATCATATATGTGCTAGAAGGCAATGACTGAGGGTCTTCATGTCCTGGGTATGACATTAAACTATCTGATGGTGAGGTTCCAGTTCTTTAGGTCTGGGGAATATGAAGCGCCCTTTCATCACCATTGCTTCCACGTCCACTCTAATTCGAAGTGGTAGTACCTGTTAGTGTCCCATCTATAGGTTAGATAGAAACAAATGTCTGAAAAAGTTGACTACCCATCAAAACCGAATAAAACAAAAACCTATTCGGAATAAAATGACCCAACAAGGGTTGACATAGCGTAAAACCGAACCAACCAACCAAACAACCAACATTTCTTTTTGGATAAGCAATATATATATGTGTCAACTCCTTCCCACGAGCAGGATGTGTCACAAGATCAATTTCTTAAGGGGAGTTCGAACAGGTTTTCCTTCTCCTAGACCGGTTGCCGAACCAAGAGTTAAAGAGCCCAGTCTGTCCTACTATTTACCCATAGCTGGAGGAAGAGAAGGATTCATACCTTTCCTAAGAGTATTAGCGCTAAGTGAAATGCAATTACCACATCCAGGATTTGAATACGATGTCTCTCTCTCTCTCTCTCTCTCTATTATATATATATATATATATATATATATATATATATATATATATATATTCTTTTCTTTTCCTTTTTTGCAGCTACTCTCATCATTTTATTTTACAAAGCGTCTCTCTCTGTCTCTGTCTCTCTCTCCTCCTCTTTTTCTCCCTCTCTTTCCCCCTCTCTTTCCCTCACTCTCTCTCGCTGGCTTGTCTCTCTGTCTCACTGACTCTCTGTCTGTCTGTCTGTCTGTCTGTCTCTCTCTCTCTCTGTTGGGATTCTGTAGGAGGTTCCCCTGTTAAATTTCTGATGAAAGAGGCGAAAAATAGTCAACGGTGTTTTAAAAATTAAACAAGGTTCGCAAACCAAGTGTGCTAATAGGACCTGTCATACCAAACTCTGTTTTAATCCCGCGTAACGAGAGCCCAGCTCAGTGAAACATTTGCGAACAATTAATATTGAATAATAAGAAACTGCAGAAATCACGCAGACGCGAGACATCACGAGATTTGTGCAAATGATAAGCTATTTTAGGATAACTGTGTTCGGTAGTATATTTTTATACACACACACACATATATATATATATATATATATATATATGTGTGTGTGTGTGTGTGTTTGTGTGTGTATGTGTATGTATGTGTAAGTGTGTTTCGTTTGGTGATTTTATTTATGTGTGCGTTTATTTATTTAGACAACCAACAAACTAAATAAGACAGATTGTTCATTGATATTTAAAAATTAACGAAGTTCGCTTGTTTTATTTCTTTAGTTGCTGTCATGTTGTATTTAATGTTGTTTTGGGAGTGTTTTTTTTTCTTTTTCTTTTTTTTTTTTGGGGGGGTACTGGTTTAATGTTTCATAAGCTTGAACCTCGTCCACTGCTGACAAGAAATACTTCTAGAGGAATCCGCAGCCTTGAAATTAAAAGTATCGATTTTCACCGTTCGAACTTGAAATTCCTTCTCTACAAGCCAAGCACGGCTATATCCGGTAAAGCCCTCGAAGCCATGCAACTGGTTTATGTGATGGGAGGAAGATATGTGTTAGCCAAAGTTACCAATAAACAATTATTATTGCGAACATTTTAAACAGGAGACAACCAGCTTACTTCTAAGAATCCTCGCTAGTTGCCTTACACATACTATGATAGCCGATAGGAACGGGTCGCGAGAGAGATTCATGTGAATCTGTGCTGTCAGAACGCATTGATGATGATAATGATGATGATGATTATCATCTAGTTAAAAATATTTCCTTGGACTATAGTTGATGATTCAAATGATATTTTTTGGTTCAGTCTTTAAAGGGTCACCCTGTATAGTATGTTTATATTGTACTAGAAGTGGCTACCCAGCGTTGCCTGGGTAGTGGGTGAGGTAAAAAAAATTAGTCTCACAAATCCATTATTATTGAATCGCGGGGTGGATCCGCGTAAAATCCCGATGTAAAAACAAAAGACGTTGCGTTGATCCAGCCACTCTGGAAAACAAGAATTAATGTCTACTATTTAAAATATTAAATGCCAAAAAAATCTATGCTATTATCATTTAAATTTTATTTTTTTACGTATCTTCACTAATATAAATAAAACCTTCATTATTTTTGCTCAAAAACCAAGAACCGGTGATATTTAATGTGTATATATATTTACTTTGTCGTTAATTGTATTATTTTCGAAGTTTCTTCCGGACATACACATAGACACAACTGCCCTTTATATATATATATGGGTTATGTTACATTTAGTTAAAGCAATAGAATTTTACCTTTCAGGTGAGAGGTTTATAATTTCAACAAAAAGAAATTTTACCTTTCAGTGTTATATACTGGTCTTTTCACCGTACCAAATCTATATAACGTTATATACCTTTCTTACTTCTTACTCTAGTCGTCTTCTCCTCTGGCCGGCTTTGCTTCTGATCGTCTATCATCTTGGTCTGGTATATCTTCTAAGGTCTGGTCTTCTTGCTATGTTCCTGCTGGCTGGTCGTCCTGGATTCATTTCTTAGTCTTGTTACCAAGACATTCATCAACCACAAGAACATTTTACTTATATAAACTTTTATTTCCTTAACTATACATTTCACGTAACTAAATATCTGACTAACATAGCGCGCGCGACTCCCAGCCTTAGGCAGAGCACAAAATGGCCGACTGCTCTGCCTGACGTCCAACTGCAAACTGGGGACTCTGAAAAAGGTCCCACGTGACTTCACATATTTGGCGGGCTTCTGTAATTTTCCATAGAAGGACCCGGCCATGGTATGAAAGGGGTCATCACCTCAGAATTACAGGGGATTGACAATAATTTTATGCAACCGCATAGATTATGTAACATCAGCTGAGAGGTTTATAATTTCAGCAAAAAGAAATTCTTGGTTGCAGAATTATTTCAAGAAATTCAGAATTCAAATGCTTTGCCCATTTGCCTGCTTTGTCTGTCCTTTTGTGGACTTAGTCAAAGGAGGATGTATCTATGAATTAGCTTAAGACATTGATACAGCTCAAGAATAATATTTTAAGAAAGGTCTCCAAAATATTTAGAAATCACAGAAACATTTATAGACTACTAGAAGCAGCTGAGTAGAGGGGGGTAAAGAGGTAGTTTCATAGATTCATTATTGTTGAATTGCGAGATGGATCCTCACAGGATGCCCCATTAAAATCCATATGTAAAAAAGACAATATTAAAAAGAAAAAGTAATGTCGCCTATCTAAAATAGTAAATGCAAAAAAAATCCATTCTGTTATCATTTAAATTTTATTTTTTAATTATCTTCACGAATATAAATCAAATCTCTATTTTTTTTCTGCTCAAAAACCAAGCTCTGGTGATATGTAATGTGTATATATATTTACTTTGTCATTAAATGTTTTATTTTCGAAGTTTCCTCCGGACATACACTTACACACAACTGCCCTTTATATAGGTATAGATTGCCAATGATGTTTACATCATTTTAAAGTAGGTTATTTCCTAGTTGAGTAACATGAGTGACCCAGAAAAAACAGAACCCAAATCATTTATTTTCCCATTAAACTAACCCTAAACCCTAACCGTAACCCTAACTCAAACCTTAACCCTAAATCCTATCCCTAACCCTTGTTGGACATAAACTACAAAAAAATTAAAATTAAGAGTTTTATTACAAAATTTGTGGGTTCTGTTTTTTCTGGGTCACCCTGTAATATTATGTTACTCAAATAGAGCCTTGTGCCCTGATGTGTATTTCAATTGTAACCCTGTACAGACCCTACGTAAATAAACAAGGCCGCTAAGCTGGTTTACTTGGTGGGGTCGGATGCCGGGAAACGGCCGTCTTACACACCAAATATACTCAACTATGGGGGTTAGGGTTAGGGTCAGTGTTTATGGTTAGAGTTAGAGTTTAGGGTTAGGGTTTAGGGTTAGGGTTAGGGTTTAGTGTTTAGTGTTAGGGTTGGGGTTTAGGGTTAGTTTAATGGGAAAATAAATAATTTGGGTTCTGTTTTTTCGGAGTCACTCTGTAATATCATGTTTCTCAACTAGGAAATAACCGTAAAGTATCAATAAGCAGGGGCCGGGTTAGCTCAGTCGGTATAGCGTTCGGCTAGAAACCACAAGGTTCCTAGTTCGATACCGGTCCTCGCCAACTCGGTGTATGAGTAGCACAGGGATCTGTGCGGTAAAGTTAGGAGCTGATGGTAGGTGTGACGCTCCGCCTCAGATGCTAAAAATAATCTCCTTGGTCTAGCGCTATTGAAAAGGGGATAGACTGACTGGCTGATACCGACTTTAGGCCGCCCCGTCGACTTTTACTTTTATCAATAAGCATCTATTTTTCGACATAATCGCCATTACAACTTGAATTAATCTTGGAAGTCTTGGAAGTTAAACTAATGAAAGTGTTCTACATAGAAACACTCTCCTACATAAAGGTGACAGTTTTACGTGCTTATATTAATCAATATACGACAAATGCAACTGTCTATAGGGTAGATTTTAATTAATGATTAATTAAGATTTTTATGATCATAATTTCTCGTTAAAATCACTGAAGGGTGGACAATTTGCGCATGTCAATTAAATTGGTTCGGTACATGAAATCTGGTTTTGGGCAAAACTTGATTATAATCCACCAGAGGCAGAAACAGCAATTGTTGCCGTCTTCAGAAGTGAAAAAGATTTCATTTTACACAGAAGAGAGTTAGATTTGCACGAATGATGGACGTGATCTAGGTAATCCCTAACTTAAAAAAAAAAATAAAAAAAACTTAGAAGCGCTCGTCTAAGATTCAGTTTCTCTCTTGAGGTTTCCTCTACTTATCCATGTCCAGGTTTTCTCATATCTGATCTCTACAGTTTGTCGTTTGAAGTATCCATATTATTATTATTATTATTATTATTATTATTATTATTATTATTTGAGTTTTTCACATCAGCGTTAGCTAATGGTATTTCACTGGGGTCTCAGTGTACTAGTAGTATCTGGTAAATTTCAATTTTAGAGCACTGTGGAGTGTGGAATACCCTTTCATCACCATTACCCCCAAGTCCACTGTGACCCGAAGTGGTAGTACTAGTTACGGTCCCATAAATAGAAAAAAAATGAGTTTTAAAAATGTGTTTAAACAAATTGAGTTTAAGAAAAATTGAATACACATTAAGAATGAATAAACAAAACGTCTTCAGCATAAAATAATCCAACAAGCTTTGATATGCCGTAAAATCCAACCAACTAAACAATAAATTAACTGGTGAATTTCAATGAGGTACAGTACGTTTCCTCTGCATTTCAGAACTCTTCGAAGCATTCTAGCCGATCTCAGTGCTATAGTTAAGACTAGCAGCGGCTACCCGGCGTCGCCTAGGTGGAGGGGGATTTTTTTAAGTTAGTCCCGCAGATCAATTATTACTGAATCGTAAGTTAAATCATCGTGGGATGCCCTATTTAAATCACTATGTAAAAAATATACCTTGAATTGATCTAGCTATTCTGAAAAAAAAGTTTATGCCCACTATCTAAAATATTAAATGAAAAAAATCCTTGCCGTTTTCATTTAAATTCTATTTTTTAATTATCTTCACGAATTGTTGTGAGGTTTTAAGGGGTCAAATAAGAACAAAAAGACGGGTAACAAATGTAGGAATATGTATTAACAAAAAGTAGACAAAGACAATATAGAGAAGTGGGAATTACGTCCGACAAATAGAACTGTGAGCTGACTCGCATTGGCTTACTCTCAAGCCACAATTGTCCCTGTTACTTATAGTAACAAGTCGGCGCATTCCAGTAGTCTTATAGGGTGTATCACCTATAACACGAATAAAAAATCGCTTAAAAACCAAGCCCTAGTAATATTTAGTGTGTATATATATTTACTTTGTCGTTAATTGTTTTATTTTCGAAGGTTCCTCCGGACATACATATACACACACTTGCCCTTTATACATGTATAGATGATCTCAATCATTCCCCTGATCCCCTGATCCCCTGTTCCGCCAGCCTCTCTTCCAGACAGTTGGTAAACGGTACAATTACAACTATTATCACTGTCACCTTAATGTTCCACAGTTTTGTCAGCTCTCAGGCCGGAACGACGTATTCGACTATCTTCTCGAGCTTATTTCCTATAACCCCAACCTAAAAAGAGGGAACCACTCTGATTGACTAATAAATTATTTATTTATTTATTGATCTACTAGGTTAGGGTTAGGGTTAGGGTTTAGAGTTAGTTCCATGGGGAAATAATGGATAGATGAATTAACAGATAACATTCATTCAGAGTGGTTCCCCTTTTTTAGGTTGGAGTTTTAGGAAATAACACTTTTCGTTTTTTTTTGTTTTTTTTTTCATTGGAAACTGCAAAATCTAAGAATTTCTTCTATGATTGGTATCTATGTTGTCTTCATATGCCTCAGCTATTCTTTATTGATTATTTTTCCCCCCAGTTCTCTAGCAAGGTTCAAGTAAAAATCTTCTTTTTTACCTTCCTGTAATTTCTGGTCGTCTGACCAGGATTAGGTGATCTGTTACATAATCTATGCATAGATTATTGTCAACCCCCTGTATTTCTGAAGGGATGGCCCCTTTTCATATCACGGGCGGGACTTTCCATGGAATATTACAGAAAGCCCGCGAAATACGTGAAGTCACGTGGGACGTGGTTGGCCCTCAGTTTCAGCTTGGACGTCAGGCAGAAAAGATATGTCTGCTCTAGCTGGGGCTCTCTGCACACGCGCGTTGTGTTTAGTTAGAGGAATATGTTTAGTTAAGTAAATAAAGGTTTAAATAAATAATATGGTTTTGTGGTTGATGAATGTCTTGGCAACAAGACTGACCTAGAAGAAGAAATGAATCTAGGAAGACCAACCAGCAAGACGAAGTCCAGACGCTAGCAGAAGAACGTAAGATACCAAAGATGAGCAGAAGAATAATAGAAGTAAAGAAAGGGTATACAACAGATCTACTTTTTATTTCAAAATCCCAGGAGATTTAATATGCCTCATTTTACAGGAGAGGGACTTGTTGGCTCACATTCCATTGGTCTGTATATTCAAAATTCAGTAATTTGCAGGGTTGTGTGATTATTGTATCTTCCTTTACACGGCTGTTCGGTAGATCCTATGTAATTCATAACAAGTCTGATATTATTTTTACAGCATACATAGATATGAAGGAACATATACTTGGATAATATGGACAGGCAGTGATGGAGAATAGTTGCATAGATAGATAGATATGAACATATATATATATATATATATATAAATATATATATATATATATATACTAGCAAATATATGCACCCTCCGGGCGCAAGTATTTAAGTTTTAATGTAATGAAATATCGTATTAAATTAGAAAGTCTAATAAGAATGTAGATAAAAAAGATTTGAAACAGAGTGGGGTTATAATAGAAAAATAAAAATGAAACTTATTCTTCCATCACTGCCGTCTTTCATTACTGAATTTCACTTATTTAACTATTTAGTTAAATTAGGAAATAAAGAATAAAATTACACTTATTTTTTCTTGTTAATGGATTTCATTTGAGATTCATTGAAGAGATTTTTGCTTATATTCATTAAAATAAAACCAAACAATTAGAAATCAATAATACTAAGCACATATTTAATAAAATCCCATTTTTAATATCAATATGCAAATTAGCCTTCCCGTTCACACTGCAAACCACTATTTTTTGTATATATAAATACAATAGCATGTTATTAGTATGTAGATATGGACAACACTAATAAAAAGGTGAAGCAATTTTATTAATAATTGAGGTTTAAATACAAATAAAATCATGAAGAATGACTATGTTAATTGTGACTCGATTAGTAATATAGTTTCGGTTACAGACAGAAAAACACACAAAATCAATATATACAGAGAGACAGACAGACACAGAGAGAAAGAGAGATCCCAGCACCCTGCGATAGATATAATTTTCGTGATAGATATATAGATAGATAAGAACTTCATGATGGACGTTTTGGTTGGTTGGTTGTTTTGTTTTACGGCATATCAACAATTTTCGATTCAATTAATGTCGATTCAGGTTATATTTGATAAGCAAAGAACGACTCAGGTTTCTTACAGTACCTGCTGTTATTTAAGAAGTCACCCAGTTAAGTATTGAACAGGCTTATCGCTACTTACCTTCGGTGGTGTAGCGGGAATTGGTGCTTTTAACGTGACTTGACCTTTATAGATAGATAGATAGATGTGAGGATCTTGAAATATGAACATGAGACAGACAAACAAACAGAAATACTCACAGAGACAAAGAGATAGAGATAGTTACTACCAACTTGAGATAGATTGATAGATAGACAGCGCTTCAAGATAGATTTTTCAAAATAGATAGGTAGATAGATATGAGAATCTTGAAATATGTACATGAGACAGACAGACTGACATACACATATATACACACAGAGAGAGAGAGAGAGAGAGAGAGAGAGAGAGAGAAGAGAGAGAGAGAGAGAGAGAGAGAGAGAGAGATGTAGAGAGGAAAGCGATAAAGAAATTTACCAGCAAACTGAGATACATGGATAGATAAATAGATGGATAGATAGATAGATAGATAGAACCCTGAAATATATACATAGGACAGACAGCCAAACAGACAGACAGAGACAGAAAGTGAGATAGATTGATAGATATATAAGCGCTTCAAGATAGATAGATAGATACATGGATAGATAGATAGATAGATAGATAGATAGATAGATATGAGAATCTTGAAACATATAGATTAGACAGACAGACTGACATACACAGATACAGAGAGAGAGAGAGAGAGAGAGAGAGAGAGAGAGAGAGAGAGAGAGAGAGATGTGTATATTGAGAGATAAAGATAGAGATAAATGCCAACAACCTGATACATGGATAGATAGATAAGCGCTTCAAGATAGATTGATAGATAGGTAGATGGATCGATAGATAGATATGAAAACCCGGAAATATATACATAGGACAGACAGCCAAACAGACAGACAGGGACAGAGAGTGATATAGATAGAGATAGAGATATAGTTAGCAACAACCTGAGATAGATTGATAGATATATAAGCGCTTCAAGATAGATAGATAGATAGATAGATATGAGAATCTTGAAACATATATTAGACAGACAGACTGACATACACAGATACAGAGAGAGAGAGAGAGAGAGAGAGGGGGTGGAGGGAGAGATGTATATTGAGAGAGAGAGATATAGAGATATATGCCAACAACCTGATACATGGATAGAGAGATAAGCGTTTCAAATAGATAGATAGATAGATAGATAGATAGATATGAGAACCCGGAAATATATACATAGGACAGACAACCAAACAGACAGACAGATAGGGACAAAGAGTGATAGAGATAGAGATAGAGATATAGTCACCAACAACCTGAGATAGATTGATAGAGAGATAAGCGTTTCAAATAGATAGATAGATAGATAGATAGATAGATAGATAATCTTTATATTTATTCTGTTTGGCCAAATCTATGCACTTTTGAATACCTCAGTGTGCGCGTGTGACTGCCTGTTCATCTGTGCTCACCTGTCCTCAGATGTGATGTCGTTAGTAGCTATGATAATATTACTGGCAATAGTAAAATAAAGCTGCAGGGTCGACGATACAGATAGCAAGTTGATTCCTCCACGGGCCTGAAATCTCTAATTACTTATGACATGTACACATTGTAAGGGCCTCCGAGGCTTAGCAAAGCCGGAAAGACTTGTACATTGAACAGTGGTATGCCAGTAGATCGGTGCGCCACCTGCTGGGAACATAATATGTAAGGTTAGATGGCCGCCGGGAAGAAGATCGGAGATCATCGGTACGGAAGGTTGGAGCGGGATGAGAAGTTAGAAATTGAAATGAAACCGGGATGAAGGTAAGGAAGAAGAAAAATGCTAAATGCTAAAACTGTAAGGAAATAAGAAGGAGTGCACTTATAAAACTTTTTGATGTGTTGGACTTTAGCTGAAACTGCTTATGGTATGGCCATCTCGCAAGAGAGATGTCTTGCGAGAACGAGGATTTGAAATGGACTTCTTTTTCCCACGGCTACATTTTCTGTATATCTATCTATCAATCTATCTATCTGTTAGATATGATAACCTCTCTCTATCTCAGTCTGTCTGTCTGTCTCTCTTGTATATTATATATATATATATATATATATATATATATATATATAATATGTGTGTGTGTGTGTGTGTGTGTGTGTGTGTATATATATATATCGGTGGGGGTCTTGCGGCAATGAGTATTTAAAATGTGTTCTTTTTTTCCCTTAGGGGAGTTTTCTATCTATCTATC
>CM042146.1:56667917-56680417 GCA_023376005.1 Doryteuthis pealeii | reverse complement strand
ATTTGAAGCTGACGCCACATACGCTCAAAAAACCCAACCTTTTAAAAAAATACTTTCAGGAATTTTTTTTGTCGTTTTTTTTTTCTTTGTTGGCTTTTCTTATTTTATCTTTTTTTTTTAAAAGAACAAATCATCAGTTTCTTCCATTTTTCTTTTATATCTTTTATCGTATTTTCAGTCGTTTCTTTTTCCTTCTTTTATTTTAAAAAAAAAACACTTTCTGAAATCTTTTTTTATATTCTATGACTTTCCCTTCTATTTCAAGACAGTATTCTCTATTAATTCTCTTGTTTTTTATCCTTTTTTTTATTTTTTTTTTTTTTTTTGCTTATCTTTTTTATTCACTTATTCTTATTTACTTATGTGGCCTAAAATATTTTCTTTTACTGTTTTTCAAATTATTTTTGTTATTATTACTAACGCTATTTTTTTCTCATTCTTTTTTCCTGCTATATGTGGCCTCTCTGTATTCTAAGCTTTCATTGTAATATACTTCATTTATTCCTTTTAAATCATCACCGTTCTTTATGCATCGATTTTTTGGCTCTTCTCGTCTTTCGCCGATAATTTGATTAAAGTTCGTCACACAAACGAAAATGAAACATGCGATTCCCTACCATTTAGAGTTAATCAGTAAAATTGATACATTCTTTATTTAATGTACGACGAAAAAAAAGAAAAAAAAGAATCAAAACGAAAGAAAAAAAGGAAAAGAAAAATGAAGAAAAAAAAAAAGCATGATACTTAAAGCCTCAAACAAAAATTACAGAAAAAAAAAGTGTATGTAAAATGAGTTTATATTGACATGTCTTGGCACAAAATCTTTCATTGACTCGATTGAACTTAAATAGAATTGATATCTAAATCAGTCGCCATGAGAAATATATCTGATTCCTCATGAAAAAAAAAAAAAAAAAAAAAAACAGCGTATTTACTTTAAGATTGATTTAGAAGGATTTTCTTTCTCTGCATTATTTATCTATTTATCTATTTACTTATCTATTTATTTATTTATTTTGAACCTTTTTTACTGCAGAAAGATAAAACAGAACTCGAATAAGAAAAAAGAAACCAATTCTATCAAGTTAATAAACACAGATTTTAACAGAGTTAATCACGTATTATTTTGATTTTTCAGATTGTCCTCATCTTTATTGTAAAATAATTATCTATACATTTATAAAGGGCAGTTGTGTGTATGTGTATGCGCGGAGGAAACTTCGAAAATAAAACAACTAACGACAAAGTAAATATATATACACATTAAATATCACCAGGGCTTGGTTTTTAGCAAAAATAATAAAGATTTGATTTGTATTCGTGAAGATTATTAAAAAATAAAGTTTAAATGATTACAGCATGGATTTTTTTTATTTAATATTTTAGATAGTAGACATTAACATTTCTTTTCGGAGTAGCTAGATCAATGCAAGGTATATTTTTAATAGTGATTTAAATAGGGCATCCCACGAGGATTCAACTTACGATTCAGTAATAATGGATCTGCGGGACTAACTTAAAACACATTAAATATCACCAGGGCTTTATTTTTGAGCAAAAATTAAAAAGATTTGATTTATATTCGCGAAGATAATTAAAAACTGAAATTTAGATAGTAACAGCATAGTTTTTTTGTTTTGTTTTGTTTTTTTGGAGGGGGTTGTTTTTTTGTTTCTTTTTTGCATTTAATATATTAAACAGGGGCGCTGATTTTTCTTTCTTACCAGAGTGTCTGTGCACTTTTTCTGACACCCCCACCAGGCCGAATCAACGCAAGGTCTTTTTTACGTAGGGATTTTAATGGGAAATCCTGAAAAGATCCAACTTGTGATTCAGTAATAAAGGATTTGTGAGACTATCTTTTTGGTAATAAAGAACTATTTGCTCGTAAATTCCTACCATAAAATAAACTGAACACCCCATTTTATGTCCGTGTTTTTGCATAAAAATGTTTTATTTTTTCTTGCACCCGTTATTTTACAATACTAAAATATATCTAATTTATTTATTTTAATATTCACTCCAATGTGTATATTCTAAAAGTTTTTATTTCGTGAAAATGGTTACTTTTAAAGTGGGGGCTCGTTTTTACACTTCAACTTTTTACTCGTAAATTCCTGCCATAAAATGCCCAAGCCTAATTTCATGGTAGGAATTTACGAGTAAAAAGTTGAATATTATCTTTTGTTGTTGTTATTTCTTTTCTTTTTGGCTTTGGTACTCTAGAATAAAAACGTCAGATTCATCGTCGACGAAAAAACAAAATTACGGTCATAAAAGGAGGATCCAATTTATGCATAAATTGTAAAACGAGCCCCCACTTTAAAACTAAACATTCTCACAAAATAAACATTTTTAGAATATACACATTGAAGAGAATATTAAAATAAAGAAAGAAAATATTTTTTAGTATTGTGAAATAACGGGTGCAAGAAAAATAAAACATTTATTGCAAAAACACGGACATAAAATGGGGGTTCAGTTTATTTTATGGTAGGAATTTACGAGCAAATAGTCCTTTATTACCATCTTTTTGCCCCCTCCTCTCTACCCAGGCGACGCCGGGTAGCTGCTTCTAGTTGAGAATAAATTCTTTGTTCCATGGCATCAACATTAATTACAATATTTTTTCTTCTTCTTTGTCTTTTGTATCTAAGACTAAAGACTTGATGTTTATATGGGGAAAAAAAGAGACCATAACAGGGTTAGAATGCCTTCGGATAGAATCCACGGGGCGGCCTAATGTCGCTATCAGCTAAACAGCGTGGGAGTCTATCCCCTTTTCACAAGCGCTAGGAGATTTTTTTGGCGTCTGAGGTGGAGCGCCACACCTACCATCAGCTCCTCACTTTACCACACACATCCCTGTGCTACTTATACGCTGAGTTGGCGAGGGCCGCTATTGAACCAGGAACTTTGCGATTCCTAGCCAAGTGCTGTAAACACTAAGCTAAACCGGTTATACACATGCACATCGTTCGATGTACCTTCGGCCTTCTTCAAGTGACCCCTGTAATCCATTGAGACAAGTGTCAAGACTCTGTCCTTCCGAGCATAGCAATAACTCTACTTATTCTTCAACGCTTTGTTTGCGCAGCAGTCAAATTATTCGAAATGATTTCCCATGATTCAACTAGGGAAATAATTTCGAATAATTTGACTGTTGTGCAAACAAAGCGTTGAAGAATTTATGATGGTCTCATTTAAATAGTGACGTCATTGTTTTTTGCACGCCTATCTATTTGAGAAGCTCCATGATCATTTAATTTAATATATATATCTATGTGGGCAGCACACGTGGTGCAAGGGGGAGCAAGCCAGATTCCCAGACCATTGTAATTGAGTTCGGTTCGTTAAATTTTTAAATACTAAAACAATAGGAGAAGTATCCCCGTTGAGACAAAAAAGCAAGATTTCATTTTCTGATTTCATCTTTTTTGTCTAATTTATAAGACATGAATGACTTTCCGCTCCAAAAAAATCCATTTCAAGAACATTAAAAACAAAATAGCTAAATGAAAAGAAATATATCTATATTAATAATGAAGATTCGCTTCCGGTTTTTGTCTGTAACAAAAATTACGTCACTGTTTACGTCACATTACCCAAAATCGTCATAAATAGAATACACTCAAATTTTGAGCGTGCAATGTTAAATAGTCCTCATTGGTTTTTTAAACAAGTTTCAATAAATATATACCTCGTATTATCTATCTATATATAGTTTTTTTTTAATTTTAATATATATTTAAAGTTATCAGAACTAAGTTTCCATTTCAATTTTTTTATTTTTTTTACTCCTTTAATAAATTTGATGATTTTACTTTACTTATGATAGAAACTCTTTGATATTAAATTTTCAACTCCCATCCCCTCAGGCAATATTTATTTTACGTCACCCAGAAGGCGTTTTTTATTTTGCTAGTTAGTTTTAATCAGTCATCCATGATTTTGTTGTAGCATTTTCTGCACTGTTAAGAATCTTATTTCAATTTCAATCTATCTAACAGGATATTTATGTACCTTGCCCAGATTCTCAATATCTATCCTTTATTTAACAAATTTCATAAGCGTAATAATCATATATATATATAATTCTAAGGAACTGTAGGAAGCAAGTGGTGTAAAGGTTAAAGTCATGGGAAATGGACTTGTCGCCCCGAGTTCAAATCCTGGACTCGGTAATTGCATTTCACTTAGCGCTAATAACCTTGGGGAAGGTATGAATCCTACTCTCCCTCCGCCTATGGATAAATAGTAGGGCAGACTGGGCTCTTTAACCTTGGTTAGGCAACCGGTCTAGGAGAAGGAAAACTCTGAATTCAAAACCTATTGAACTCCGCTTAAGAAATTGACCTTGTGTCACATCCTGCTCGTGCGGAGGGGTTAGTAAATATATATATAATTCTAAGGCCGATTGTGAATTTTTGAAAATGCACCGGTCAAAAGGGCCCTTAAGTCTGTTTTTTTTTTCTTTTTTTTCTTTCGTCTCCTTTAACTTCCCTGTTTACGTTTAATAGTTGATCGAAGGTAATAAAAATACTATTAAAATTTCTATATAAAATCAGATGTATCAGAAATGTGTTATATATATATATATATATAATATATATATATATAAATATATATATATATATAGTATTTGTGGAAAAAGTGACTTACCGGTGAAAATGGTCACAATGGTTAGTTGATGCAAGTTTCACTATGATAAGACAGCGATATAACAAATATAAAGTGCTCAATACATTAGTAGAGCAAATGTATTATCATAAAGGTACACTGTAATAACCTACTCGAGTTTCACCATAATGATCTCCAGAGTTAAATCCACTGGATTAATCAATATATTGATTAATTGCAGTCTATTTCACGTGTGTATTTTTTTCGCGACAAACGGTTGATTATAAAATACACACGTGAAATCGACTGCAATTAATCAATAAATTGATTAATCCAGTGGTCTTAACCCTGAAGATCCTTATGGTGAAACTCGAGTAGGTTATTACAGTGTACCTTTAATATACATATATATATATATATATATATATATGAGAAGTGACGTAGTTTCGGTTACAGACACACGTCGAAATCTCCATTATAATAAGAGATGTATTATTCCATTTTCGGCATTTTGAAGGGTTATTAGATCTTATAAGAGACGGCTATGAAAAAGGTCGGAGAATACAACGGCTGAAAAGTTATGTCTGTAACAACCAAGATGAGGACATCACTTCGAATGAGTCTGTTTCTAATAAAGGTTTTTATATACATAAATAAAGCTGGGTTTAGTGCTTTAAAAATTGATACGGTTGATATGATTTTTTTATTTATTTTATACGCCTTTTCACTAGTAGCAAACATATGCTTCACAAAACCAGCGAGGCATAAACATCTAATCATTTACATGCTTTTTTTCTTTTTCAAAAGAATATATATATATATATATATATATATATATATATATATATATATGTGTGTGTGTGTGTGTGTGTGTGTGTGTTGTTACAGTTTTTTATTTCTATTTATTCGATGTTAGTGATCGTGGGTTTCGAGGTTAAGGGACTTAATTCTTTGTCAATAAAGATGATACCAAGTTTATTTTCAATCTTTTTTTCATTATTTGTTGTGCCGTCCAGATATCATTTCACCGCCTTTGTCTCATTTTTCTGTTATATATATATATATATATATATATATATATATATATATATATATATAATATATTATTATTATTATTATTATTATTATTATTATTATTTCACTCATTTCACTCATTTTGAATTTTTCACATCAGCGTTAGCTGATGGTATTTCACAGGAGGCTGAGTGACAACAATCTCCTCAGGTCTCCAGGACTCCTCTTAGTATTATGGCTGATCACTCTATGAGAGCTTTTTACACCTCTCTAGCTGATGATTCACTGGAGGGTGAGTGACAGCAAGTATTCTTATTCTTATTCTTCTTATTATTATTATTATTATTATTATTAGTGAGTATTCTAACCGATTGCAGCAGTGCAGTAGTCTGGATGGTCTCAATTCTTCCTCTGATTTTCAGATCTTCCAGTCTTTTTTCCAAGTTTATTGGGACTGTTCCAAGTGCACCAACTACAGTTCGTATCACTCATATTTCACAGCTTTTCAATACTCTGGCAATATCCAGGTATTTATCCATCTTTTCATTTCCTTTCAGCTTCACCTTGTGATCTGCTGGAACCGCAAAGTCCACCAGTTGACACATTCTCTCTTTTTTCTTCTCTTTTTCTTTTTGTTAATCAACACTAGGTCTGGTCGCCTGGCTGGGATTGGGTAATCCGTCTTTATCTCGAAGTCCCAGAGAATTTTATGCGTTTCATTCTCAAGAATAGATTCTGGTTTATGCATATACCATTATGTTGTATGGTCAATATTTTTATTATTATTATTATTATTATTATTATTATTATTATTATTATTATATATGTATATGAATATATGTGTGTGTCTCAAAAATATAAATGGAAAAGTCAATAAAACGAGACAAAATATTATTCAATTAATATTTCATCTTTATTTATTAAAAAGAAAGACAATATATCAATTGAAAAAAAATGTTTATTGTTTCGTCGGTTTGTTGGATTTGATGGCATGTCAACCCTTGTCGGGTGATTTTATGCCGAAGACATTTGCTTTCTTTATTCTTGTTGGGTATTTCAATTTTTTTTTCTTAAAACATTTTAAATACATCTTTTTCATCTCGTTAAATATTTCTAAAATATTCAGTTTTTCTTCAAATTAGTGTGAGTGCGAGTTGACAGCATGGATTCTCATAAATCTTTCTCGTTACCCGACCCTATCGGTCATCGCCCCTAGCAAGTCTTCTGCACGACATCCACTGTCTGCTAAAAGCTGATAAATGTTTGTTTTTGCTTTTTGACCAACACTGGTGTGATTATGTGTAGGTTTCCGCAGAAGAACGTCACTTGTGCGTTCGTCCTTTCTTCTCCAACATTGTCCCGCATGTCTTGTTCGTTTTACTTGTATAGTTAGTATGATTACAATCTGAAAATGCTGGACATACAAGAGGAATAATGTAATTATTTTTTTTCAAGAACTAATCTACGAGGTTAATATCAAATGTAAGTTCTCCAAAATATTTAGAAATCAAGAAACGTTTATTGCTTATTGTGGACCATATGACCTTTATGCACCCCCTCCATGATCTCGACTCACGAGGACACTTTTCCCATTTGCACCGTCAAAATCCGGTTGTTCGTTAGGGGTTAGGGTTAGGGGTTAGGGTTAGGGTTAGTATTAGGGGTTAGTGTTAGGGTTAATGTTAGGGGTTAGGGTTAGGGGTTAGTTTTATAATTTAAAAAACTCTAAAAATCATCTGTTAACAATTAACCGGATTTTGACGGTGTAAATGGAAGAATTGTCCCCACTAATCAAGATCGCAAAAGATCATATGGTCCCTTATTGTCAATGATGTTTTACATAATTTTAAAGTTTCGAAATGTATCTATTTTTCTACAAGATCACCATTTTTGTAAGCACAGTCGCAGTTTATGTATGTCTTTGCCGAAGGAACTCACCGCCAGTCCTTCGAGGGAGCGTTGAATCTCGTCGTCGCTGCAAAATAATTTTTTTGGGCGAAGAATTTCAGTCGGTTTGATGCCTTCTATGTTCAAAAACCGAATAACAACTTCACACAGTGGTAATCGATGCATTTTTTTAGGCGCTGTGGCAGTTTGTTTTTGCCATGACAAACCAGTCCGCTGCCATGCCGTTGAGAAAGCGTTAGACTTCGTCGTAAACTTTCAACACCACTTGCGGACGTTTTTGATATCCATGCACGACTTGCCATACAATTCCGATGAATTTCATTTGCCTTCTAAAACCGAATAACTGCATGAACTTCACACTTGGCGTTAGCGTCAATAAGGAGTTCCTTTAGAAAAGGACTGCCAAGCCAAGACTGGGAGTGGTAAGCACAGGAGGTACATCCACAGCAAACACAACAGTGTTGCCAATAGTCGGACGAACAGTTTTCGTGCATCTGCAGCGCTTTGGAGACCTTACTTTTGGGATTACCTTCGTATAATTCTAGTTAGTAATGATTAATCAAATGTGAATAACTGTGGATACGTACTCCAATCCAATTGTGAGATAGGGCCGGGTTAGCTCAGTCGGTAGAGCGTTCGGCGTGAAACCACAAGGTTCCTAGTTCGATACCGGTCCTCGCCAACTCAGCGTATGAGTAGCACAGGGATATGTGCGGTAAAGTAAGGAGCTGATGGTAGGTTGGCGCTCCCCCTCAGATGCTAAAATAATCTCCTTGGTCTAGCGCTAGTGAAAAGGGGATAGACCCCCTCGCTGTATGGCTTATACCGATATTAGGCCGCCCCGACGACGACTTTATAATTAAATTTAGTTCAAATCCTGGACGTGGTAATTGCATTTCACTTAGCGCAAATACCCTTGGGAAAGGTATGAATCCTACTCCACCACCAGCTATGGGCAATAGTAGGGCAGACTGGGCTCTTTAACCTTGGTGAGGCAACCGGTCTAGGAGAAGGAAAACTCTGAATCCAAACCTGTTCCGCTTAAGAAATTGATCTTGTGTCGCATCCTGCTCGTGCGGGGGGTTGGTAAATATATATAATTAAATTTAGCCGGACAAGCTGGGAACAGATAACAAATGATTATAGACATCAAAATGGTGGTTTATGAAGGATAACGCGCATGGTTAATGTTTCCATATTTTCATTTAATACTAAAAATGTTATATATATATATATATATATATATATATATATATATATATTATATATATAAAAGTAAATTGGTAATTTTGCTTGAAGCATTGTTAAGTATGTTATAATATATTAATAAAAAAAACTTAAGCACGTTCATTTCTGATTTTTGTCTCTGAAGATAAAGTTTCTTTGAAATCGATAAGACAAAAAAAACAATTTTTCGTATTGTAATTGCCTTCAAATTATTAATATATATATATATATATATATATATATATATATATATATATATATCGAGGTATATAGGAAGTACAAAACATTTATGCATCCGTGGATTCATACATTTTTAAAAGAAGTTTCATGATTTTAGTTGAATATAAGGCGCTTTACATCTAAGTTGCATAGAAAGAAACTATCATGTTAGTCTCACAGTTATTCTAACGCTAGCAACAACAAATACATTCATGAAAACTTAGTTTAATTGTAAAGGTTTATTATATAACAAAACAGTGACTAACAATATAATTGCTATCCTATATGAAAGTCAAGTTTGAGAGACCTAGCAGTCTGATGAAGAGGGAAACAAGGGTATTCGGTATCCTCTATTTTAGTCTGTCTATTCGGGGGTTAATTAATTTAACCTTGCCGTGGAGCTGGTCTGTAGGTGTCTGTTGATTATGGCGCTAAAACAAATTGGCGCGACATGGGATTACTATGTCCAGTCGCAGAAAGGCTCTCCTTCACTTAACTCCATATATAGAAACGGTCGTATTTTACTGACCTAACATAACGAACAAGCATATAGTATTGGCATTTCAGTCTCGGAAGGCTATAATAAAGTTTTTGTGCCCCTGAAGTTACAGCGCCTTATGTGACTGTGAAGTCCGATGTTTGAAAATCATTCTCGACCATAGATGTCGCATTTGAAGGCTGTCCCTGAAGATGTTGATGTTCCGGTGCTTTGTTGCCGCTGCTTTCTTCTAGACCTCCTTAGCTTCATGGTTTTGCGTCAGGGTGACTTCTGACATTAACAATCCTCTATAATACTTTGCCGGGGCACAACTTTACCGATACACTCTGATGTCTTGCCACTCGGTACAAAATTGATAACTTAGCCAAAAAATAGCTGTAGATCGCCAGTCAACTGACAAAGAAATCACCTCGCTCCTTTGTAAAATAAATGTATATATTTTGTACATAAGCATCAAAAAAGCGTTGTGTTCAATTGTTTTGTTGATCCGTTGACAGCTATTGGTTATTTAATCTTTTTTCAGCCGAGTTGGTAAAAGGAACGAAACCAGCTCTTTTTCAGCCTTCCTGTAAATCAACAGACAACATAAGAACGGGAGTTTGGAACGGGTAGTTTCGACTGTAATACTGAGCCGGAGCATCGTTCCCATACATACATACATAAACCGAACCCTGTGCCCCGGCAAAGTATTATACCTCTACAGAGATTCTGCCGTCACCGAGGGCGGTCCTGATCCAAATTTTCCCATATAACAAGCATATACTCAGTTAAAAATAATTGCTGTCGTCCCCATTCATAAAAAACGAATATGGTAGATGTTACTTTTTGTTAGCAGGTTCTTTACCCGTGTTTGTATTTACCCAGTTCCTCTACCACGGACAAGATGTGAGACAAGGTCAATTTTAAGCGGAATACAGCGGATGGAGAAAGGCCGCATCCCCAAACAACTACTGTATATGCAAATTAGTAGAAGGGCCCCGACCGGTAGGAAGACCACAGCAACGGTTCAAAGACGTCTACAAGAAGAAAAAAACATCAACACCAACACATCGGAGGTTGTTGCAAGAAACCGAGCAGCTTGGTGCCTCCTTGTCAAACAAGGCACGAAAACGAGTGAGAAAGAGAGGAAATTAGCCGCCACAGCAAAGAGAGCCAGAAGGGAGGAGAGACAACAGCAGCCCCAGAAAGCATCCCTGTTTGTGTGCATACACTGCACCAGAGACTGCCATTTAAAAAATGGCCTGTTTAGCCACTAGCGCAAATTTTTAAAAATTGGACACTACGCCATCGTCTTTAGCAGACGGAAGGATACCAACCCAGCTGGTTTAAAATTCGAAATTTCCTTCTCCTAGACGGGTTGTTTAACTAAAGATCAAACTGCTAGTCTGTCCTATCGAAGGTGTGGAGAGTGTAGTACAGACCATTCATGCCCTTCCCAAGGGCATTAGGACGAAGTGAAACGTAAACAACATCGTAAATGATTTTAAATCGGGTCATCAATTCTATTTTTTAAAAAGATAACCGTTATGTTAACCGTTCTGCGAGAAGGAAGATTCTGAATACAAGCCAGCCGTATTCTGCTTTAAAAAAATAACATTATGTCTCTAAGCCCGTGGCGGAGGGGTTGGGTAAAATACAAACACTACAATAAGCAAACTTCCCTTTATGGCCTACTAAAACTCTATTTTTATTTCTTTAGAATTATTTGACATTTTTTCTTCTTTATTTTTATGTGATTCGGTTTTTGTTTATGGTTGATGTTTTCGCCGACCTTACTTTTCTATTGTAGAAATGATACCATGATATATTTTTTTTGGCTTTTTTATGTTTCTGTTTTGTTTTTGTCATATTTTTTTTTGGCTTTTTTTTTTTTTGTTTTTTGTTTTTCTTTTGAACAACTAAATGGGCCGTGACAAAAGATTTTTTCTTCACGGAATTCTTTCTCGTTTGTCGTAATATAGAATAAAGCCCTGTGCAGCTGCGACGAAAAACAATTGAAATTATGATGAAAAATATCTTTGGAAAAAAAAAAAAACAACATTGTAGTTAATGAAAGTAATAGTTTTACCAAACGTTACTGTCTGGTTTGGAATATTTCCAAAGCATTTTGAAAAACAGAATGAAGAATTCGACTAGAAATTGAGACACCATAAATCAGCGTGAATACTGGGGAAAGTGCTGTAATAATAACGAGGCAAACTGTCATAGATATCCACCAGATATTACTCGTATGAAAACACAGGAAATACGAAGCATTGTCATGAATGGGTAAACTGAAACGAGGAGACAAAACGCAGAGGATAAGATCCCTAAATTAAAAGGATAAGATTATATATATATATATATATATATAGATATATATATATATATATAT
Source organism: Doryteuthis pealeii (assembly GCA_023376005.1). Classification (NCBI taxonomy): domain Eukaryota; kingdom Metazoa; phylum Mollusca; class Cephalopoda; order Myopsida; family Loliginidae; genus Doryteuthis; species Doryteuthis pealeii. The sequence goes on along the minus strand of CM042146.1, from coordinate 56,668,556 downwards.
ATATATATATTAAATTTTTACTTGAAGGCACTTACAACGCATGTATCGCATAAAATTCGATACTTTTTCTTATAGAAAATGAACTTGACAAGTGTAATCCCAGCAAAGGATGGCTCGGTGCGTAGAATACCGTACAGACTGTTTCGACTTTATTAAGTCGAAACATATAAATATAAAGTCGAAACAGTCCGTACGGTATTCTACGCACCGAGCCATCCTTTGCTGGGATTACACCTGTCAAGTTCATTTTCTATAAGAAAAAGTATCGAATTTTATGCGATACATGCGTTGTAAGTGCCTTCAAGTAAAAATTTAATATATACTTTATTCAGCAACGTTTCTAAATAAACAAACATCCCAAAATCTTATATATATATATATATATATATATATATATGTGTGTGTGTGTGTGTGTGTGTGTGTGTGTGTGTATATATGAACGTAACACAGAAATACGCAAAGATCTCTATATTATAAAGACAAGAGTTTGTATATATGTGAATGCAACATACAAAAATGCGATCACTATATTATAGGACAAGATTTTATATATGTGATCGTAACATAGAAAAATGCAACGATTCCTATATTAGGCCAAGATTTAGTATATAGTAAGTTAACACAGAAAAACGCAAAGAT
>CM042146.1:56660417-56662917 GCA_023376005.1 Doryteuthis pealeii | reverse complement strand
TTTTTGTTTACATGTACGAGTATTTTCGCAATTTTTAAAAGTTTTATTTCTCGAAATAAACGAAATTTGAGGTGTTTGTATGTGCCGTTATGATTAAAGGACTGGTTTAGCTCAATTGGTAGACTGTTCGACTAGGAACTTCACGGTTCCACGTTCGATATCGGCCCTCGCCAACTCAGCGTATGAGTAGCACAGGGATCTGTGCGGAAAAGTAAGGAGTTGATGGTAGGTGCGGCGTTCTACCTGAGACGCCAAAAAAACAATCTCCTTAGTCTAGTGGTAGTGAAAAGGGCATAGACTCCCTTGCTGTTTGACTGATACCTATTTTAGGCCACTCCGACGGCTTTACTTTACTTATTTATGATTAAATAGTATTTTTATTTTACAGATGAATGAAATGGCTTCGATCAGATGATCTTTCAAAAATGAGCACTTTTTTCACCATCAGTAAATTCGAGGCATTAGAATCCATGAGAAAAAACAATAATATCGATAACGTACATTTTCATCAAAATACGTAGACTTATAATGGCTGAAAAATGGCATTTTGGGGGCACCTTTCAAGTCCCATATCTCCCCCAATTCCCAAGCGAACTCAACCATATTTTACTATGTGATAATCCTCATCGAACTCTATCAGAAAATCATATTGGTTTGGCACTTTATTTGTTCACGAAATTGGCCATTTTTGCCCAATCTCAGGGGGGTTATCAGGTCTCAAACGTCACCTAAAACTACGAATTGAGCACTTTTGTCACCATCAGTAAATTCAAAGCATTAGAATCCATGAGAAATATGATGAATACAATACGATGAATAAATCATGCTTAGCAGGTTTGTTTTGGTATTAAACTTTTAGACCAGAATAAACCTTGGGTACCAAACATGATATTCAAAGCATATCAGTGGACCAAGGGCAAGAAGAGTTGTCTAAAGTTTGGAATTTTCATTGTTTGGAGGGCTTGTGTTAGAAAACATTTTTTCTCTTAAAGACCTATTTCGGATTAGAAATATTAACAAGAATCAAGTGATAGTCATAAAAATGAAATCGATTTAGTCAAAAGATCAGATATTTTAAAAATCAACTTAGCATAGAAACCTGAGCGGATCGAGAGGAACCGATGTCATCTTTGGATTCAGCAGTTCAAAATTATCCTATATCATTTTTAAAAAGAACTTACACAATTTACGAAATTATTTTTTGTAGCTAGTATTATCAACACATTTTCTAAAATTAAATGGGGAAAACTTACACGATTTTTTTTTTAAGTTCCAGTCTAATAAAGTCTAAGAAAGAAGCAAAGACAAACAGACTAGAGGACAGATAAGAACAAGCTGAAATATATATATATATATATATATATATATATATATATATATATATATAGATAGATAGATAGATAGATAGATAGAGATGTACAAGTAGCATCCTTTTGTCAGACTCTCGTCACTAGCTGGAGTCTGCCTTCGTATATAAAATCCACTTTGATTTGTTTTATGATTGTATCATCTAGCTTACTGCATTCCACGATAAACTTGCAAAGGGTTAGACTCTAGAATCTGATTTTGAGCTGTCCCTCGTCTAGACTGGTTACACATCTATGACTATAGAGAAGCTACACACTATATCAATTTAAACATAGGGATCATGTCTCCAATAAGTACCCTAGCTTCTCAACTAATCAACTAGTTCATATTTTAACTCGTCAGTAGTGAATTTTGCTTCAAACTTTTGTAAACAAAACAACTGAGGAATTTTTTTTGCATTTATATTGTATCTGACGAAAACAAATTTTATAAATTGTGTGATACTATTTCTGAACCACATCCTTTTATTTAAATAAACATAACAAATAGTTTGTAAATGAAAACTGTCTGGATTTCTCTTTTGATTAATTGAAAAATTCTTTGAGTATAAAAACATCTTTCGTTGTCGTTTTTTTTTTTTTAATTTATCGTAAGTGTTGAAAAATATTCATAAACTTCTGATTAAAAAGAAATTTATTTCAAAAAGGATTTTGCTATTGAATTTTAATTTCATTACGTGTACCAACTATGTGATCAAAATTGATATTTTCAACAATTAAAAACTAGATACATTTATTAAAAAAAAGAATAATAACAATATTAATTTATCGGTAATAGTAAATATTTTTTATTAAAATCAAAAACTGGTACTAATGTGGAATAGTGCGCAAGAAAAATATCATAATCAGAGGTTTATGAATACTTTTCAACCCATACGATAAATTACATTTAAAAAAAAGAAAAAACAAAGAAAAACGAAAACACGTTCTTGTACTAAAATAGTCGTTATTTAATTAGAAAAGAAATTCAGATATGCTCATTTAAATAAAAATACAGTTTTTATTTGAAAAATATTTTTTTTACAAATATGTTTTACAAAATATGTTCACAAATGTTTAAAGCGAACTTACCAGTGATGAGTTAAAATGTGAACCTTTTACTAGCTTGAGAAGCTAGGGTGCTTATTGGAGAC
>CM042146.1:56655417-56657917 GCA_023376005.1 Doryteuthis pealeii | reverse complement strand
TTTTTTACTTTCAAGTAACGGTGCTTAAAATCGAGATTGGAATTTATTGAGTCTGAGTTAAATGAAACTTTTCAGCTTCAAACGGGCTCGCAGTGCAATTAGTGAAGATATAGTGAGAAAGAATATTGATTTGGGTCATTTACGAGTAAAGAAAAGTAGAAAATCCATTAGAAACCAGATGGGGAAATAAGTAAAAAAAAAACGACTAATAAGAAACCCAGACAATTAGGCGAGCATTTTATTGATTGAATAAGAAAGACGATAAATGTTGACCCAATCATAAGAAATTTATTATTTAAAAAAATGGTTAAATAAACGTTTTTAGTTCTGTTGGTTGGTTGGTTGGTTGGTTTTTCTTTCTTGACATTTACATCTGTTACGATTCGTGTAGCCATTTGTGACATAAAGTGATCCCTTGTAGAATACAGTTTGATCCTTTCTTGAAGTAGAAAGATGTAGTATCAGTTTTAATCCTTGTCCACGGGTCCGTCCTTAGAGAGTTGTATAATCCACGTCTGTTTGTCTGTCCTTCTCCAACGATTCGTGTAGCCATTTTATGACATAAAGTGATCCCTTGTAGCATAAAATGTTATCCTTTCTTGAAGTAGAAAGTTGTAGTATCAGTTTTAATCCTTGTCCACGGGTCCATCCTTAAGGAGTTGCATAATCCACGTCTGTTGGTCTGTCCTTCTCCAACGAGAAATTCTAAGACAAGTCATCAACACCTTTAGATAGTTTATCAAATACATATTTTGGCGTTTTTACGGCCGATTCCCCAACCGATGTTTTTGGAACAGTCTATAGGTATAAGTCGTTTTCATTAGCACAAAGTAGTCCAACAAAAGTGATTGACCTTCAGCCACGCTCTGCTAGCACCTATATTACAAAACGGGGAGGATGTGTGTGGTGTAATGGTTAGAGTCAGAGGAAAAAGATTCGTCGACCAGAGTTCCAATCCTGGACGAGGCTGTTTGCGTTTCACATTAATACCATTGGAAAAGATATGCAATCTCTTCAGCTATGAGTAAATAGTACGACAGACTAGGATAGGTAACCAGTTAAACTCATTTAAGAAAATGATTTTGTGTCACATCCTGCTCGTGTGAAGGGGCTGGGATATATATATATATATATATATATATATATATATATATAATGTGGGCAAAATCTGTTTGAGATGGCGATAGCTGACAATTTTGGGGAGATTATGTGCTTAATTAAAGTCATACCTAATTTGAGAATTAATTAGTTATAATTAAACCGATATGCACGCCTAATTCATTTAATATAACTAATTAATTATCAAGGTATGACTTTAATTAAGCACATAATCTCCCCCCCCCAAAAAAATATATATAAAGGTTTTATATATCTAATGACATAGGAACAGTCACGACCATTGGTTTCATGCATGCGTAACCGCAAACATTCGTCAGGTGACGTTGGAGTTTTAAGTCCAAATGCAAGGAAAATCGGAAAAAAAATAAAATATATAAAAAATTAAATATATAAAACCTTTATATATTTATTTATTATTATATTATATAATAATCGTTATTTATCATTATATTATATAAAAGCTCTATAAGATATTGAGCACTCTCCCAATAATACTACACTTTAGCATACCGTTCCAGTAAAAGCTGAAACAGGGCCAATCCCACACTATATATATATATATATATATATATATATATATATATATATATATATATATATATAGGGGTGGGTGTTTACCATAAGAGCAATGTGAAGAATTCATTCTGGACAATCACACAATAGCTAGGACTTGACATGACCAGCCGATTGATCGGTTCGGACCTTTCCGACATCTCATCTCTCACAACTAATGGCCAAAGTAGAGTAGTGATGTCATGGGACCACTTATTACCCGTGTCGCAGACTGCTCAGCCACCACAATCCTGTCCTCAAGTATTACGGGTTGCCACCTACAACCAGCAGATGGTCTTATTTGGTGGGGTCTTACTCTTCCACAGAGGTGTAGTAGACGTATTCTACTGCTCAGATACAGGGCAGACATGTTTAGAAGAGATTGAAAATAATACAACTAGACACCACTGGAGTAGGAAGTAGGAGCGCATAAGTGAGGTTCTCACGTAGACACTAACACGTTGATGCACCAGTGTAGGTCGACCAGCAAAAACCTACATTAATTAGATCTGTGCATATTCTGGATATCGTGTGGAAGACCTGCCGGGGGAGACGACCAACCTGATGATGGTGATGATGATGAGGATGATGGTGATGAGGAGGAGGATTATATACATAAGGGGTTTGCTATAGGCTGTCGTGTATATTAAGAGTAAGCAGTTCAAGTTAAATTAACGGGCTTAAATTCCAGCATCGTATGTCACCCCGCCGAAAGAAAAAGATACCAAAAATCAAGGAACTAACCGAATTTAATGAAATTTTCAGTATTGATATAGTAATAAATAAAGGATATAATGCATCAGTTATTTTATTTAAAAGCTTTTACATT
>CM042146.1:56647917-56650417 GCA_023376005.1 Doryteuthis pealeii | reverse complement strand
GCAGAGACTTTGTGATAAAGACAACAAAAGACAAGAAAACTGGTTTAAAAGAATCAATGTATAATAGAAAGTAGATCTTCTTTAAGTAATTCAGATAGAAAAAAGGCCAGTGGTTAGAGAATCTGGAACATTGTGATAAAGACAAAAAAAAAAGACATGTAAACTATTTTAAAATAATCAATGTATAATATGAAGAATATCTTGCCTTAGAAATTCAGATTGAATGTCGTTTTATGTCTTGTGCGGACAAGAATCTCCGCGATGTGAACCTTTGAATCAGAGATGATAGCATTTTGCTGTGTTAGCTATCGATTTGTTTTCTGTTCTTAGAGAGAAGAGACATTTCACTATCAGCACGACTTGATGATGATGATGATGATGATGATGATGATGATGATGATCTTTGGTTTAGAGAAAAAAGATTATTTAAAAATTACATCTACCGTGTGTAGCTATCTATCTATCTATATATAAAGGGCAGTTGTATGTATGTGTATGTCCGGTGGAAACTTTGAAAATAAAACAATTAACGACAAAGTAAAATATATACACATTAAATATCACCAGGGCTTGGTTTTTGAGCAAAAATAATGAGGATTTGATTTATATTCGTGAAGATAATTAAAAAATAAAATTGAATGATAACAGCATGGATTTTTTTTTATTCAATATTTTAGATAGGAGATTTACATTTCTTTTCAGAGTAGCTGGATCAATGCAAGGACTATTTTTTTACGTAGGGATTTAAATGGGGCATCCCACGAGGATTCAACTCGCGATTCAGTAATCATGGATCTGCGGGATTAACATTTAAAAAATCCCCTCTCCCAGCGAGGACAAGTGGCAAAGTTCTGCCTGGGGGAAGGCCTTCTGCGACCACGCGAACAACTTTTACCCTCACCTATCCGATCAAAAGTTGTATATCTGTGTAAGGAGTACGCACAAAAACAATCTAAAAAGAATTAACGACTCTAATAAAGTGAATCTATTAATATTTCACTCCTTGGCAGCTTTTCACATCAGCGTGAGCTGGTAGTCTCTCACTGGAGAAAATTCCTGGGGCCTTCAAGACTCTTCTGAGTATTCTAAGCGATCTTACCAGTTCTGGTGTCTGGATGGTCTCGATTTTCCCTGTGTTTAAATTTTCGCCAGTCTTTTTGTCCAAACCCTTGAGAACCGTTCCAAGGGCAGCAAATACAATTGGTATCACCTTCACCCTCATATTACACCGTCTATATTATTTTTTGTTCAGACCTGTCGTGGCCAGTGGTACACTGGAGGCTGAGTGACAGCAAGTCTCCTCAGGTCTTCAGGACTCTTCTGTATATTCTAGCCTACCTTAACAATGTTGTAGTTTTCATGGTCTCGATTCTTCTTATTATTTCCAATTCTCACAAATTATTTGAGGGCTATTCCAAAGGAACCAATTAAAATTGGTATAACCTTCACCTTCATGTTCCACAGTTTTCTCAGTTCTCTGGCAAGGTCCAAGTATTTGTCTAACATTTCGCTTTCTTTCACTTTCACTAGGTGGTCGGCTGGGATGGCAAAATCCACGAGATGACAGGTTCTCTTCTTCTTGTTAATCAATACTAGGTCTGGTCTCCTGGTCGGGATTAGGTGATCCGTCTATATCTCGAAGTCCCAGAGAATTTTATGCCTCATTCTCCAGGACAGATTCTGACTAGTGCATATACCATTTAGTATGTTGAAACATTACTTTCTTGCTCAATTCCCAGTGGATCACTTTTCCCTCCCCGTCGTTTTATTCCTGTACTCTCTTTGTGCTAGTTTGCTACATTTGTTTATTATATGATTAAACGTTTTGTCTCTGCTCCACACTTCTGCATTTGCTATTCTGCTGTGTCTTATCTAGTTTTGCCTTTATATAGTTTGTTCTTATGGCATTGTCTTCTTCTGCAATTATAAGAGATTCAGTTTCTCTCTTGAGGTTTCCTCTTCTTAGCCATGTTCATGTCTTCTGGTGTTATATCTCTTCAGATCTGATTAGGCAATTTATTCCAAAAACATATAATTATATTGGCAAAAATATTCAATTGTTGAGAGACGTACTTTTTTTTTTCTAAAACTAAGGTCTACATTGAGACCCTAACTCAGACCCAACGAGTAAGACCCAACTTGCCAATCGACAATGTCCCCCTTCTTCATGACAATGCTCGACCACACACAAGCATCAGGACAAGGGATAAAATCGCGTAATTCAGGTTGACAACTTTACCGATTCCTCCATACTCACCAGATTTAGCGCCTTCAGACTATCATCTCTTCGGCCCGAGAGGATTTGAGAGGCAAACATTATTCCAGTGACGAAGAAGTGAAATCTGTAGTGAGGAAGTGGCTCAAAGAACAGTCAACAATTTTCCGGGTCAGGGATACATGCTCTCATTTGAAGGTGGAACATTGTTTTTGAGATAAATGCTGACTATGTGGAGAAGTAGGGTTGTAATCCACAGAAGATTAGCTTCATTTTGATGTATGA
>CM042146.1:56612917-56642917 GCA_023376005.1 Doryteuthis pealeii | reverse complement strand
ACACACACACACATATATATATATATATATATATATATATATATATATATATATATATATATATATATATATATATATATAAATGTATGTATGTATGTATTGCATAATGATATCTGACAATGTGATTAAGAAATATGACTGAAAATGAATTTAACATGTTTTACGGGTAAATTGTTAATTTCAACAACTCAGTTCTCATTTTTCAGTCATATTATTTATTATACACACACGCACATACATTTACGTACACATATGTCAATGCACCCACATATACACACACACACACATACATTTGGATAATGATATCTGACTTATGCGGTTAGAAAATTTGACCGCAGAAAATTGTTAAAATTTACAATTTATTTTTATTACGTTTCGCCTTGCAAATGTGAAACCTGTGCGTACAAAGACTTTGTTAATTCAAACAATCTCGTTTAATTTATTTGCGGTCATATTCCCACACTACATACACACAAACACACACGCGCATACAAAACACACCCATACACACAAACATACAGACATTGACACACACACATACACACACACGCATGCACACTAATGCACACACACAAATATATGCTTGAATATATATGAATGAAGAGAGAGAGAGAGAATGAGATAGATAATACGATAGAGAATGAGAGAGAGAGAGAAAGAGAGAGTGTGTGTGTGTGTTAGGGAGAGAGATAAGCTACTATGAATTAAGAACCTTTATATTTAAGACTGTTAGTGCTACAATCTTGAGACATACATTCTTACATACATACACACTAATGCACACACACAAATATATGCTTGAATATATATGAATGAAGAGAGACAGAGAGAGAATGAGAGAGAGAATGAGAAAGAGAGAAGAAGAGAGAGAAGTGTGTGTGTGTTTGGGGAGAGAGATAAGCTACTATGAATTAAGAACCTTTATATTTAAGACTGTTAGTGCTACAATCTTGAGATATACATTCTCACATACATCCGCCCTGGCGGCTGGGGCGTTAGAATGCACCGACTGCACCTCTGCAGAGGGGTAAGACTCCCCCAATGGGGCCACCTGTTGGCCGTAGGTGGCGACCCGTGATGCTTAAGGATAGAGCCCAGGTGGATGAGCTGTTCAATACTCCACTTTGGCCCTATCTTGGGCTAGACGGGAGGTCGGAGAGGCTCCCTCCGATCAATCGGCTGGTCACGTCAAGCCCTAGCACCTATATGATTTTCCCAACCCTATTGCCTTTATGGCAAGCCCCAACCCCTTTTTTATCATATGGGTGCTAGAAGGCGGTGACTACGGGTCTACATGTCCTGGGAATGACGTTAAACTCTATCTGATGGTGAGGTTCCAGTTTTGGAGGTTTGGGGAATGTGGAGCACCCCTTCATCACCATTGCTCCCTGGTCCACTCTGACCCGGAGTGGTAGTACCTGTTAGGGTCCCATCTATGGGTTAAATAGAAAAATCTATTTATAAAAAGATTGTATTATCCATTAAGAATTGATTTATTTCAAAACTTTACCGGCATTAAATGACCCACTGAGGTTGATATGCCGTAAAATAAAACAAACCAAACAAACCAAACTAATGCACACACACACAAATATATGCTTGAATATATATGAATTAAGTGAGAGAGAAAGAATGAGAGAGAGAATGAGAGAGAGAGAGAGAAAGAGAGAGTGTGTGTGTTGGGGAGAGAGATAAGCTACTATGAATTAAGAACCTTTATATTTAAGACTGTTAGTGCTACAATCTTGAGACATACATTATCACATGCATACACACTCATGCACACACACAAATATATGCTTGAATATATATGAATGAAGAGAGAGAGAGAGATAGAGAGAGAATGAGAGAGAGAGTGTGTGTGTGTGTTGAGGAGAGAGATAAACTACTATGAATTAGAACCTTTATATTTAAGACTGTTAGTACTACAATCTTGAGACATACATTCTCACATACATACATGCATACATAATGGCTGTCAACTCGTGTTCGAGTAAGACCATTTCCTGTTTTTTTTTGGGGGTTTTTTGGAGGGGGTATCATCATAGTTATGTGCCTGTAGCATTTGACACTCTATCCTTGTGTTTTCTCAGATGACTCACCAGGCCAGCCCTGGAGAGACATACTCTTCCACATAAACTACGTTGGAACTTCTCCACTTTGAATGTCACTGGGCTGAATATTACCCTTTATAATAGCCCGCTTCAATTTTTGGTGTTTAATTCGGTTGGACCCAAATTCTTCCACAGACAGGTAGATGGTGGCTTCCAGCCAGGTCTATTACAAGCTAGCTTCTCCCAGTCCTCCACAGCAATAGCAGTGTTTTTCAGAGTGTCCTTGAGGCACTCCTTAAACCTCAATTTGGGTTTGCACAAATATACGTTTGCCAGTTGAGATTTCACCGTAAAATAGTCGTTTTGGGATTCGGCAATCATTTATGCGAACTAGATGACCAGACCAGCGAAGACGTGATCTAAGGTTTAAACCCTCAATACTAGGCAGGTGATATCTTTCAAGTATTGTGGGGTCTGGTGTAAATGACAACCATTCTATCCCTAAAATCATGCGAAGGCAAATCTGATGGAATCTCTCGAATATCCTGAGATGTCGTTTGTACACAACCCAAGTCTCACAGGCATACATACATACATACATATATACACACTCAAATACACACACAAATGCACACATGCAAATACATATGCATATGAATAGAGAGAGAATGAGTGAGAGAGTGGATGGGAGAGAAAGATAGTGAGTGAGACTAAGATAAATTGAAAGCCTTTACATTTTAACTGTTAGTATACACATGATTAACAGCTATAAATTCAGAGATTTCCATCTCATAGATTGGTTACCTAACCAAGGTTAAAAAGCCTAGTCTGCCATACTATTTGCTGATAGCTGGAGGAAAAATAGCTGGATTCATACCTTTAATAAGGGTATTCACACTATGTGAAATACAAACAGCCTCGTCCAGGATTTGAAATCGGGTTGACGTGCCTTGCTAAATATATATAGTATTTTTTTAAATTTGCCGTTATTCACTGCTAACAAGAATGCTGCGTGCGGTCCTGAACAAGTCGTGGAAGCAGCATCCCACAAGGAAGCAGCTGTATGGTCACCTGCTCCCCATCTCACATGCCATCCGAGTGAGACGGACAAGGTTTGCTGGACACTGTTGGAGAAGCAAAGACGAGCTCATAAGCGAGATTCTCCTATGGAAGCCAAGACATAGACATGCCAAAGTGGGCCGCCCAAAAAGGACCAACATTGACCAACTCTGCGGGGATGCAGGATTCTGCGTCGAGAACCTCCTTGAGACAATGAATGATAGAGAGGGTTGGCGAGATATTGTCCTGGATATCCGTGCTAACAACACGATATGATGATGATGATACTCATATATGTAATTACTCAGCAATTCCGTTACGGTGGGGATGTGGTACAAGGTCAAATTATAAGTGGAGTATCATTTAATATTTAATATCTAAAAAACAAATGTGTGAAAGAAAAGAAAAAACATGGAAGGCAAAAAGGAAGGAAGGGAAAGCAATGAAATAAAAAGAAAGACAGGGGAGGAAGAAGAAAACGAAAAGGAAGAAAGGAAAAGGAAGGAAAGAAAAGAAAGGAAGAAAGGAAAAAAGGAAGGAAAGAAAAAGAAAGGGAGAAGAAAAAAGGAAGGAAGAAAAGAGAAAGGAAGAAAGGAAACAAGAAGGAAAGAAAAAAGGAAAAAAGAAAGGAAAGAAAGAAAGGAAGAAAGGAAAAAAGGAACGAAAGAAAAATGAAAAGGAAGAAAGGAAAAAAGAAAGAAAAAAAAGGAAGAAAGGAAAAAAAGAAGGAAAGAAAAAGAAAGGAGGAAAGAAAAATGAAAAAAGATAAAAGAAAGGACGAAAGGAAAAAGAAAGGAAATAAAAAGAAAGGAAGAAAGAAAAAAGGAAGGAAAGAAAAAGAAAGGAAAAAAGGAAGGAAAAAAGGAAGGAAAAAAGGAAGGAAAAAGAAAGGAAAAAGGAAGGAAGAAAAAAAGAAAGGAAAAAAAATGAAAGAAATGAAAAAAAAAAGGAAAAAAATGGAAAAACGGAAGGAAAGAAAAAATAAAGGACGAAAGGAAAAACGGAAGGAAAGAAAAACGAAAGAAAACAAACAAACAAGCAAGCAAGGACAGATGGGAGAAAGCAATGAACGAAAAAAAGAAGGGGAGAAGTAGGAAATGAGGGGAGGAAGGAAAAAGAAGAAAAGGAAGGAAAGAAAGAAAGAAAGAGAGAACTCAAACGAGCAAAGAAAACAAGGAAGGAAGGAAGAAAGGAAGAAAAAAATCAAGAAAGGAAGTGAGAGAAATAAGGAAAGGCGCCCAAAACCGTTTTAAACATCGTCTAGGGACATCGTCTCTTCCCAATTAGCTACAGTATCCAAAACCCCAAACAGTAAACCCTCTGTAGAACATGCGGTGGATGAGTCGACGCTTCGTGTCGCCAGATCTTTTCTTGTTTCTTTTCCCCCAACAAGGTTGCCATTGTCCAAATATTCTACGAACTTCCTCAACCCAAAGAAAGACCTGCTTCTTGTCTCAATTCCCCCAGGTAAAACACAAGCTATCAGCTTACACAAGCAAGTACAGATTGAATCACATTTATTCTTTAGGTCAGTAAAATAAGGACGAAACTAAACTAAACAATTTTACGCTTTCATGGCCTCAAATCAAGAGAGGTTGTCGAAAAATCCTTTGTCATATCTATGACACGATACGAATTTTATAATACTACCATAGTCTCCTTTATAGATAACGGAATAATCTACGTTTAGTCATTTACGAAGCTTAACATATAATGCAAAAACATTCGAATGCAATATTCTAAGAGAATATAACGGGATAATCTACGTTTACTCATTTACGAAGCTTAACTTATATCTTATTATAATGGAGATTGTGTGTTTTTCTGTCTGTAACCGAAACTATATTACTACTCAAGTCACAATTCCCTTAATTATTTACGTCAAATTCTCCATGATTTCATTCTTTTAAACCTTCAGTTATTAATAAAAATTGTTTTACATTATCAATACTGTTGACCATATCTACGTACTAATAACATGCAATTGTATTTATATATACAACGAAATAGCGCTTTACAGTTTGAACGAGAAGGCTAATTTGCATATTGATATTTAAATTTTTATTTTAATAAATATGTGCTTGGTATTATTGATTTCTAATTGTTTGGTTTTATCTTAAGAAATATAAACAAAAATCTCGTGGATAAATCTTAAAAGAAATTTATTTACAAGAAGAAATAACTGTAATATTATCCTTTACTTCCTATTTTAACTAAATAGTTAAATTAGGAAAATTTACCAATGAAAGAGGGGAGTAATGGAAAATGATGGAATAGTTAGTTTCAAAGTTGTTCTATTTTTCGATTACACCCCCTCTGTTGCAGATCTTTTTGTCTGCATTCTTAGTCAGTTTCATTAGCCTTTCTAATTTAATATGATGTTTTATTATATCAAAACTTAAATACTTGCACCCGGAGGGTGCATATATTTGCTAGTATATATAAGTTATGTCAATTATATATTTGACAAGAAGTTATGCCAATTATATATTGTTATATAATGCTCACAAACGCTATCCCACCTACTTGACCTCTTCCCCATATCCACCCCTCTCCCGTCCACTTTTCCTTCTATAAAACACTTGTATGATGCCTTAATAATCAATAAAAGACTAATGATGCTGAGCTTAATGCTTAGCGAAATATAACTCCTACATACGTTTGTCTGAGTTTTGTTCCTGTGTTCCTCATATCTCTTGCACATTCTGTCGGATTTACTCCAATCCTTCTTCCTCATATGTTATATATATAACATATATAATTTCGAAGATAAATGTTTCGAAGATTACATTTTCGAAGATTACATGTTTCGAAGATAACATTATAATTGCTATAATTTCGAATAATAATATATATAACAAATCATTTATTTGTAACTTATAAGTTATATATATATATATATATATATTATATATATAATATATATTTATTTATTTATTTATTTATTTTACAGAGTTTTCACAGATCAATGTTCATTATAAACAGCGACCCAGGTTTCATGCTAAGGGGCAATCATCAGGCCGTTGAGCAAGATCCTGATCAACAGCCTGATGATTGCCCCTTAGCATGAAACCTGGGTCGCTGTTTATAATGAACATTGATCTGTGAAAACTCTGTAAAATAAATAAATATTAGCTCTCACAATTTGTGATTGAGCACTGTATTTTCTTTGTTTCACCACAAAAAAAATTTGTTTTTACATATACCTATATATATATATATATATATATATATATATATATATATATAAGTTATGCCAATTATATATTTGACAGAAGCTATGCCAATTATATATGCCAGTTATATATATATATATATAAGTTATATATACTTAACTTATATATATATATATATATATATATATATATATATATATATATATATGAAGAAAATGTTTTCAGAAAACACATAACAGACACAGGATGTTACGATCAAAGGAAAAATCTTATATGTCTATACTTAAGTATTCCGGTTTATGATAAACCATCATCAGGACAATGCAAAATAAATTTTGTAAGGGTGAAAATTGAAAAATGTTAAGTGTATGGTGAATGTGTGAATATAATGTTATTTACCGTTATTTTTTTATATGTGCGTTTATATTCGAAAGCTGATGACGTGATCATTGCATGTGTAGAAACAGAAAAAGGAGGTCATAAGATGACGCATGTAGAATATGAATAGGCCGAGAGGAAATGTTAACATTGATATGACGTATTTCATATGGATATTAATGTTTAGAAAATAAGAAAATTGTAAATAGATAAAACGTTTAATATTTATATAACAGACACAACACGGTAAATAACATTATATTCACACATTCCCCATACACTTAACATTTTTCAATTTTCACCCTTACAAAAAAATGTTCCATTGTCCTGATGATGGTTTATCATAAACCGAAACACTTAAGTAGAGACATAAAATCGTAACATCATGTGTCTGTTATATTTTTGAAAACATTTTCTTCACATATAATCGGATTACTTTCCTCATCGTATTTCCATATATATATATATATATATATATATATATATATATATGTATGTATAAGTATTAACTTACCGGTGGGTATAAGAACGATCGTTGGAAGCGCACAATATCCAGAGGTTAAGGCTGAGAAAAAACAAATACAATGTATAGCATAAATTTATTTTAACAATGGAAAGGAGTAACCTACACGAGTTTCATCGATTGATTCTTCAGGGTTACTTTAAATTAATCGAGTTTTCGATTAATCTTAGGTGTTATAAACATGCCCGTTGGAATGGGACTTAACTTTAGTTATATATATATATATATATATATATATATATATATATATATATATATATATATATATTTAACTTATAATGCAAAACATATGAATGCAATGTATTAAGAGAACATAACGGATAATCTACGTTTAGTCATTTAGGAAATTTAACTTAATCTGACACAAGGCCAGAACTACGGGGGGAGAGGAGACAAGTAAGAATTGAACTAACTCACAACAGTCATAGAATTCTTAAATACAGGAGGTGATACCTTCAGCATATTGTAATATTGAACGTTTCAATGTTGAACGAACCGTTTTAACTTTCAACTTTTAAAAACTACATCAATTCCTCCCCTGATGAAAAGATGAACGAAAAGACCTTCAGTGCTACCTTTATTTAAATCAACATATATATATATATATATATATATATATATATTATATATATATATATATAAGTTTAATAAATGACTGATGAAATCTTGCTCAATGTACGATCAAATTTATCTCCTACATCTACTTGATTTTGCTCTTTGGTCCACTTTTTCCTTTATACTTTACCATATTCTGTCGGATTTACTCCATCCCTCCTATCCTCATGTATAATATATATATATATATATATATATATATATATAATATATATAATATTATATATATTAATGTTTTTTTAAGTTTGGCGTTATTACGAAGCATTAAAAATATATAAATGAATGAACTCGATATTATGGAGTATTGGATTTACTTATTTTTTTATTATCTTTTTTGTCATAAATTTTCAGGTTCGTTAGATACCCATTATCAAATGAATTTTATTCCTGTTTAACGGCTTTTTTGTCTCTGCTGTTATCGACAGCAGCGGCGTCTGTGAAATATTTATAATAACGGAGAATTCCGATGTCTGCGTTCAATTGTAATTTTAGAATCCATTTTGTTTCTGATTGTTTTCTAGATTGCGTAGTTGGAAATGCGTCTTTTATTAAAATGCATTTGAGGTATGTAAGGTTGTGTGATAGGGTTTTAAAATGAAGTGCTATTGTACTATGCGATTTGAGGTTTATAGTGGATTTGTCGAGGGACTCTTTATCAAGGATCCAATTCCACTGGATAACCGCTTCTGCTTTAAGGCCAAGGAATGGCTCTTAAAAACGTAACAGAAAGAAAATCTTTTAAGTTATTTTTCCTTACAGTCATATATAATCAAGTTCATATCCCTCCAGAAAAGCGCACTCTAGATGCAACTTTGTGCATACAATGTATTATTGACGTTTTCCATCAATGAGAAACCAAAAGTTAATTCGTTTCAGCCTTTGGCAAGTTGTTATCAAATTTAGCCCAAAACGAGACTTCATGCACCGAACCAATTTGATTGCATACACAATACCCCGGTCATCTTTCAGAAGTTTTGAACTACCTAGACACTCAAAACATTGTACTGTCAAGAAATTATGACTGAGTAGCGGCACCTGTGGATATACCACAGCATGACAATTTGATTATTACAACGTTTGATATGTTTACTTAAGAGCTATTGCGATTAGATCAAAATCTAAAATGTATAATAGTAATCTCTCTCTTCTCTCTCTCTCTCTCTCTCTCTCTCTCTCTCTCTCTCTCTCTCTCTCTCTCTCTCTCTCTCTCTTAAAGTAGGGGTGGTAAAATATTTACATTGATTTGCCGATAAAAGTCTAGGGGGGGGCGTTTAAAATATCTACATTAATTTGCAGACAAAAAAAGTGACAGAAATACGACTCGGAAAATATCTAAATTGGCTGGAAATTCGCCAGAAGCTGTTACGCTAAAATATACCGTAAATTGAAATATATTCCGTAGTTCATAATTTCAATACCACAAATGAAAAAAAAACTTGTAACTTTTTTTTTTTTTTTTTTGAATTCATTTAAATTTTACATTGGACATTTAAGCAACACAAGATCATTTGGAATTTCTAAAATTGGGGGAAATAAAATGGGAGAAATAAGAAATCTGCGATTAAGCGACACCAGATAATCTGGATTTAGATTTTTTTTGCATTGCATCTTGGATGATTTGGACGGGCTCATTTTTAAACGGAGGGTATAGCAAGATGATAACGGATTAAGGAACACCAGTTTATAGGGATTGGCCCCTATATTTTTACGGCATGTGGAATTGGCCAAATTAAAATAATTAAGTTTTCTTAAATAACTAGTTTTACAATGGTATATCATGAGTTTAGAATTAGGCAAACAAATGATAATCGAAATAATATTAGTTTAGAAATATCTTAACAACAATAGAAACAATGGTTTAAATTCCATGGGAAATATGGGAAAATATGTACGCCATCGGAATGTACCAAAATCATTCGATATTGCATCATTGCAAATCACCTGATATTTGATGAATATTTTAGCTTAATGATCACGTAGACAATGACAAAAAGAAAAATTATAAAAAGGTCCATAGAGCTGAAAAACGACGGAGAGTGGGAGATTACGCTCTTCCCGACTCGACAGAGTTGGAGCTGATGCTCCTAACTCGACAGTAGGAGCGAAAGTTCTCCCCCAACATCGACACAATGGGGAGAAGTCGCTGCTCGAAGACACAAAATGATATATCAGGTTGGTCTCGTATTTTCGTTTCCAATTTTCTCTCTCTCACTCAATAACAACAAATTCCAATCACAAGTTTCAATCACAGACAAAACTGCTACAATGTTGACACAACCAATCGAACAAATATAAACAATACATGTCACACTTGTCACACACAACTACGTACAGACACATACAGTCTGCAACACCGCTCAAAGAACAATTGAATATACCAATTGTAAATTAATGTATATAAAGTTTGTTTCTTATATCAATTTTGTCTTCTTTTGTTTTCTATGGAAACTTCATTTCTGTAGTCTTATACATTTAAATTGTGCGGACCCATAACTCGGATCTTCTTCAATCTTCAACTACACACACACCAAACAACCACGGTCCCTACAAGTTTTAATATATAGATGTTGAAGTATCTCGTCTATCGTGAAATGTTGAATCGTAATTAAATTTTCGGTTCTGCGAGATATTGTCGACAATTGGATGCAATACGCTGGTCTTTTTATTGTAAGGCAAAGCTTCTGTAATGAATCCAAAAAGTTGGTCATACTTGCAGATTAATGAGAGATCACTTATACCAAAACATGCTCAGGAAATCGTTTATTAAAGAAAAGAAATATGTTACCAGAAAAGATTGAAAATAAAAATCTTTTATTAATAAATAGCAGAGCTACTCGGCGATGCCCAGGAGTTGAAAATAAAATCGCTTATCTATATTTTTATATAGATTTGATCAAAATTATTTTTTATATATTTGTTTTAATATATTTTATTATTTATATATTCTTTTTTTTAAGTTATTTTAAGTTATTTTTTTATTCTTATTTTTTGTATTCCATTTTTTATTTTATTTGCTTTTACTTATCTTTCATTCTTTATTAATATATTTTTAATCGTTAATCATTTTAAAAATGATTATTGATAAATTATTGATTTTTACCCTTATATTTATATATGTATAGAGAGAGAAATATAGGTAATATTTTTATGGCCCTTATATTCATAATATAATATATATATATAATTATATATATATATATATATATATATATATAATGAGGGAAGAAACTGACATAGAAAAATGTATGTATATATGGATATATATAAACAAAATAGGAGATAGATAGATAGAAAGAAAGAAGGAAAGAAAGATAGATAGATAGATAGATAGATAGATAGAAATGAATAGAATGGGATAAAACATTCATACATATATATGAAAAGAATATGAGGTAGGGAGAGGCAGGGGTAACAGAATACGATAGATTGATAGATATATATAGAGAGAGATAGACAGAGAGATAGAGAGAGAGAGATAAGGAAACACATAAAACATGTATGTATATATGGATATAGATAGATAGATAGATAGATAGGAATATAATGGAATAGAAACTTGCATACATAGATATGAAAAAGGATAGGAGATAGGGGGAGAGAGAGAAGGTGAAATAATGGGATTGATAGATAGATTGATAGATAGAGAGGGAGAGAGAGAGAGAGCGAGAGATATAATGAAGGGACAAAATGACACAGAAAAATGTATGTATATGTGGATAGATATAAACAAAATAGGAGATAGATAGATATGAATAGAATGGGATAAAAACATACATACATAGATATGAAAAGAATAGGAGTAGAGAGAGACAAGGGGAACAAAATAGGATAGATAGATAGAGAGATAGAGAAATAATGAATGGAGAAACGCATAGACATATGTATGTATATATGGATATAGATAGATAGATAGATAGATAGATAGATAGGAATATAATGGGATAGAAACTTGCATACATAGATATGAAGAAGGATAAGAGACAGTGAGAGAGAGAGAGAGAGGAGTTGAAAGAATGGGATTGATATATATATATATATATATATATATATATATAGAGAGAGAGAGAGAGAGAGAGAAAGAGAGAGAGAAGAGAGAGAGAGAGAGAGAGAGAGATATATATGAAGAGAAAATCACATAGAAAATGTATGTATATATGGATAGATATAAACAAAATAGGAGATAGATAGATATGAATAGATTGGGATAAAAACATACATACATAGATATGAAAAGAATAGGAACTATAGGAAAAAAATAGAAAGACAGGGGACAGAATAGATAGATAGATAGATAGATAGATAGATAGATAGACCGAGTTAACACATAATTGTGCTAGAGTAATACATGATATTTTTGGAAGTTAGGAGATGAAAGAAAATGTGTCACATTTGGCCATCTCAACGGGGTATGGGTAAAAGAAAAGGAAAGGTTGGGAAGTAAACTAGCAAAAGAGAACGAATCGGTATCGAAACGAGATAAGAGAGGGTTGGGTTTTTTTTTTAGTGGTGTGGGGGGCCCGTCGCTTCGTATTTCAAATGTTGGCCTCATCGGGTGAAGAACAACAATTTGTAAGGTTGAGGGACATTCCAAACTAAGTACCCAGGAAGCCACGTTTTCCAGGTATGAAAGAGTTTCTTCAACAACGATCCAAACTAATTCTTCGGAGTCAAAGAAAATTCCGTCAACTATGCAAAGAATTGTGTAATTGGCAAAGTTAAAGAAAGCAGAAAGAACAAAGAATACACAAACTGGAAAACCGTCGGGTACAATTCCACGTTTTGAAAAGTAATTCTTCGAAAACAAATGTCTTGTTAGTAAAAGAGAACAAGGAAAAAGAAGATGCTTTTATCTTCAATTCGTTGCAAGTTTAGTATAATATCTGGCCTGTTCTGAAATTAATATATATATATATATATATATATATATATATATATATAAAAGTAAAGTAGTCGGGGTGGCCTAAAGTCGATATCAGCCGATCAGCGAGGGAGTCTATCCCCTTTTCACTAACGCTAGACCAAGGAGATTGTTTTTGCGTCTGAGGTGGAGCGCCACATCAGCTCCTTACTTTACCGCACAGATCCCTGTGCTACTCATACGCTGAGTTGGCGAGGGTCGGTATTGAACTAGGAACCTATATATATATATATATGAGTACGTAAATAAACAACGTGTTTATTTGATATGGCTTTTAGCCGACAATTTTTGATGATATGTGCTTAATTGAAGTCATACCTAATTTTGAGAATTAGTTAATAATCAACGAATTTAGGCGGGCATATGTGTTCAAATGTAAGGCTAAACAAATCGAGAAAATGTCAATCCCTGAATAGGTCGAAATGTACATTCAAGGATTGATATTTTCTCGATTTGTTTAGACTTACATTTGAACATATATGCCCGCCTAAATTCATTAATTATTAACTAATTAATTTTCAAAATTAGGTATGACTTCAATTAAGCACATATCCTCCAAAAATATTTTGTTTCCTTCCTTTCAAAGGTAAATATTGCTCTGTATTTAATATAGTCATCCACAGACACGTGTTTCAACTTATCAAGTCTCTTCAGTGTAGCTAGACATTTTTGTAAGCTACCTACAGCCGAAATTTAAATCCGAGCGGTTCAGTCTCAGTAAGACACTTTAACCGCCAGGTTGTCATCAAATGGGATTTTAACTGTTTTAATGCACGCATCGCTTTGTATGTAAAGGCTGCCATAGAGTGCTCCATTCCTTATATAGGAGAGCGTTGCGTTTACGCTTTAGTTGGCGGTCGTCAGCGAACCCCCCCCCCAAGTGCTCAACCCTAGGGATATATATATATATATATATATATATATATATATATATATATATATATTTGCTGTCTGACACTTTTGAATGATTCTGGTAAAAACAAAATCTTTTCAGGTTTTTCATTTTATTTTTATCTGTGCCTTCTGTCCGATGAGACTGAATTTCTAAGGAGTGTTGGAAATTTATCTATTTAAATTTCTAAAAGCCTTTTGAGTTTTGGTCGAAATAAATTTGACGGTTTATTGAGTTTTTCCTTCCTTTCAAAGGTAAATATTGCTCTGTATTTAATCTAAATTATAGATTATTATACATTGAGCTCTCTAGGGATATATAAAAATCCTTGTATTGGCACCTACTAAAACATGTAATAATTATACAGTGAGATTTTGAAGATCCCATATAGAATCATCCCTTACTACCAGTTTTGGATACCTTACATATATATATATATTAAATTTTCTCCCGTTGGAACCAGACAACATTTTATATATATAATATATATATATATATATATATATATATATTATATATATATATATATATATATATATATATAAGAGAGTTTCAATATTTGCTTGAAGCATTGTGTATGTATTGGTTAGGAGGTTTGATTTAGAAGGCTATCACAATGCAGTTTGGAATAAATAAAAAATAATAATACGGTAACAATGGTGTTGTGTGTTGACCTGTATTTTTTTTATTATTTCTTGAATTTTCGAGGTAATACCTCTTTATCAGAACTGAAGCAGTACAGCTATGGCATTTCTTCCCAAATGAATTTTTTTTGAAAATGACGTTATTTTTTAAATAACTGTATTCCCGTGTGAGCGTGAATGCGTTTATTTTTTTTGTACGTGTGCGTATGTTGTAATGCGCGAGACATTGAAAATGCGTGTTGGTTGTGACGTTAAGACTGTATCCTAGCGCGGGATTTTGTACGTGGGTATGTGCGAATGAAAAAGTGTATTTGTGTTTTGTGACCATGGTGATGTTTCCTGTTGGATTTTACATCAATTTATATATACTAGCAAATATATGCACCCTCCGGGTGCAAGTATTTGTTTTAATGTAATAAAATATCATATTAAATTAGAAAGGCTAATGAAACTGAATAAGAATGTAGATAAAAATATTTGGAACAGAGGGGGTATGATTGAAAAATAGAACAACTTTGAAACTATTCCATCATTTTCCCTTACTCCCGTCTTTCATTGTTAAATTTTCCTAATTAAAACTGTTTAGTTAAAATAGGAAGTAAAGAATAATATTAGTTATTTCTTCTTGTTAAGGATTCTTTTAAGATTTATTGAAGAGATTTTTGCTCATATTCAATAAGATAAAACCAAACAATTAGAAATCAATAATACTAAGCATATATTTATTAAAATCAAATTTTTAAGATCAATATGCAAATTAGCCTTCCTATTCATACAGTAAACTGCTATTTTGTTGTATATATAAATACAATTGCATGTTATTAGTATGTAGATATGGTTAACAGTATAGGTAATATAAAACAATTTTATTAATAATTGAGGTATAAATAAAAATAAAATCATGGTAAATGTGATGTAAATAACAAAGGGAATTGTGACTTGTATAGTAATATAGTTTCGGTTACAGACAGACAAACCACAATCTCCATTATAATAAATATATATTTATATATATATATATATATATATATATATATATATATATGTATGTGTGTGTGTGTGTGTGTGTACGTACAAGTATTTGTGAACATATTTTACACTAGTCATTTATCAATCTGGGTTTATATACATATGTCTGAGTGTGTGTACGCATGCATGTATGTACATGTATGTGTGAAAGTATATGTTTATATACATGTCTGTATGTCTCAGGGTGTCTCGGTGTGTGCCTGTGTGTTTGTGTATATGTGCGGTTGTCTAGCTCAATGTTTATCTATGTACAAGAAAGCATTCAGTGAATGGAAAATCTGCCGCGCCGGGGGGGGGGTCAAAAACGGAAGAATTGAATTGTAAATAAATCGAAACTTTTTCAGGGCCCTCAGCTTGACTCGTGGGGTGGGGATAGTCTGAGGATCCCCACTAATAGTAGATGTCCGACATGTGGAACGATGGCAGGGTCACCAGAGAGTTAGAGGGCAAAAGGGGGTCTTGAGTATGGTTGGTGGCCATGCTGTCGGAATTCCTGCGCAAGATGTCAACCTGACTTGAATGTTGTTTGACGCAGTTAGTAGCACATGCCAGAATGTTGAGCGGCATCTTGTATTTGGGAAAAAATGACCCTGTGCCTGTTAGCTTGAAAAATGGACTGCGCAACTTTGCTTAACTATGTAAGAAGAGACATCTGGAATTTAAAAAAATAAAATGAGTTCTTGCAAAATTGAAAGAAGTTAACAAGCGAAAATAAGAGGGTGAGTCAAAAAGTAATGACATTTTGTTTAGGTTTAGTTTTGTTTGTTTTGCTTTACGGCATATCAACCTCAGTGGGCCATTTAATGCCGGTAAAGTTTTGAAATAAATCAATTCTTAATGGATAATACAATTTTTTTATAAATACATTTTTCCATTTAACCCATAGATGGGACCCTAACAGGTACTACCACTCGGGGTCAGAGTGGACCAGGGAGCAATGGTGATGAATGGGGTGCTCCACATTCCCCAAACCTCCAAAACTGGAACCTCACCATCAGATAGAGTTTAACGTCATTCCCAGGACATGTAGACCCGCAGCCACCGCCTTCTAGCACCCATATGATAAAAAGGGGTTGGGGCTTGCCATGAGGGCAATAGGTTGGGAAAATCATATAGGTGCTAGGGCTTGACGTGACCAGCCGATTGATCTGATCCGACCGCCCGTCTATCCCAAGATAGGGCCAAAGTGGTGTATTGCATGTCATAAACTGCTCATTCACCTGGGCTCTATCCTTAAGCATCACGGGTCGCCACCCACGGCCAACAGGTGGCCCATTGGATGAGTCTTACCCTCTGCAGTGCGTCGATGCATTCTAACGCCCCAACCGACAGGGCGGATTTTGTTTAGGAAAGTATAATTACCAGCACATGATTAATGCCCTCCTAAAGTGCTCAAATATGGAAGTTGGGAGCATATATATCAGTCAGATATGTGTGTGTGTGTGTGTGTGTGTGTGTGTTTAAAATAATTTAAATACTAAGTAAGGGATGTTTCTATTTGGGATCATCCAAATCTCACTGTACAACCATACTGTATGCTCTTGCAGGCGCAAACATAGATTCATACAAGGATTTTTAACCCCTAAGAGCTCAATATATGATAAACAATAAATTAAGTATATACAGAGCAATATCATTTCCTGCTAATAAAATTCACAGCTTGTTATTGCCGGAAAGTGGTAACTGTAAATAACCCAATCTATCTATCTATCTATCTATCTATCTATCTATATATATATATATATATATATATATCTCTCTCTCTCTCTATGGATCACATCCCTACTCCTCCACATAGTCACCGTCTCTCTCCATAGCAATGTTCCATCTTCGAATGAGAGCATGTATCCCTGTCCCGTAAAATTCTGTTGACTGTTCTTTGAGCCATTTCTTCACTACAGATTTCACGTCCTCGTCACTGGAATAATGTTTGCCTCTCAAACCCTCTCTTATGGGCCGGAGAGATGATAGCCAGAAGGCGCTAAATCTGGTGAGTTTGAAGGATGCGGTAAAGTTGTCCAGCCGAATCAGGCGATTTTTCCATGTCCTGAGGCTTGTGGGAGGTCGAGCATTGTCATGCAGAAGGAGAATAGAGTCGATTGGAAAGTTAGGCCTTACTCGTCGGATTCTTGCTCTGAGCCTCGTTAGGGTCTC
This sequence comes from Doryteuthis pealeii, assembly GCA_023376005.1. NCBI lineage: Eukaryota > Metazoa > Mollusca > Cephalopoda > Myopsida > Loliginidae > Doryteuthis > Doryteuthis pealeii. The sequence goes on along the minus strand of CM042146.1, from coordinate 56,625,475 downwards.
AATGTAGGTCTTATTTTTATATTTAAAAAAACTTCACATGAAATAAAGAAAATCGCATTACTTTTTTATTCATCCTCGTAGGTAAGAAGAGACATCTGGAATTTAAAAAAAATAAAATTTGTGTAGAATAATCATATTAGTTCCAATTACCGTCGAATTGATAAGACATGACTACAAGCTATCGTAACTGAATACGAATCTATCTTGCTGCAATACCACTGCAAAATGCCAAGTTATTTATGAAGCCTCATAACATAATAGAAACCAAGCAGCCAATCAGGACTCAGGGAATGAAATCACCCAAATGCATGAATGGACTATTCTTGATTTCAACTCTCTTAGCATTGGTTCAGTTGTACTTAGCTAGTTGCTGTTGAAACCAATGTGTTCTTGCAAAATTGGAAGGAGTTAACTATCGAAAGTATCTATGACAGAAAACAGGGAAAATATCCCAAAAAAAGAGATTCTAAAAAGGAGAGTGGGCAAAAATAACCATAATTAAATGGATAGTGAGACGAAAATATTAAAGAATAATTGATTGATTTTAAAGCATTCTAAACTGTCTAGGTTGTATAATCTAGATTTTTCGGACTGTTATCCTCATCTTTATACTTATATATAAAACTGTTACATCGCCCTATAATTAAGAAGATGTGTAACAGTCATACTTAACACTTGCATAGGCCTTTTCTATTTTGATATATTCTTCTATGTGTCTGTTTTTGGTCGTTTAACGTCTATCTGGGTGTATTGTCTCTTCTATGCTATTCTGATGTCTCTATATCTTGGATCTGGGGAGTTGAGTATCTAGATTCTCTATGTTCTTCTTTGGTCTGGAACTACTTGGATTCTCTTGGGTTATTTCTGATTTGTGTCCGTTGATAGTTTTTAGTAACGAACACAAGACATGATGTTTTTTAAAACTATTTTACTTTTCTTTAACCCAATTAAAAGAACTCGGAGGACAGACCGCATCTTGTGTATCTCACCTTTAAACACTCAGCTAGATTCCCGAAACGTTTTCACTCTTTTTTTTATTATTCACAGTCGTGTCTCTGGCTCGGCCAATCAGAAGCCAAAATCAGTGACTTCCACGTCTAATACAGGTATCTATCTATCTATCTATCTATCTATCTATATATATATATATATATATATATATAAACTCCAACAGTATAAAAATCTCATGGTTCTATACTTTGTAATTACACAATACAAACTTTCACCTGGACTCAAAATTATCCTGATGATTTTTTAGAAGAAACCTAGGTAGATATGTGACGAAATTGAAAGGCGGACCTATGAACAAGCGGATTCCCAGCCCCCACAAACAATGCGCGTCAGGATATGTTTGGCCTGTGCGAAGGGGAAGAGTGTGGCGAGTGGCTATGGTATTCGAACTCGCTACCTCCTCGTTGGCAGAAACCCGGATGAGTTATATCGGAATTTGCATAAGCGCAGCCGAACGAGCAGAAATAAGACAGACTGTCGCTGACACAGGGAGTGAGGAAGAAAGCAAGTGTTTGGACGGCAAGTGAAATCTGACGACTGCTATTTGGGGTGCCAGGAAGTGAGAGTAACGTGCTCAGTTGGTAGAGACTGTGCTGACGGCGAAAGGAATTACATTTCGTTTGCTAGAGAGACTTGCAAAAGATTAATATTATCTTTAAATTTTTTGACCATCCAAAAGAGATTTCCTCTGACTTACTTATTATATATATATATATATATATATATATATATATTATATGTGTGTGTGTGTGTGTGTGTGTTTGTCTCTGTCTCTCTGTCTGTGTCTGTGTCTATGTGTCTGTCTGTGTCTGTCTGTGTGTCTGTTCACAAGTCTACGTACAAAGAAAACTTTAGCAGACATAATTTTAAAATATTCAATGAAAATGATGATAATCAAAAGAATAGATGCAACTGTCGGTATAAAACAGATGCCCCTTGAAAGGTAAATGTTTAATTGAATAAGAGATAAATTCAGCAACTTTAAAAAGGGAAGAAAATAACTATTATGATGAAAAGTCAGACAAACTGAATTGGAAAAGCTAAATGGAATGACCATAAACTCAATTTAAACAGCAGTAAACAATTCGATCCATGGTTACATGCAGAGGTTTTACTTTGGAAATAAACTGACTCGAACAGAAATAGAAATTTATCTGAATGTTTGAGATGAGGCTTGAAGATTAATATTATCTGCGTTATTCGGACTATTGTTCCCATCTTCATTGTTATTTGTACAACGTTTCCGATATGCCCTCCGGCCTTCTTCGGGTATTTCTTGTCGGACTCGGGAACCTTCTCGGACTCGGGAACCTTCTTTTCGAACTCGGGAACTTTCTCGTCGTAATCGGGAGCCGTCACGGAACTTTGAATCTAACCCTTTATTTTGTCCACGGGGGTATCCTGTTCTCATTCCGCTAACCAGAGCTGGAGTAGGAGTTGTGTTAATTATTTTTCTAACTGCCTCTACTCAGGATTGAATCCAGAGATAACTGTCACGTAGACCTAACTACCTCCGTCCGACAAAAAATACCTGAAGGAGGCCGGAGGGCATATCGACCGAAACGTTGTACAAATAACAATGAAGATGGGGACAATAGTCCGAATAACGCAGATAATACTAGAAATAGAAATATTGCTCTTCTTGACCAATTTCAGTTTTATTATCAAAGTAGTATTGGTATATATATTTACCAACCCCTCCGCACGAGCAAAATGCGACACAAGATCAATCTCTTAAGCGGAGTTCAACAGATTTGAGTTCAGAGTTTAAAGAGCCCAGTGTACCTTACTATATATCTATAGCTGGAGGGATAATAGGATTCATACCTTTCCCAACGGTATTAGTGCTAAGTGAAATGCAATTACCACATCCAGGATTTGAACTCGGGGCGACGAGTCCATTTCCCATGACTTTAACCATTACACCACGCGCTTCCAAATAGTATTGGTATAGACCAATCACGGCGTCCCCTAAAAGTATTATGGATTTGTACGGATTACATTCCATAATTGTCACAGTTCTATTTTTTTTACTAGGAGACACGAGAAGTAATTACCTCCTGTATCTACCAGTAGGCACTAGGTGGCACAGAGAGCAGCAATTTAAAAGAATCAAACACGGTTAAAGAGCTCAATCTGCCCTACTATTTACCCATGGCTGGAGCAAGAAAAGTTAGATTCATCCCGTTCGCAAGAGTATCAGCACCAAATGAAATGATACCAGCCTCGTCCAGGATTTGAATTTCGTGTCGCAGTGTCCATTTTATTTCGTGTCGCAGTGTCCATTTTATAACCGTAACACGCCGAGCGTCTATTTACCAGAAAACTGTACGTCCTTAAAGAGTTAAATATCAGTGTTATTTATACGCACAGTTCTACAAGCGCTTGGCTGAGCATGGAGTGGAATATACAGTGTTCTTACTTCATGGCAACTTTTTATAACTTTTCATCGTCTTTTTTGTTTTTCCTTACTTTTTTCTGTAACTTATACTCGCTTAAAGGACACCGTCTAATAATGAGGCTCCTGTTCTTGTTCCGGGTTAGTTCAATCGGTAGAGCGTTCGGCTAGGTTCCTAGTTCGATACCTGCCCTCGCCAACTCAGCGTTTGAGCAACACAGGGATCTGTGTGGTAAATTGGGTAGTTAAAGAGTTAAATATCAGTGTTATTTATACGCACAGTTCTACAAGCGCTTGGCTGAACATGGAGTGGAATATGCATTGAAACGTTTTGTTTCAACCTGTCTAAAACTTGTCGAGTTGTTTCCTTTTCGGTCATAATTTAACACCACTAAACGAAGACAGAAAAGCAAGCGGAGGAGAAGAAAAAAAAAAAAGAAACAATATCAACATGGCTTTGTCTTTGCTTTCTCGTTAAGAAAACAACATAACGAGAGAATAACTCGACTGAATAGAACAATAGAGGTTTTTTTAAAAATAAAAAAAAAAGACACAAAAAAGTCAGAGCCAACAAAAAGCAAACTTAGAACTTAATGTCACTTGAAACGCGACTAAAATCCGCGAAAAGCTGTAAACAAACAAAGAAACGTACACGTCGAACATGAAAGCGCATTGAGAATATAGGGAAACTGACATATTTTGCCAATTAGCAGCAAGCCTAACTGGCCACTGATTGGCTCCCTGTGGCTCTAAATCTGCGTTCTCTCGGTCGAGTTTCGCACCGGGGCGGCGCGTTTGAAATAAACGATCCGATGCCTCGACTCTCCTGTCTGGTGAAGCGCCTTCTGACCTTTTGGACATATGCCACTACGAACAGACGCGCCATTGTCATGTTCAACAATTCGTGAAGACAAAAATCCCCCTACTTAATATGCGTCTTTTTATCTGTTCTTTCCCCTGAATTCTTACCACTTTCTTCCCAACTCCTTCCTTCCTTGCTTCCCCAATTCCCCTTCCTTCCTTCTTTCCTACCTTCCTTCCTTTTATTTATTTATTTATTTCTCAGTCGGCAGAGTGTTCGGCTAGGAATCACTAGGTTCTTGGTTCGATACCGGCCCTCGCCAAACTAAGCGTATGAGTAGCCCAGGGATCTGTGCGGTAAAGTGGGGAGCTGATGGTAGGTGTGGTGCTCCACCTCAAATGCTGAAATAATCTCCTTGGTCTAGCGCTAGTGAAAAGGGGATAGACTCCCTCGCTGTCTGGCTGATACCGACATTAGGCCGCCCGACGACTTTACTTACTTTACTTATTTATGCAGTGTTCTTACTTCATGGCAAAGGTTCTTTTATCACTTTTCTTCGTCTTTTTTTGTTTTTCCTTACTTTTTTCTGTTACTTATACTCGCTTAAAGGACACCGTCTGATAATGAGGCTCCTGTTCTTGAACTATAGAGAGGGTGGCGGGATAGTTCAGTCGGCAGAGCGTTCGGCTAGAAACCACAAGTTCGATACCTGCCCTCGCCAACTCAGCGTATGAGCAACACAGGGATCTATGTGGTACGGTAGGTGTGACACACCACCTCAGACGCAAAAATAATCTCCTTGGTCTAGTGCTAGTTAAAAGGGTATAGACTCCCTCGTTGTCTGGCTGATTCTGAAATTAAGCCGAAAACTTTACTTTACTACGCCTACATTGCCATGACTCCTAGTCCTACACTAATGCAGAGTGGTAGTACGTGTTAGGGTTCCATCTATGGGTCAAATAGGCTTGTTTGAAAACTATCTGTATCATGCTTGAATACTCGATAACTCATAACTGTGTCAATTGTTTGTATTAAGAATAGTTACTAGAAGCTAAAACTTTTTTTACTAACGATTAATATTATTAACCCCCACCCTCCCTCCTTCTTTCCTACCTATTTTCTTTTTATTATTTTTTTATTTATTTGTTCGGTGTTTTTTTTAATGTTTTTCGTTACTTTTTGTCTTCTTTTACTTATACTCGCTTAACGAACAGCGTGGACGGATATTAATCACAGCTTTTCAATTCTCTGGCAAGGTCCAGTTTCCTTTAGCTTCACCTTGTGATCTGCTGGCACTGCAAAATCCACCAGTTGACAAGTTCTTTCTTTTTTGTTTATCAACACTAGGTCTGGTATTCTTGCTGGGATAAGGTGAACCGTTTTTATTTCAAAGTCCCAGAGAATTTTATGCGTTTCATTCTCAAGAATAGATTCTGGTTTATGTATATACCATTTTGTTGTATGGTCAAAATTTAATTTTGTGCATAATTCCCAGTGGATCACCTTCCCAACCCAGTCATGCCTATATTATCATTATTATTATTATTATTATTATTATTATTATTATTATTATTATTGTTGTTGTTGTTGTTGTTGTTATCCCTTTCTTCTCGTTACGATCACTAGCATTAAAATCGGCACTGTGGTCGGAATTTTCTACTAATAATATCAAACTATTTTGTAATGATTTGTATTGTTTGTTTGTTTGTTTGTTTTGTTTTACGGCATATCAACCTCAATGAGTCATTTAATGCCGATAAAGTTTTGAAATAAATCAATTCTTAGTGGATAGTACAATTTTTTTATAAATACATTTTTCTATTTAACCCATAGATGGGATCCTAACAGGTACTACCACTCTAGGCCAGAGAGGACCAGGGAGCAATGGTGATTAAGGGTTGCTCCACATTCCCCAAACCTCCAAAACTGGAACCTCACCATCAGATAGAGTTTAACGTCATTCCCAGGACATGTAGACCCTCAGCCACCGCCTTCTAGCACCCATATGATAAAAAGGTTTTGGGACTTGTAATGATTTGTAAGTTTAAAAATGTCTTCGAGGAATTGCCCTATACCGCCCCCTTGTGGCCATTACTCGTACTACAAATAGCAACACTATGTTTTAAAGTTTTGATTCATAGGCAACTGGAAGAAAATCAACGCGAAAAATATCCCGTGGGTACGTTAAAACTTTAGTTTATACCTACGAAATGTGAGCTAGATGTTTACTTTAAACGGTTAACAAATATATTCACGATGTAGTTTAACTAACGTGAGGAGCACGAAGGGAAGGATTGGTTAGGATTATACTTACATACTAATTGACTGATTGATCGATTTTAACGACATGTCAACCCGTATAGAGTTATTCTATAATCTAGAGGTTAGAGAATCACGTTCATTGTATGTTCATCTTTATATTTATCAATAACTGCTTCTACGAATGGGAATAATTTTTAAACATATCTATTAAGCCCATAGATTGGACTATAATAGATACCCTTACGGGTCAGAGTGGACCTGCATGTTATTAGTATGTAAAAAGGCCAACAGTAACCACAATGTGGAACATATCAAACACCTTTGACAGTTAAACACCTATTCATGGAATGCAGGTTTTTTGCTCTCATCAGAAACCGTTATTTAAAGTAAACAACATGAAAGATCTGTTTGAAAATGTCAACATGGAGGATAATCTCTCTTTTTTTAGGGAAATAAGATTATACCATAGAATATAGACATGAAGCAAATCAATACCATACAAAATAATCCCCAATAATGCTAACACATTGTTAAAACCAATTACTAAAAATTATGAATATAAATACACGATATGTATCACTTCCTAACCGTTAGGCATGACATAACCCCAGACGGGTTGATATGCCATTAAAATCAATAAACAAACATAAACAAACAATAAAACAATTTTATTGATAATTGAGGTTTAAATACAAATAAAAAATGGAGAAAGCGGCGTAAATAACTTAGGGAATTGTGACTTGGTTACTGATATAGTTTCGATTACAGACATACACCCAATCTCCATTATAATAAGATACTTATTTCTGTTATTGTGACATAAGCAGTAATGTAGTCTTAGTTACAGACAAAAAAAAACACACCAAATCTCCATTATAATAAGATAATTATTTTGACTATAAATTAAATATACATTGATAAGCTTACTCATTTCGTGAGGGTATTGTGACATAAGCAGTAATGTAGTTTTGGTTAGAGACAACAAAAAAAACACCAAATCTCCAATATTTATTATAATATATTATGATATAAAAAATAGGGAAGAAAAAAGTAATTATCACTTTCATACATAATGTTTCATTCTTATTCCAGTCAAAAATTTAAATAAGAATTTCTCATTTTTTTTTCTATAACAGATGGAGGTGCTTGGTGTAATGATATATTATTGAATATAGATTGATGATTTTAATTTAAATGCTGTATAACATGATAAAGGTACCCTCGACTTACGAGTGCCGATGATAAACTCTTAAGTCAAGTTATTACTGTATTGGATTTGTGTCATTTTCATAGAACAATCAGAAGCCGACATTCATTTTCCAAAGTACAATGCTAGGAATTGGACTCGGTGCATTTAATTGCGACAGTAATGTTAATGGTATAATTATTAGCGGAAATAAGAGTTAATGATGTCCGTGTAAGTAGAAGTGATATATGTGAAGGTGTTTACGATAATGGAAGCGATGGTGGTTGCGTACACAACCAATCAATATTTTCATGCATCAATGCTGACATGCAACTCACCTAGTATTTATTTATTTGTTTATTGCAAACTCCATTATGAACCCATTATATATATATATATATATATATATATATATATTATATATATATATATGAGTTAAGAGTAAAGAAATGAATCCGACGGTATATGTATAGATAAAAGTGTATGAAAACACACAATATGGTGTTAAAATGAAAAATATTTTATATTTATATTATATTTCCGTTTTTGGACGTAAATGTATTTTGATCCGGATTCTTAAAGAGAAAAACAGAAAATAATTTGAATTCAAACGGACTTAACTATCATTACGCTCTGTTGATGATTTTTAATAAATCGAAATACTTTCAATATAAGCAATGAAAGAATATATAAGATATTTTTCATGTTAACATCATATTATGTTTTTCATACCCTTGAATCTATCTATCTATCTATCTCTATCTCTATCGCTCTCTCTCTCTCTATATATATATATATATATATATATATATATATATATATATATATATATGTTTACTTCTATTATCCCCCCACTTATCACAACCTGTGCCCCCCCTCCCAAAAAATCACCACTGCTTTGTTCAAACTACTACCATTCCAAAAACCTCATACTACCAATTGATATTACCTCCCACTAATTCCTTGCTTCTACTCGTTCTCGTTAAAAACGAGACATGAAAACTATTCCATCGTTTCCCACCTAAGGATGGCAAAGTGTATTGCCGAAAGCGCTAGTGTTGAAACATTCGGTGGACTGGTATACCAGTTCCACCCTGACACCAGAAGGATGGCCCGAAGATTAGAACGGATCGATGAAAGACTTGTCAGACAGGAATTGTCTGTTCAATTCAACGAAACCTGTATAAAAGAAAAAATGCTGCCTAAATACACTTATATATATATATATATATATATATATATATATATATATATATATATATATATATATATAAGTTAAAAGAAAGGAAATGAATCTGACGGTATGAGTATAGATAAAAGGATATGAAAACAACACAAATTGTTTTCACTTTTCAGTTTTCACTTTAACAGCAATTTGTGTTGTTTTCATATCCTTTTATCTATACTCATATATATATATATATATATTATATATATATATATATATATGATGATGATGATGATGATGATGATGTCAAGTGGATGATGTCAAGTGTTACTTTGATTGGATTAAACCAAAACTGAGAACTCCAACGTACATAGAAAGATCTCCGTATATATATTTTACATATACGGGGTATTATAAATAAATAAATAAATAAATGGATATATTGCCTTGTTTATAATATTAATTCATTTTGAAATATTGTCTCTTCAGGCCTTTTTTTTGTTTTTTGTTTTTTAGGGTTTTTTTTTTTTGCTTTTAATACTTCCAACTCGGTCTTTCTAGTGTCATTCTCTAGCTTTCTTTATTTTTTACCGTTGACTCTCTGTCTTGCTTACATATATCAAGAGAGACAGAAAGACAGATTAATTATCTACTAAGCCTAGGGCCGGGTTAGCTCAGTTGGTAGAGCGTTCGGCTAAAACCATAAGGTTCCTAGTTTGATCCCGGCCCTCGCCAACTCAGCGTATGAGTAGCACAGGGATTTGGGCGGTAAAGTAAAGAGCAGATGACAGGTGTGGTGCCCCACCTCAGACGAAAAAAAACAATCTGCTTGGTCTAGGGCTAGTGAAAATCGGATTGGCTCCCTCGATGATTGGCTGATACCGACTTTAGGCCACCCCGACGACTTTACTTACTTTACTGTTATAAATATGTTTTTATTCAACTCCAGACTGATAATGGGACCACAGCTTTACGCATGTGCACTTGTCCCATATAAGTACGTGCTGAATTCTGTTCTATTGACTGGTCTCCTGCCCTGGTTTATTGTACTTGATGCTTTATAACTGTACATTATTTTTTTCGGTGTCTTTTTTTTAATTTTTTTTATTGCATATCATTTTTGGGGGGTTATTCAATGCCTAAGCCATCTTTGTAATAGATGAATAAAAAAGTAAAGACGGCGAAATAGCCTAATGTTGGTATCCGTCGAAAAGCCAGGGAATCTATCCCCTTTTCACTAGCTCTACACCAGGGTGGTTGTTTTTCTGTCTGATGTGGAGTTCTACACCCCTCATCAGCTCTCCACTTTACCACACAGCTCCAAGCTGTGCTACTCATGCGCTGTGTTGGCGAGGGTATGTATCAAACCTGAAACCATGTAGCTCCGAAGCAGAGTGGTACTACACTTAAGCATCAGCAGATACTATACGCAACTTGCGCCCTTTGTTTATTAAAAGTGACTTGGTGCAATCTCACTTTCTGGTTGGTATTTAAGAGAAAATATATCTGTTTTATAAGCTTATATTAAAATAGGAGACATCTCCACACTCTAAAGCCATTAGAACAATTCATGTACGAAGGTAGCAATATCTCATCCACAGAAAGCGATGTTAATGCACGCACAGGGAAAGCATGGTCTGCTATAAACAGATTAGAAGTTATATGGAAAACAGACCTCACACTGACAAGTTAAAGCGACAATTCTTCCAAGCCGTAGTTGTATCAGTGTTACTGTATGGCTGTACCAATTAGACCATAAAAGAATAAACTTGATGGGAGTTGCACAAGAATGCTGCAAGTGATCGGAGAAAAAAACACCCTACAAGGAGGTAGCTGCACGGCCACTTGCCCCTTATCACACAAACCATCCGAGTAACGCGAACAAGACATGCTGGACACTGCTTTAGAAGCTAGGACGGACTCAGAAGCGACGTTCCCCTATGGAAACCACGAGATGCACGAGCCAATGTGGTCCGTCCAGCAAAGATCTAAACTGACCAGCTCTGCGCGGATACTGGATGCAGCACAGAGGACCTCTCGAGGACAATGAATGAGAGGGACGGTTGGCGAGAGATTGTCATGGATATCCGTGCTTCTCTCGCGACATAATGATGATGATGATGAGGATGATGAAGATGATCTTAGTTTGGCGTTTTCTCATTGGTGGAAGGCAGTTAGTATGGATCGAACTCACTTCTCAATAATAATTATTTTCATGACTAAGATACCGCAGCAAGAGACTCACCCAAGGGAAATTATAGATGAGTGTATATTTATATACATTTAGGGGAAACAAAAAATAATCAAATACCTATGTTCGCATTGGTATACGAGCAAATATAATAGAGACACTTGGGAAACATAAAATAAAGCTCATGAATACTAATATATATATATATATATATAATATATATATATATATATATATCGCGCGCGTGTGTGTGTATGTGTGTGTGTGTGTAAACTTAGGAATTTGGATCAATACGTCGCCTGACACAGATATTAATCAATTGATTGGTTTATTGATTGATTTTAATGGCATGTTAACCCATATAGAATTATTTCAAGCTGTGCTTTGTCGTTGTACTTTGGCTAGGAACCACAAGGCGCCTGGTTCGTGACCGGCCCTCGCCAACTCAGCGTACGAGTAGCGTAGGGAACTGTGCAGTAAAGTAAGGAGCTGATGGTAGCTGTGGCGCTCCACCACACACGCTGAAATAATCTCCTTGGAATCTGGCGCTTGGAAAAAGGGGATAGACTCCCTCGCTGTCTGGCTGATACCGACCTTAGGCGACCCCGATCACTTTACTTACTTTCATTTGTACATTTTTGTGTTTTTTTTCTTAAGAGTTTTTGTTGGCGGCGGGGGGGGGGTGCACACAGTCCTATTGTATACGAATAATTTCTAAAAGATATTTACTAAACCTTCCGTACGAGTAGGATGTGATACAAGGTCAATTTCTTTAGCGGGGTTTAAAGGTTTTAAATTCAGAGTTTTCCTTCTCCTAGACTGGTTGCTTAATCAGTATATTCTAAGTCCCGTCGACAGAGCGCGAAGTTATTAATTACGTTTTGTTCTGAATTGTTAGATGCATAACTGACACGGGATGAGATTATACAGGATGCAACAATAGGTCAATTTCTTTATGAAATTTAACTGGTTTAAATTCAGAGTTTCCTCTCTCCTAGACCGTTTAACATACCAAGGCTGAAAAGACCAGTCTGTCCTACTATTTACCCATAGCTGGAGGTAGAATAGTTGAATGTATACATTTTCCAAGTATATTAGTAACATTGGAAATGAAAAGAGAATCGTCCAGGATTTGAACTCGGCCCGTCGTGCCCATTCCCTAGGACAATAACCATTACACAACAAACGTGTACGTATCAAATATTTGTTGTGTAAAATAAAATGATATGGACTAAATGATGTACATAAAATACCCTTAATCACAATTATGGTTCATAAAATTAATTCGCAGATACACACACACTGATTCATACTATTTACAAATAAAGACTCTCCCGTGTGGTCAATCAGTCCCCTACTATTACTTGCGTCCTAGTCGATCAGTGGCAACATCAGCGTCTCTTCCAAGCGTAACTTCCCATTTGACATTCGATCTATCAAAAAGGAAACGCCCAGGTTTAGTAGGAATCCATTATGTTGCTTCGTTATATTAAATATTCAGAGACTGACTCATAGTCTTTATTATAGGTTGGGATGGTGG
>CM042146.1:56605417-56607917 GCA_023376005.1 Doryteuthis pealeii | reverse complement strand
TTGCTTGAAGCCTAAATGATGGCCACAAAAATTGTAACATATTCAATTCGTCCAAGAAAATGTAAATACTGATTATCGGGTGTCTCTTATCCGCCGAATTCTTATTTTTATGAGTTTCATCACCTCGGCTAAATAATGGACCATTCCGTTACATGCGTAACAAGGCCCTTCTCTTTTATTTTTATTTTTAGGATTGAGCGCGAAGAAGAGTTACAGGAGGAAATGTTCTGTTCATACAACTTGCCGAGTAGAGATTTTTATCATGTGCTAGAATGCGGTGGCTGAGGATCTTAGTGTACTGGGTATGACGTTAAATTATCTGAATTTGCTGAAGTTCCAATTCTGGAGCTCTGGGGAATGTGGAGCACCCCTTCATCACCATTACTCCCAGATCCAGTCTGACCAGGGGGTAGCACATGTTAGGGTCCAGTCTATGGGTTAAATAGAAAAAATGTGTTTTAAAATGTTCTAGTGTGACGTTAAACTCTATCTGATGCTGAAGTTCCAATCAATGGTTTAATTAGAAAAAAATAAGTTAAAAAATAGGTATTTCTCTAAATTTTTTAGATGAGCCTTGATAATTAGTATTATTTGTATTATTCGGACTATTGTCTTCAGCTTCGTTGTTATCTGTACGATGTTTCGGCCGATGTACTCTCTGGCCTTCTTCAGGTGTTTCTTTTCGGACACGAGAACATTCTCGGACTCGGGAAACATCTCGAACTCGGGAACCTTCTTTTCGTACGGATGAAATTTCTGTGTCTTAAGAATACGATGTACTGATGATTTGTTAATCGTAAGCTCCTGGCTTATTTTCCTTACTGATTTCACGGGGCTTCTAGCAACATTCGCCAAAACCATAGTTGATGTTGCTTCATCAGTTGCACTCTTTCGTCGACCACATCTCTCGCGGTTAGCAACTGAGCCAGTTTCTTGGAAACGTTTTATCAAACGGGAGACAGTGGTATGGTTCAATGGTTTTTCTCGCTCGGGATGAGTGCGGTTGAATTCTTCAGCTACAGAGCGGTATGTAGCCCCATCTCTTCCAAACATAAAAATCAATTTAACTCTTGTATTGTATTGTTAATTCCACACCCATATCCAATAAAATCTGAAAAACAAAACAAAAAAATTATATATAATTCCCACTCTTCCCCAAGCCCAATGGGATTTAATTTTTAAACAAATATTATTAATATAACAGAGATTGTCTGTCTGTAACCGAAACTACGTCACTATCAACGTTATAATTCCCTTAGTTATTACGTTACATTCTCAAGGGTTATTATATAATCATTACTTGATCTTAATTAGTATCTTATTCATTAATAATGTTTCTATTAAAGTCGAGCTGAGATAGATTTGCCTCAAAACAGCCCATATAATTAATGTGTTAAAAATCCTGCAATGTGTGTCATATATCATTAAGAAATAAATGTTTACATAGTATATGGTATGATTAATATCCATACTGGTTTTTACAAAACAGTGTTGAATAAATAATTACTTGATGTTATTGATTTCTAATATCATTGTTTCATTCTCAAACGTATTAAAAGCAATCATATATAATTTTATATTGAATTTAATTAGAATAAAGTAAAAATAAGTGCAATTTTTTTGTCATTTAATTTTATTAGTCTTTCGAATTCAATATAATATTCAATTATATTAAAACTTAAATACTTGTCTGTATAATATACTTTTTAGTTTCTTTTCAAAAATTAAAAATCGGTTAAATCGAACTTAACGGACCTAAATTCCAATATCGTATGTCACCCCGCCAAAAGAAAAAATACCAAAAATCAAGGAATTAACCGAATTTAATGAAATTTTCAGTGTTGATATATTAATAAATATAAGATATAATGCACTAGAGTTATTTTATTTTAAAACTTTTTCATTTGTTCAGGTCAGTTAAATTTGAACCACGTATCTTTGAGGCGTAACACAGATTCTCAAAGATGCATGGTTCAAAGTTAATTGACTTCAAAAAATGAAAAGGTTTAAATACAATAACTGGTGCATGATATATTTTATTCAGTAGTATATCAACACTGAAAATTTCATTAAATTCGGTTAATTCCCTGATTTTTGGTATTTTTCTTCTTTCGGTTGGGTAACATACGATGGTGGAATTTAGGTCTGTTAACTTCGATTTAACCTAAAAATCTCATATCAATTCTATATCTTTTTTTCAGGTGTAATAATATAATATAATATAATATAATATAAGTAAGTCGTCGGGGCGGCCTAAAGTTGGTATCAGCCAATCAGCGAGGGAGTCTATCCCATTTTCACTAGCGCTAGACCAAGGAGATTATTTTTAGCATCTGAGATGGAGCGCCACATCTACCATCAGCTCCTTACTTTACCGCACAGATCCCTATGCTACTCATACGCTGAGTTGGCGAGGACCGGAATCGAACTAGGAACCTTGTGGTTTCTAGCCGAACGCTCTACCGACTGAGCTAACCCGACCCTTAATATAATATAATAT
>CM042146.1:56592917-56600417 GCA_023376005.1 Doryteuthis pealeii | reverse complement strand
GTTTATTAAAAACGCAGAAGATATTAAATCGGTGGAAAAACTATGAAGTGTTATTTACTTTCGCCTTCACGTTCTATTAACATTTATTTACGAATCCGTGACATGTTAATATCCGTGGGAAACAATTCTTGCCTACCTTCCCGTGTTTGTATACACAGACACACATACGCATAACCACATACGTACACAAACGCGAATATATATATGTATATATATATATATATATGTATATATATATATATATATATATATATATATATTGGAATAAACATTTTTCTTATTTATTTTCTGATATTATATTATATATATATATATATATATATATATATATGAAATACATATTTCTAGAAAAACAAACAAATGATGTTATAATTCGGTGACAGAAATCTGTTTCGACCTTTTATTAAAGCGGTCTTCATCAAGAGCGAAATGTTTGTGATAGAAAGATGGTGTGAGTAAATTGTTGCAAACAAAAGTGGTACAAACGAACGTTCAAGTTCGGAGCCGGAATTGTTTTTTTTAAATTTTAAAAATGCATATTCATCATTCGTTTGTTTTTCTAAAAATATTTATTTCATACTGTCGGATTCACTTCCATTCACTTATCATATATATATATATATATATATATATATTATATATATATATATATATAAGGTGAAAAATGGAAGTGAATCCGACAGTATGTAATATAGTGAAAATTTGAAAAAACACAGGTTCATAAAAAGAGTGATGTTTACTTCGCCAACGCTGCAGTGTTTCAATCCGTTTCAGCAGATCTTCATCAGGGCTTTTGTTTGAGAAAAAATAAATTTATCACAGAGAATAAGGAGACTGTGAGAGTCTTTTGTTAGTCAATCTATTTAAAATATCAATTTGATGTATATATATCTTAAGAGGCAAGACTCATTTTGAGTTTCTAGTCGAAATAAATCATCAAAGCCAAATGACGGTTTGTTAAGTTCTTCTTTCTTAGAAAGTTAAACATTGCTCTGTATATAATTTATTAGTTATTATACATTAGTTATTATACATTGTATGAATCTATGTTTTTGCACCTACAAGAGCATACACTATGGTTTTACTATGAGATTTCGATGATCCCAAACAGAATCATCCTTGTGTCGAAATTGAAAGGCAGCCCTATGAACAAGCGGATTCCCAGCCCCCACAACCAAAGCGCGCCAGGATATGTTTGGCCTGTGCGACGGGGAAGAGTGTGGCGAGTGGCTACGGATATTCGAACTCGCTACCTCCTTGTAGCTGAGGGGCTGTTAGCAGAGGCCAGGATGAAGTATATCAGAATTTGCATAAGCGCAGACGAACGAGCAGAAATAAGACGGACTGTCGCTGACACAGCGAGGGAGGAAGAAAATGTTTGAACGGCAAGTGAAATCTGACGACTGCTATTTGAAGGGAGAGTGGCGTGTTCGGTTGGGAAAGGAATTGCATTTCGTTTGCTGGAGAGACTTGCAAAGGATTGATATTATCTTGAATTTTTGGACCTTTCAAAAGACTTACCAGTATTTTGGATTATACGTACATAATCTAGACATATAATTATGAATAGCGTTAATGTATCTCTTTGCAAGTCTCCTGTGACAATGTCAAAGAAATCATTGACATCATCATAAACCTAACCGTCTCTTTTGGGAGACCATACTAGAAGTCTCTACTTCATCTTTCCCCTGTGTATAAAAATATAAATGTATAATACTGAGTATGTATTTATTAAAACTTGTTTAAAAAACAATGAGAACCGTCTAAGGTTGCATGCTCAAATTTTGACTGTACTTATTCTACGTTATGACGATTTTGGTTAATGTAACGTAAACAGTGACGTAGTTTCAGTCACAGACAAACAGAGTCGTAATTTCCATCATTATTAGATAGATTGTTCACTGAAAACCGTCTCATTGGGAGACCATACTAGAAGTATCTACTTCATCTTTCCCCTGTGTATATAAATATAAATATATAATACTGAATATGTATTTATTAAAACTTTATTGGAAATTCCATAGTTAATTATCTCCCCCCTGCCGCTAGGGGGCCAATTGTCAACATCGTATGCTGTCGCCAAAACCAAATTTCTTTACTTATTGCATAGCAGTTACTGGAAGAGAGACGTAAAAACTAAAAGCTCTCATCACCAAGCCCAAAACAGGGCCCACTTATCACGGAGCACTTACTGAGCGTAGTCGCGTAAATAGCGGTCCTTAAACTCCACTCATCACTTAGCCCACAATCAGGGCTTACTTCTACGGACCGTTGACCTAGACGGAGGCATATTTTCACAACACACTTTCGAAGGCATTGTGTCCACAGACAACAAGGCTGTCACAATAGCACACTACAGAAGGCACGAAGACCAAATAGTCTATTTGAAAAGGGCCCATTCACCGTCATTCAAAGGAACTGTTACCAGGGCGAGAAGCTTCCAAAATAGCATCCCCCATCACTTATCACTGAACCGGTTACCAGGAAGAACGAGAAACGTGAAAACAAACATCCTATCAACTTTCCAACCGGCAATAGAATACCCCTGTTATCACCACTACTCCAAGGACATTACTAAACTCAGATAAGTCTTGTAGCAAATACCAATAAAATTTGCAACAAGTTCTTGTATTATTTGTCAATACATGTATTAAATTTCCATTGTGTGTTTGTCTTCTTTGTCCGACAATTTGCCTACAACTACGGAGAATTAAGAGCTCCTTCGAATCCCGTAAATACTCTTAACTTGTTTTTAAAAAAAACAATGAGAACCGTCTAAGGTTGCATGTTCAAATTTTGACTGTACTTATTCTGCGTTATGACGATTTTGGTTAATGTAACGTAAACAGTGACGTAGTTTCAGTCACAGACAAATAGAGTCGTAATTTCCATCATTATTAGATAGAATGTTCACTGAAAACCGTCTCTTTTGGGAGATAATACTAGAAGTATCATTTCCCCTGTGTATAGAAATATAAATATATAATACTGAGTATGTATTTATTAAAATTGTTTAAAAAAAAAAAGAATGAGAACCGTCTAAGGTTGCATGCTCAAATTTTGACTGTACGTATTCCACGTTATGACGATTTTGGTCAATGTAACTTAACCAGTGACGTAGTTTCAGTCACAGACAAATAGAGTCGTAATTTCCATCATTATTAGATAGAATGTTCACTGAAAATAATAGCCGAAAACATGTAGATACCTTCTTGCAATTAAACGGCACCTACACAAGTATGTAATCTAAACAAAGACACCAAACAGTGCTGAAGAATTCTTCGTGCTACTTTCGTTTTGTGAAGGATGTCATTTCGACCGACCAGGCAGCTGCACGTAAGTTTTTCCTGATTATTTGTGACTACTTGTATTGTTGGCTCACCGTGTGTTGTCCGAGAAAGCGTAGAGATTTTTCTACTTGCGGGGGGAAAAGAACCCAAAACGACTGGAAAGCAGTGTTTTCGTTGGTTGGGATGGCAGATGAGCTCCATCTAACAGATGTGACGGGACTCACGCTGACCGTTCCTCAACTAACTACGGCGATAGATGATTGATACGTCGGAGAAAGCAATGGCAATCAACGTCAGACGTGCTCGAGAGAGAGAGGGAGAGAGAGAGAGAGAGAGAGAGAGAGAGAGAGAGAGAGGAGTGAGCCAGGTGTTAAAAATTGTGGACAGGCGGGATACAGAATTAAAAACCAAAACAAAAACAGGTGTATTGTCTACTTGCTGAGAAGGAAATACGCGAATCCTATTAAATATTTCTCATTATTATAATTCTCTTAAAAGGACGGTGGCCATTTTATTTCTATGCCAAGACACATATTATTTACAAAGATTAGAAGACAAATCATGACAAAAGTGGCTCATGATGATAATAAAGTTTCTACGAGGGTAATGCCAAAAGAAATGGAGTCTGGGAGACTGTTCGTGCGGCTATTGGCATCACTGTTGCGTTTGTTGTTTATACGCCTGCGTGTCCCTCGCTGCTACTCTCAGTCTTAGCTGGGAAGTTGTTTCTGAAAAGTAAGGTTTCCAAGGGACGTAGGGAGACTGTTCGTGTGGCTATTGGCATCACTGTTACGTTTGTTGTATAGACTCCTGCATGCCACTCGCTGCTACTCTCAGTCTTAGCAGGGAAGTTGTTTCTGATGGAGATCCCGATTGACGCTACTGCTAAGGGGAAAGTTCACGCCGTTATTCGGTTTTAGAACGCAAAAGGCATTACACTTATTGAAATTAATTGCCAATTAACAGAAGTGTATGGCGACTCGTGCTTAGATGTCAAAAACGTCCTCAAGTAATTCAGGGAGTTTGCAATTACGACGAAGTTCAACGCTTCCACAACTAACTCTTGGTATAATATGGGCATACAAAAATTGCCAAAACGCCTAGAAAAATGCATCGAGCGTAGTAGCGATTTTGTTGAAAAATAGATACATGTTGAAACTTTAAAATGACATTAAAGTTATCGACAATAAACAATACAGTTTCTGTGATTTCTAAATATTTTGAGACCTTACTAGCAAGAATAAGCGCCATCCGGCCGTAAGTATTTAGGTTTTAATGTAATGAATTATATTAAACCAGGAATACCAACGAAATTAAATAAGAACACGTATAGAAAAATTACACTTATTCTATTTTAATTGGTTTCTTTATAAAATCATTCATAGGATCGATTTTAATACCAGGGTTTTCAAGAAGTAATGCCATTTTGTTTAAGACATGTATAATTACCAACACAGGAACATATATCATACATCAAAATGAAGCTGGTCCTCTGTGAATTATATCCTCACTTCCCCACATAGTCACCGTTTCTCTCAATAGCAATGTTCCACATTTGGATGAGAGCATGTATCCCTGCCCCGTAAAATTCTGTTGACTGTTATTTGAGCCACTTCTTCACAACAGATTTCACTTCCTCGTCACTGGAATAATGTTTTCCTCTCAAACACTCTTTCATGGGACCGAAGTTTGTCCTGGTTAGGATAGAGGGACACAAATTCAACAGTGGTTAATGACTGTTAGTTACTCGCCTATTTAATCACTGGCGAAGAGGTACCCACGCAGTGGATCTACCTTTATATACTGTTGAGTGTGCATGGTGGAGAGGTTGGTCCAATTTCTGAGGTATTGGAAAATTCAACCTCATCTGCCCTACCACCAACATGACATTTTGAGTAATGGAATACGAGGATAATCCCAAAAGTAAGGTCTCCAAATCACTAGGGTCACAGGGAAACTGTTCGTGCGACTATAGTCAACACTGTTGTGCTTGTTATGCATGCACCTGTGTGAATCGCTACCACGCTCAGTATTGGCTTTGCAGTCGTTTCTGATGGAACTCTCGATTGACTCTTCGCGAAGTGTGAATTTCGGGCAATTATTCGATTTTTCAACACAAAAATCATTAAATCGATTGAAATTCACCGTCAATTAACGGAAGTGTATAGCGGGTCATGTATGGATGTCAAAATCACCCGCCAGTGTTATAGTTTGTAACAACGACGTGGTTCAGCGATTCTTCAGCGACATGGCGGCGAGCGGGTATGACCTGGACATACAAATACTGCCACAGCGTTTAGAAAATTGCACCGGCAGAAATTGTGAGTATGCAGAAAAATAGATACATGTAAAAAGTTGAAACATCATTGACAAGAAACAATTTCAGCGATTTCTAAATATTTTTGGAGACTTTACCTTTGGGATTAGAAATATTTCTCCTAATATATTTTAGGAAAACCCTATTTCAATCATATTTTAATCAAAGGGTAAGTAATTATGGAAACTTTCGTGAAAATCGGACCATTAATTGATTTTTCATAGAATTAAAAAAAATCGTAATTTGTTTTTGGCTACGTTAAATTTCAATTGATTTAACGGTGCGAAAATGTAAACATTGTTTTCGTTCATAATTTTCATTATTTCCGTAAGCTGAAAATTAAAAAAAGAATCATCAGAAGTTTTTTTTTTTTTTGTTTGTTTCTTATTTTGAATGGACAAAAACTTTTCAAGATAATATTAACCTTTATGCAAGTTTCATTGTGTTAAACATAAGCGGCGGGAGGGGTAAATTTCACAGGGAAAATTGTTGGTACCTAGTAATCTGAATGAAGTTCAATAGTTCAATGATATGCAACTAGAACCACACACGGAAAACATTGACAAGAAACAATTTCTGCGATTTCTAAATATTTGTGGAGACTTTACCTATGTGATTAAACTTGTAAAATACACTTTCGGAGCTAAAGTGCCGGTATTTTTTCTTTCTTTTTAAATTAGTCCTATCTATTTTTCTTCGTGTCTGAATATGTGGTAGTTGTAGTCAAAGTAATTTTAGTCTAACCAGAAGAGAGCCTATTCGGTTTGAATTCAGAGTTTCCCTTCTCTTAGACGGGTTATCATACCAAAGTTAAAGATCCCAGACTGACCAACTATTTACCCATAGCTGGAGGAAGAATAGTTTAATTTGCACTTTTCACAAAGACTTTAGCGCTCTGTGAAATGCAAACAGCTGCGTCCAGGATTTGAAGTCGTCAAACCGTGTCCATTTCCTAAGACGGTAACCATTACGCCACGTGCCACTATAATTGTTTATCGCTAGCTAGAATATATAGCTAATGTTTTTCGGCTTTTTTTTGGGGGGGGGTGAATTGCATTTTCTAGCTGAAAACTTGTCCTATTCAAGATGGTTATTGTTTTTCCTGTATTTGTAGTAGTCTCTTTCTTTTTTTCTGCATGATCAGGAGCCTTTACTTTGACAGCGTCTCATACTACTCTAAACACTGAAATCCATGAAAAACAGTATACATAACCCCAAAAAGTTGATATGCCATTAAACAAAACTCAAGTACAAACTCTGGAGAGTGTGAGGCACCTCTACATTGCCATTACACCTAGGTCCATTCTGACCTATGGGTTGAATAGAAATAATGTGTTTACAAAAAGATTGAGTTAATAAAAACTTATGAATACTGTTGTGAGGTTTTAAGGGGTCAAATAAGAACAAAACAACGGGTAACGAAAAGTAGAAAATGTATTAACAGAAAGTATACAATACAATAGAGGGATGTGGAAATTACGTCCGACGAACAGAGTTATTGGCACTCGCATTGGCTTGCCTCCTAAGCCACAATTATCCCTGTTTATTTATAGTAAGCTGTTGGCGCATTCCATTGGTCTTATAGGGTGTGTCACCTATAACAAATACCCATCAAGAGTAAATCAAACAAAACGTCTTCAGCATAAAATAACCAACAAGGATTGACATGCCGTAAAATACAACCAATCAATCAACTAAAACATTGCTCCATTATTTTGCTGAGGTGACGGCATACATAAGAAATAAGAATTTGGTGGATAGGCGACTCCAGGATTTACAATCAATTAGATCAATCCACTTCCAGAGCTGCCGTGGATTTTTTTTTCTCAACGAAGAACGCACTAGTAGAAACTTTTACGACCATGCAATTAGACATTTCACCCGCACACCCGC
>CM042146.1:56577917-56585417 GCA_023376005.1 Doryteuthis pealeii | reverse complement strand
ATACAGCATGTATTCTTTTTATTCTCTCTCTCTCTCTCTCTCTCTCTCTCTCTCTCTCTATCTATCTATCTATCAATCTGTCTATCTATCTCTATCTCTATCTCTATCTATCTACCTATCTCTATCTCTATCTCTATCTATCTATCTATCTACCTATCTATTTATCTATGGCCATCTATCCCTATTGGTCATTCGACTTGCTAAGTCTTCTTAGACAGCATCCAGTGTCTGCAAAGAGCTGGTGAATTTAATTTTTTGCTGGTCAGCCAACACTGCTGTGTCCATGTAAATGAGTCCACTGGTGAACGTCGCTTATGTGTTCGTCCATACTTCTCCAGCAATGTCCAGCTTGTCTTTCTTGGGTGGTTAACGAGATGGGAGGTAAATGGCCATACAGTCATTGTTTTGTTGAGAACTATTTCAATGATTACTGTTTCAATGATTTGTTCAGAACAGCACGCAGCATCTTTATGTAGTCCTCATCTCGATTTTTCTTCAAGCGCTTCGTTAAAATACAAGTAGTGCCACCATACAATTATCCTGACACGAACACAGTTTGAAATAATTCCTGAATGTTTGAGATGAAGCTTGATAATTAGTATCATCTGCGTTATTCGGACTATTGTCCTCATCTTCATTGTTATCTTTACACATGGCCTAAAAGAGTTAGGTTAAGACAGTTCTAAGTAACAGTTATCTCTAGACTGCAGGTTCAGTTCTGGTCAAGGGCAGCAGTAACATAGAATAATAATTAACACAGCTTAACGCTTCTACCCCAGCTATGGTTAGCGGAATGAGAACAGGATATCGCCGTGGACTGAATAAGGGGCTAGGTCCAAAGTTCCGTGATAGCTCATGATTACGACAAGAAGGTTCCCGAGTTCGAAAAGAAGGTTCCCGAGTCCGAGAAGGTTCCTGAGTCCGACAAGAAATACCTGAAGAAGGCCGGAGGGCACATCGGCCGAAACGTTGTACTGATAACAATGAAGATGAGGAAAATAGTCCGAATAACGTAGATAATACTAATTTCTATTTTATTCTATCAAAGAGATCAGATTTCCTGTCAATAGCAATCTATGCTTGACCTCTGTGTATGTTAGCATCGTATTCAGTAGAAGAGATACCGTTTGGGGAAATATATTTCAATCTTTTAAAATGTTATCACTGTTCCAGCTTAACCTTTAGATAAAAAAACTGCATATCGCAGGTATGGGTGGTGAACGAGGCATATTTTCAATTTGAATTTTATTTATGATATTTTATTCGTTTCGTTTAAAATGGCAACCTTTTTTGTTTTAAATATTGAAATTGCTCCAGTTCACATCATATCACATTAAGTTATGGACGTGCTATTTTAAAGAATTTCCCGTCATGGGATTTTTTAAGGCAATGGGAAATACATAGCGGTGCTCATGTCTCTTTTAAATAATATATGACAGTTAGTAGTGGGTTATATGCGAGCATCAGTATGGAGTAATCCCTGATCTGACACTGGGATTGGTGTTAGTCTTGTCTTAAAGCCAACTACAAGACGGTGCTTGTAGTGTAACGGTTATCGCCGTAGGAAATAAACACGGAAACTCGAATTCAAATCCTGGACAAGGATGTTTGCATTTGACATAGTGCTAATACCCTTGATAAAGTCATGCATCCAACTATTCTCCCCCCCCCCGCTATGGGTTAATAGTAGGGCAGACTGTGCTCAATAGAACATCCGCCTAAGAACCACAAGGTTTCCGGATTCGATACCAAGAGTAGCACAGTTTGGATATGTGCGGTAAATTGGGGAGCTGATGGTATGCGTGGCACTCCGTCTCAGGCGAACAAACAATCTCCCTAGTCTAGCACTAGTAAAAAGGGAAGAGACTCCCTCGCCATGTTAAAAATTGGCTATGACTGTTTTTGGAATAGAGATAATTGAATTGTTTGATTGATTCGTTGGTTGATTTTAACGGCATGGCAAAACATGAAGGGTAATCCACACTTCTAATATCTTCAGAAGTAGAGGCTCACCATTAAATGCAATTTAGAATCATACTCAGGTCAACTCTTTTCGGAGGGGAAATGAACACGGCGAGACGAGTTCAAATCCTGGACTCGGCTGTTTGAATTTCACATAGCGTTAATACCTTTCAGAAAGTTACGGAACCAACTCGTTTCCCTCCTGCTATGGGTAAATAGTAAGACAGACTGTGCTCTTTGACCTTGGCAACTGGTCTAGGAGAAGGAAAACTCTTAATTCAAACCAAACCGTTTCTCATCTCGTTAGACAAAACTACTTTGAGAACTTCTCCTCTTCCTCCCCTCACTTTCCTCCTAACAAGAAATTTGTTCATATTTATTATATATTAATATTATTTTAATATTAATTTATATCAATATTAATTTGTATTTGTTCATATTTATTATATTATTGTTACAAAAAAAAAAGAGTATATTACCGACCAAATTCCAACACCTCTGTACCAAATTTTCTTGGTACTTTTTTTACCTGTATGATGGGATATTTCAAACCGATCTATTCACACCAGAACTCATTCTATTCAAATAAAGACCTATTTGTATTGTAATTTGAGTGTTTCTGCTCAATTATAATGAACTAACCATCAACGGCTGATGGTATGACCGCAGTAAAGGGAGAGCCGCTTAGAGCGATTTAAAGTAGGTAAAGAGTTAAAGTAAGACAATCTTGTCAGAAGTCGATAAAATTAACCAATGGTAAGACATCATGGAATTTCATGAATATAATTAATAAATAGGAACAAATATAAATTAATATTAATATAAATTAATATTAATATAACTATTAATATATAATAGATATGAACAAATACAAATTAATATTAATATAAATTAATATTAATATGATTAAGTAAAAGTAAAGTCAACGGGGCGGCCTAAAGTCGGTATCAGCCAGTCAGCGAGGGAGTCTATCCCCTTTTCAATAGCGCTAGAGCAAGGAGATTGTTTTAGCATCTGAGATGGAGCGCCACACCTACCATCAGCTCCTTACTTTACGGCACAGATCCCTGTGCTACTCATACGCTGAGTTGGCGGGGACCGGTATCGAACTAGGAACCTTGTGGTTTCTAGCCGAACGCTCTACTGACTGAGCTAACCCGAACAAATATAAATTGATATTAATATAAATTAATATTAATCTAAATATTAATCTATAATAAATATGAACAAATACAAATTAGTATTAATATAAATTAATATTAATATAATTATTAATATATAATAGAAATATTAATATATAATAAATATGAACAAATATAAATTAATATCAATATAAATTAATATTAATATAAATATTAATATATAATAAATATGAACAAATACAAATTAATATAAATATAGATTAATATTAATATAAATTGACATTAATATAAATTGATATTAGTATGAATATTAATATATAATAAATATGAACAAATATAAATTTGCCAAATATAAACTCACTAAATATTAATCGTGGCTGAAGAGTTTTATATTACATGTCTCCAAAACAGGAAAAGACATAAGGCGAGAAAAAGTATCATCATTTGATATTCAATTAGAAAAGAGGAAATGTGATAATATTCTGTTAACGAGGCAATTACGCATGGGAATATCAAGGAAAGTGAATAAAGTCTATTACCAAACTGTTATTGATTAACCGAGTTTATGGAGTATCTTAGTATCTCCAAAGAAAGGGGGTAAAGTGTCAAATAGCTTTTAATTAACCGAGACTTCATGGGGTATCTCCCAAGAAAGGAGATAAATCCTATTTACCAACGAGCAGGATGTTACAAAAGATCAGTTTCTTAAGCGGAGTCCAACAGGTTTGAATTCAGAGTTTTCCTTCTCCTCGACCGTTTGCCTAACCAAGTTTAAACGGCCCAGCCTGCCCTACTATTTATCCATAGATGGGGGAGAGAAGGATCTATATATTTCCCAAGGGAATTAACGCTAAGTGAAATGAAATTACCACATCCAGGATTTGAACTCGGGGCGACGAGTCCATCTCCCATGACTTTAACCATTACACCATGCACTTGCATAGAAACCAAGATATACGAAGGGATAAAGACTAACCGCAGGGGAAAATAAACTCTGTAAACGAAGTTCAAAACGCAGTTGGGACAGTTGGCGACTAATTCATGCTAATAAACAAGAGAAAGGCATAAATCCACGACCACCCATAGCGATGGGTAAATAGGAGCACAGCTGGGGTCTTTTAGTACAATGAAATCTAACCATTTCAAGACGAGTCCATTTCCCATGACTTTAGCCAAAGCAGCTTTTAAGCATCCGAGAATTTATGGAGTATCTCCCGAGAACCATTATGCGTTTTCAAAATTTAATGTAATGTTATGCATTTGGTATCTTCTTTCCGTGATGCTAGCTCTTTTTAAAGTTTACTAGTCCTGATGATGGCCAGGTTATCTTCTACCTTGAGTTTTAAGGCATTATGATTGACAACTGAGTATTATCGTCCAATTAATACATAATTCTGGAGCTCTTGAGAGTGTGTAGTACCCCTTCATTGCTATTACTCCCAGATCCACTCTGAATCGGAATATTAGTACCTGATAGGGATAAATTGATCAAAGAATTTTTTTTAATGTTTTAAAAAATGAATTTAAAAATATTGAATACCCAACAAGAATATATACAACAAAAACGTCTTCGGCATAAAATCATTCAAGGGTTGACATGTCGTGAAATTCAACCAAACAACTAATACTATCTGCATTATTCGGACTATTGTCCTCATCTTCATTGTTATCTGTACAAAGTTTCGGCCGATGTGCCCTCCAGCCTTCTTCGTGTATTTTTTGTCGGACTCGGGAACCATCTAGGACTCGGGAACCATCTCGAACTTGGGAACCATCACGAACTCGGGAACCTTCTTGTCGTAATCGGAAGCCATCATGAAACTTCGACAAGAAATACCTAAAGAAGGCCGGAGGGCAGATCGGCCGAAACGTTGCACAGATAACAATGACGATGAGGACAATAGTCCGAATAATGCAGATAATACCAATCATCAAGCCTCATCTCAAAAATTTAGAGAAATAGTAAACAACTAAGAGTTAAATGTATCCGTGACATTGAGGTCTTGTTGAGAATAATACTTCAAAATAAACAGAAATTCAATACTTGTATCTATTGATTATATGATCTGAGCCAAAAGGTATAGCATACGCTCAAATCACGTTGAAAGCCCCGGTTCCCGATAGATCACCGAAGTTAAGCAGCAATTATCTTGTTCAATACATAGTTGCGGGACCATTTAGACAACTGCAAGTACTGTAAGCAATCTGATATCAAAATTACACGGATTGCCATTAAACGTACCACTCATTATTCTCCGTTGGATTCTTTCTATGCTGTTTAGTAATTTTAATGCTCGAGGACTGAGAAGCGTTCCTACACCTCCTATGGTCGCATTAGCGAAGTTTTTTTCAATGCAGATGCTGACACAAACGTCCAGCCATTACCATATTTGTGATAATTTAATTCTTATTCGCTAAAGTCAAATCCGTGTTCTTGTATATATTATCATCATCATGTCGCTCTTGCAGTATGGATATCTGTATTAAATGACCCGGAAAGAGTTGGTATGCCGTAAAAGAATTCACCAAACCAACCAACCAACCAACCAGCCAACCAACCAAAAGGTATAGATAATGACTAGGCATAAATACTAAAAAAAAATTAGTAGCTGGTGCGATTTTTTCAGACCACCATTAATGTTCTTACTTTTAAATTTCTATTTTATATTTCAATATTTTTGCCAAAAATTAAAAATAAGCTGTGAACTGAATCTGGAAACTGAGAAATCTAATTTCCTGGGTCTGTGTAAGTTTCAGTTGTTTTTGTTTGTTTTTTTGTTATTTTAATTGTTTTTTATTTTGTTTGTTTTGTTTGTTTTGTTTACTGTAGTCGCCATATTATGACACTTTCAATTGTGATTGTGGTTTGTGTCGGTTCGCCATTCATTTTGGTCCAATAGAAAAAAATAAAACGTGATAAAATCAACTATAAATTCCACAATTATTGTCAGAAGAGAAATTAATGAAGCAAGGGATTTATTGGGTCGACGCTTAGGATGCTGCTGCTGCTGCTGCTGCTGATGATGATGATGATGATGATGATGATGATGATAAATAAGAGTTATGAAGTACACTCTATTGAATGGCTGACTGGCTAGAACAGCCCACTGTTAGTTGGGAGTACCGAGCCTCATGCCCAAGACACACACACGCACACAATAAATTATCATAAAAATAATATATTAAAGTACGAGGAAATATCCAAGGAATATCTTACCATTTTTGTATCTACCCATATCTCACTTCCTCCTCTCTCTCTCTCTCTCTCTCTCTCTATATATATATATATATATATATATAT
Organism: Doryteuthis pealeii; assembly: GCA_023376005.1. Classification (NCBI taxonomy): domain Eukaryota; kingdom Metazoa; phylum Mollusca; class Cephalopoda; order Myopsida; family Loliginidae; genus Doryteuthis; species Doryteuthis pealeii. Next base: position 56,579,012 of record CM042146.1, on the reverse strand, counting down.
ATATATATATATGAAAAATGAATGGAAGTGAATCCGACAGTGTGAAATAAATATTATTTCTACATCTTATCTGGTGATTATCGTGGTCTACAATGCTGGGATTTTTTAAAACTTTTTGATACTTTCTTATACATTTTTATACATATTTACATCAAACACTTCTGAGTTTTCTTTGTGGACTATAATGCTTCTGATTTAATAAAATAAAACAAAATTTATTTTATCTTATTTTCAAAACAGAATATGCATTTTCAAAATTAAAAAAAATTTTTTTAAATTTTTTTTCTAAATTCCGGCTATAATATTGAACGTTTCATCTGCACCACTTTCTTCTCATAACGGTCCACTTTCGCCGTTCTCTCTATCATACACAACTCGCTCTTGATGAAGACCACTTCAATAAAGGGTCGAAACAGATTTCTGTCAGCGAATTTTAAAATCATGTGTTTGTTTTTTCTAAAATATTTATTTCATATATATATATATATATATATATATATATATATATATATAATTGCTTAATCCTCGATCCGACTCTGATGAGTGAGAAATGAAAATACTTAGTCGATTCCTCTTTTTCCCCCCTCGCTCAACCGTATACTCTGATTCATTTATTTTTTTTTATTATGTGAATAAATCAAATTATGTTGTTTAAGGGATGGGCCGGGTTAGCACAGGTAGACCGTTCGGCTAGAAACCACAAGGTTCCTAGTTCGATACCGGTCCTCGCCCACAGCGTTATGAGTAGCACAGGGATCTGTGCGGTAAAGTAAGAAGCTGATGGTAGGTGTGGCGCTCCACCTCAGACGCTAAAATAATCTCCTTGGTCTAGTGCTAGTGAAAAGAGGATAGACTCCCTCGCTGTCTGGCTGATACCGACCATAGGCAGCTTCGACGACTTTACTTATATATATATATATATGTTGTGCACTTGAAATAGATATAATTTCATTTATTGAACAAAGGCCGCATCCCCAAAGACCTACTGTATGGTGAATATGAAGACATGCCACATCGACACCAACACATGGGAGGCTAGTGCAAAAGACTGCGCGACCTGGCACCTCCTCCTCAAACAAGGAACGAGAAGGAGTG
>CM042146.1:56560417-56562917 GCA_023376005.1 Doryteuthis pealeii | reverse complement strand
ATATATATATATATATATATATATACATATATGTATGTATGTATATGCGATTATATATGTATATACAGCAATATATAAAATTATAAATACATATGTATGCATACAATAAACATATTGTATACCTACAATAAACATCAATTTTCTACTACATCCCGTGTTTGTCTATCTTTCTCCACATATGTATATATGATTTTATATATATATATATATATATATATATATATATATATATATATATATATATATGATTATATATATGTGTGTATGTATATATATTTATCTATCTGAGTAGGTTTGCGTATGTGTGTATGCATAAATATATACGAATACAAATGCCTATATATATATATATATATATATATATATATATATATATATACATTCAGTTATAATTTTATATGCAAATATCATATACATCAAACACATGTCTTTTGAATGAACATTTATATACACAAATATATATACAGTGCATAGATAACTATGTATATATTTATGTTTATATTTATGTATGTGATTATATATACACATATATATATACACACATATATATTTATGTATATATGTACACACACATATAATGTGTGTATAAATTGATATATATTCATATGCATATATAATTAGGCATATACATAAGTATATATTTGGTTTTATATAAAATCTCATATACATGAAAACACATGACATTCTGTATATATGCATCCGTGTGTATGTATGTATGTACGTAAGTAAATTAATTAATATGTTGTTATTTAATTCGCATTGTACATATCAGTTTTCTATTCCTTGTCAATACACTTAACCCAGCGGTACTTATTTACCACAAAGATCGAACATTATACAATAATGATTTCAGATCAAAATTCAATTAAGCATCATAGCGTGAACTCTTCATTCATGTATATATATATATATTTGAGGCGCGTGGTCTAATGGTTAGAGTCGTAGGAAATGGACTCGTCAACGCGAGTTCAATTCTTGGACGAAGCCGTTGGCATTTCACATGGCGCTAATACACTTGGGATTCTCTCTGCAGCTATGGATAAATAGCAGGGCAGCCTGGACTCTTTAACCATGGCTAGGTAACCAGTCTAGGAGAAGGAAAACTCTGAATTCAAACCTGTTAAACTCCACTTAAGAAATTGACCTTGTGTCGCATCCTGCTCGTGCGGAGGGGTTGTGTATGTGTATGTATATATATATGTATATATATATATATATATATATTTATATATATTTATACACACACATACACATACACAAATATATATATATTATATATATATATATATATATATATATATATATATATATATATATAATGAAGGATTGCAAATCAGAATAGTATTTGGTTAGAAAAAATGTCCAATACATTGATTGCAGAGTATATATATATAAATAAATAAATATATATATATATATATATATATAATATATATATATATATATATATCAGTGGAGGAGCATATCATTATAGAGTGTAGTATGAATAAATAAATATATGAAAACCTTAATTCATTAGAAATAAAATTATGTCGACTGCATTCCCTCTTCAAACCTGATTTCATAATGGTCATATAATGAATTAAGTTTTATATATATATATATATATATATATATATATATATATATATATATATATATATAGAGAGAGAGAGAGAGAGAGAGAGAGAGAGAGAGAGAGGAGAGATAGATAGATAGATAGATTGATTGATAATTTCAGTTTTATATCATATATGTGTGTGTATGTGTTTGTGTTTGACTTTGTGTGTGCGTGCATCAAATGTGTGTGTATATGTATTTACCCAGCCCATCCACCACTTGCAGTAAGCGACGCAAGGTCCTTTTTTATTCGGGGTACAACTGGTATTTTTCCTTCTCCTTAACTGGTTGCCATATTAATGCTCTGTCTGCTCTACTATTTTATCTTGAATGGCGGGAGGTTAGTTGAACTTTTTCCAGGGTGATTAGCGCTATTAAATGCAAACCGTCTTGTCCAGAATTTGATCTTGTGTTACCAAGTACATTTCCTACGACAATAATCGTTACGCGCGTGCGAGCGCGAGTGTGTTTGTGTGTGTGTGTGTGTGTGCGTGTGTGCGCGTGCGTGTGTGTGTGTGTGTGTGTGTGTGCACACGCGCGCACGCGTGTGTGTGTGTGTGTGTTTACACATGTATGAATGTTCGTGCTAATGCTTGAATGAATTCTCTTATACTTATATATATATATAATATATATATATATATATATATATATATATATATATGGGAGAATATGTGCTTAATTGAAGCTAATTCGTGCTAATGCTTGAATGAATTCTCTTATACTTATATATACTAGCAAATATATGCACCCTCCGGGTGCAAGTATTTAAGTTTGAATGTAATAAAATGTTGTATTAAATTAGAAAGGCCAATGAAACTAAATAAGAATGCAGATAAAAAGATTTGAAACAGGGGGGTATAATCGAAAAATAGAACAACTGAAACTTACACTTCCATCA
>CM042146.1:56540417-56545417 GCA_023376005.1 Doryteuthis pealeii | reverse complement strand
GGCCGCCCCGACGACTTTACTTACTTACTTATAATACCCAAAATACTGAATACAATGTTTGTGTCTGCGTATTTTTTGTGTGTATGTCTGTGTATCTCTCTGAGTGTGGGTATATATATATATATATATATATATATATATGTGTGTGTGTGTGTGTGTGTGTGTGTGTGTGTGTGTGTAAAGTATATCCAAATGACTGGTTGTAAGGGATGATTCTATTTGTGATCTTCAAAATCTCACTGTACAACCATACTGTATGCTCTTGTAGGTGCAAACATATATTCATACAAGGATTTTTATTAATCCCTAAAGAGAGCTCAATGTATAATAATCAATAAATTAGATTAAATACAGAGCAATAATTAACTTTCAAAGAAAGAAAAGAAAAACTTAACAAACCGTCATTCCGTAATAATTAATTTCGACCAGAAACTCAAAAGCCTTTAAAAAATTTAAATTCTTAAAAATCCTTAAAAGACCACCCTCCTCAGACGGATTTTACATATATATATATATATATATATATATATATATATAACAATATTTTATGCGCAAATGATAGATTTCAACGAGATTTATTCAACGATATAATGGGATTAAACAAGCAGTAAACACTGTCTGAGTAAAACATAAAATAGACCTCAATGGTGTCGCGGACTGTAAATAAGAAATAATTACTTGAAACCATGTAATTATTAGAGTTATATAAAAATACAAGAAACCATCCAACTGAGTACAAATTATTCATATTAGATCGAAATAATTTATATATCAATGTAAAATATTTGTATAAAGAATAGTTTTCGAAATAATTATTAGTATTAAAAATATGAACACTTGAAAGCATACAACTATGTTAAAAATCCTTTGTATTATATAGGAATACTTCATATATCCATATATAAATTATTTGTATTACGAATTGTTAAAATACATATCACATTACTAAACTTTCCTACATGAAAATGGTCTGAGAGGTGTGGATATGTGTTTCTATGTGTTTTTCTGTGCCTATGTTTGAACGAGTGTTGGTATTTACCTAACCCATTTGTCACGCGTAGGATGTGACACAAGGTCCAATGTATGGGGCATCCAGCGGGTATCGAATTCACTATTCAGTAATGATTGATCATGTGTATTTTTGTATGTTAGCGCATGTGTATATGCGTGCTACGATTGGTATAAATTACTAATGTTTTTTAGCAATTCGCATATATATATGTATATATATGTATATATATATATATAATATATATATATATATATATATATATATATATATATATATATGGGTATATGTATATATGCATATATGTATAAGTATATATATTTATGCATGTATATATATATGTGTGTATGTATATATGTACATGTATATATATTTATGCATGTATATATATGTGTATGTGTATGTCTATATGTATATGTATGTGTATATATGCATGCATGTATGTATATATATATATGTATATGGATATGTATATATGTCTGCATGTATATATATATAAATGGGGCCGGTTTAGCTCCAGGTTCCTGGTTCGATACCGGCCCTCGCCAACTCAGCGTATGAGTAGAATAGGAATATGTGCGGTAAAGTGAAGAGGTGATGGTATCTGTGGCGCTCGCCCCAGACGCTAAAAAACACTCTCCTTGGTCAAGCGCTAGTGAAAAGGGGATAGACTCCCTCGCTGTCTGGCTGATACCGACTTTAGGCCTCCCCGACTTATATATATATATATATATATATATATATATATATGTGTGTGTGTGTGTGTGTGTGTGTGTGTGTGTGAGGTATCCAAAGCTTGGTAGTAAGAGATGATTCTATATGTGATTTCTAAGACACACTCTATTAGTATTGTATGATCCAGTATTTATAAATACAGTGAATCTTTAATATATATATATATATATATATATATATATATATATATATATATATATATATATATATATAATGTTTCAAACAACTTGATATAATTTGAGTAGGTTTCGGAAAAATCGATATCATTTCTTAATCAAATAACTTGAGCAATTCTCGTTCAGATGATCCCAAATTTGAACAGCATGTGTAGACACAAATGTAAATTCTGTTTAACGTTTAAACAGCTTTTCTTTTCCGGCAAATGGCGTTTATATACCTGAAAGGGAAAACAAATTAAATATTAAATATTAAATATAATATTTTGAGTTATTTCTGTAAAGGCTATTAAAATTTGAGATCATATATATATATATATATATATGATTCGCTGTTAATTATATTGGAAATTAGAATACTTGGGTGGACCACAAAGCATTAAAAGCCTCTTGTATAGTTCATAGAATAAAATACTAACACCAGGAAAATGAATAGCGTACATTTATAATTACCTACATTTTAATATAAATCATAAATATATTTATGTATCATATATATTATATATATATATATATATGTGTGTGTGTGTGTGTGTGTGTGTGTGTGTGTGTGTGTGCGCTCCCGCGAGTTTGTGTGTGTGTGTTTGTGTGTATGTCTGTCTCTGTGAGTGTGGGTATATATATATATATATATATATATATATATATATATATATATATATGGGGTAAGATTTCACGTAATAATTTATTTCAACTGTAGTAGGCTTAGCAAGTTACAGCATCATTAGACACGGAACAAAATAATATACATACACACACGCATATATATATATATATATATATATATATGTGTGTGTGTGTGTGTGTGTGTGTGTGTGTGTGTATAGGTCTGTGCGTATGTTTTTTTACATTATCATAATCTTGTCTGGCTTTTTACAACATTACATATATGACTGTATATATACAAATCTTTATTTGTTGTATTTGTAATTTCATTTACTAATATACATCAGTGTTCTGTAAATTTAAAATTATATACTATTCTTTTGAATTACATAAGTAAAAATATATTCAATTCAAATTTGCATTTTTCTTGTCAAGAAAAACAAGATATCAATATATAACATTATCTATGTACACGTGCATAAAGGATAATACCCTTGCTTACTCAAAACATCTGTTGAATAATTAATGGATATTTTATATATACGTATATATTTCATATATGATTTATATACATACATATTTATATATATATATGTAATGTAATATATATATATATATATATATATATATATATATTTCCTACACACATATATATATATATATGCATACATATGTATACAAACACATATAGACATGAAATATTTATACATGAAATATATATATATGTATACATATACATATATACATATATGTACAAATGTAAATAAGAAAAAAACATTATTTGTAGACGGTGAAGATATTCGATTTTAAAACGTTTCAGTTTTTGATAAAACCTTCAACAGGAAAATTCGATGAGAATGGTGATCTTAGTATCAACTGACTTCACCATCTACAAATAAATTTACTCCTGGGAATACTTCTTTATCATCTATACTTGGAAATAATGTTAGATTAATTTCCATATATATATATATATATATTATATATATATATATATATATATATATATATATATATATGTACATTGTTGCAATATATGAATTAAATGCAATAAAAAATTGGAATAATTTCTCAACAGAACCTTACAAAGGTAAGACACCTATTTTATCTTCTTCAATATCTATATATATTTATATTAATTTAATGCTTCAAAAAGAGTCCAGTAAAAATGAGGAATACTTGTCCATTGTGGACTTCTCTAAGAAAAACAAATTATTTTCATAGTGGTCCTTTGGAAATAATTTTTCATTTACTCTATTCGTTTCATTCATATTTTACTTCATTCATTCATTCCAAATTAATTCTGATTTCTGTCTTAAGTTGTGTCTATGTGCGTCTGTGTCTGTGTAGGCGTGCGTGTGTGTGTGTGTGTGTGTATAAGTCATGTATACATATATACTTATATACACATTATATATGTACATAAGTATATATATATATATGTATATATATATGCTTATATGTTCGTGTATATATATGCCTCTATATATATGCATATATGAGTGTACATTTGTATATATATATATTATATATATATATATATATATATGTATAGAGAGAGATAGAGAGAGAGGGGTATATATATATATATATATATATATATAGAGAGAGAGAGAGAGAGAGAGAGAGAGAGAGAGAGTTGAAAGAAGGAAAGAGAGAAACGTGCAGAAAAAAAATTAAATTAAATTATTACCTCTATCTGCATATAGATATTTATGTATATATTTCTGTGTGCGTATGTGCACACACATACTAACACATATATACTTATATATGTATATTGATATGTATATATCAATATATATCCATATGTATGTAAATCTATAACCATATGTATGTACCCATGTACTAGCAGATACTGACAAACTCACATACTCACGCACACAAGCACAAATACACACACAACATACTCCCCATATATAATATATATATATATATTATATATATATATATATATATATATATATGAGATAAGTACTTCGGAAACAAAGACGTTAGCTGATATAGAACGCAAAATCTTTACGTAACAATAAATTAAAAAGTTATAGAATTGCGCTGAAAAAAACTGTGGATTTTATATATATATACATATATATATGTGTGTGTGTAAGTCTATATATCTGTCTATACATCAATGCTAAGACACCTATATATCTATACAGATATTGGGCCACCTATATATATATATATATATATATATATATATATATATATATAGTCATCCACAGACACCTGTTTCGACTTATCAAGTCTCTTCAGTGTGGCTAGACATTTGTAAGCTACCTACAGCCGGGATTGAAATCCGATCGGTTCAGCATCAGTCAAACACCTCAACCGCAAGGCTATAGTCACCAACAGAATGCGAAGTGAATGTTAACTGTTTTTATACTCACACGTCCCTATGTATGTAAAGGCCACCATATAGTGCTCCATCCCTTATACACACACACACACACACACACACACACACACAT
>CM042146.1:56522917-56532917 GCA_023376005.1 Doryteuthis pealeii | reverse complement strand
ATATGAAAAATCCGTCGGGTTTAGGTGGAGGTAATCTGCTAATTATAGCTACTCTGAAGAGACGTGATACGTTGAAACACGGTGTCGGCGGATGACTATATATATATATATATATATATATATATATATATATATATATAAGTGGTTGGTTGGTTTGAAAATCGTGTAGGCGAGAAACTATCATTAACTAATCGTTGTTGACTTCATGTCTACGCTACTCTAACTAATAAGGTTGTAACAGCTGTACGGTGTTCCACACGTCGCACTCGTTATTCACTGAGTTTGCTTGTCATGATTATTTTCAATAATTATCGAATTTTATACGATATACGCATTGTAATTACCTTCGAAAATATAAATAATAATAATAATAATAATAATAATAATAATAATAATAATAATAATAATATATCTGCCAGAATACTCAAAGAGTCCTGGAGACCTGAGGAGACTTGCTGTCACTCAGACTCCAGTGAAATACCATCAGCTAATGCTGATGTGAAAACTCAAAAGGAGTAAATAATAATATATATATATATATATATATATATATATATATATATATGCATGTGTATGCGTGAATGGTATCAAGTGTTATCGTGGGAGTATTCAACCCAAATAGAGAACTGAAACGTATATATAATTATTTTACGTATATACATACAAATATCAGTGTATGAGCATATTTTCACATATACATTGTATATTATACATAAAGAAACTTTAATTTATCAGAAATAAATTTATTTCATCTACCTGTGCCTCTTCGAGTCTGATTTCCTTATACACATAAAGGATATGTAATTCTTTCTACGATGTAATCAGACTTTATTTCTGATAAATTAAGGTTTCGCACACACACACACACACACACACACACACACACACACACACACGTGTCTGTGCGTATATATATATATATATATATATATATATATATATATATATATATATTTTACGTAGTGTAATGGTTATCGTTGTTGGAAATGGACACGGCAGGATGAGTTCAAATACTGGACGAGGCCATTTGTATTTCATATAGGGCTAATACCCTCGGGAAACGTATGAATCAAAATATACCCTTACCAGCCATATATAGGGTAAATAGTAGGGCAGACTGGTCTATAACATTTGTGTGGTAATTGGTCCAGAAAAAGAAACTCCAATTAAGAGTTTTACCTTAAGAGAGTCACATCCTACTCATGCACAGGGTTTTATATATATATATATATATATATATATATATATATATATATATATATGGTGTTCGGAATAAGTTTTACATACGTATATTTGGTTATTTTCTCCGTAGGTTGGAGGTATTGACGCACACTACACATCATTTAAAATCTTGGGCCCTTCTGCATTATTATGCGTGATGACAGATAGAATGGATAACTGGAATCCACCTGAATCATGGAAAAGAATAACTTGTATCATGATGATCTGCGCCGGCCATCAAAATAAGAAGATTATGGTTGCTGCCCAATGCCTGAACACTGTAAAAACAATCAGGCATGAACTGGAGAATTGCAATGGAGACTATAAGGCTGTGGCTAGAAAAAAGCAACATAACAGATTATCTAATTGCGTTCGTAGAGCAGAATTCCTCGAGGATCTACAGAAAAAAGTGTTGGAGGACTCTGGCATTGGAATTCGGGCTTTGTCACGTGAATTGAATGTTTTAGCCTTTACCATGAAGCTTGCACTTAATAAAGACCTTCGCTACTATTCATACAAGCCCGTGAAAAGCCCTGTGCAAATCGTCTGACAAAGGCGAAGAAACTTCTGAGCAAAGTGAAACATCCTGTCGAAGCACAAAGAATCTGGTTCTTTTCCTATGAAATAAACTTTTGCCAAGATCAGAAGCGCAACACGCAGAATATCAGATAGCTTACCTACAGTCCAAAGGACACTCCTCGTCTCATGTAGACTAAATTTCCCCAAACTGAGATGGTTTTCGGATGTGTGTCCTCTGAGGGTGATATGATGCCTTCGCATTTTTTTTTCAGAGAGTGTATCAGGTTGAATTCAGATGCCTACGTGGAGTTGCTAAACACTGTTATCAAGCCCTGGAAAACAAGGGTCACCAATGATAGACCATATGTATGGCAGCAGGATTCGCCCCCCTGCCACTCCTCTATGAAAAGTCAAAAATGGTTGTCGGCGAATTTTTATGACTACACCAGTCCCAATGTTCGTCCTCCGAACTCCCCAGATCTTAATTCCATGGATTATTATGTATGGGCGCTGTTGAGAAAGACGCCTGTTGCTGTGCCAGTACTACAAAATCCCAGTTAATCGACAGAATTAAGGTAGTTTTTGAGACCGTTCCCAGGGGAAACTGTAACATCAGCTTGCTTCAGGTTCCGGAGCAGGATTGAGGCTAGTGGCGATTATTTTGAGTAAAACGTGTTCACAGTAGTGTAATTTCGATGCCTGTTGAATTTCTTTACAATCCATTAAATTTATTAGTTACCAACCTTTTTCTTTTGCCTTATAAAACTGTCAGATTTCTCCCGAACACATATATATATATATATATATATATATATATATATATATATATATGAAATATATTTTTAGAAAAAACAAACACATGATGTTATAATTCGCTGACAGAAATCTGTTTCGACCCTTTATTGAAGTGGTCTTCATCAAGAGCGAGATGTGTGTGATAGAGAGACGGTGTGATTAAACCGTTACAAAATCAAAAGTGGTACAAACGAAACGTTCAAGTTCGGAGCTGGAATTGTTTTGTTTTTTTAATTTTTAATAAAGATAAAGGGTCGAAACAGATTTCTGTCAGCGAATTATAACATCATGTGTTTGTTTTTTCTAAAAATATTTATTTCATACTGTCGGATTCACTTCCATTCACTTTTCATATATATATATATATATATATATATATATATATATATATATATATATTGATAATATCGTTTGCTACATTCTTAAATGAAAAATAAATAAAAGGGTTCTCAAAATCAGTGCAAGAGCAAATACATCAAAGATAGTGTTGTATAAAGTAACTGGATTTTTGTACAGTTTTGTGGATGCATTTTATATCTGATTCATAATTTTCGGTATACATTTATTTCTCTCAAGAAGGATAAAATGTAGTCCGTGCTAGTATTTTCAAACAGATCCCTCATATTATTTGCGTTGATGAATTTATTTCTGATAGGAGTGAAAGTTCCATATTCTATGTGGAAATGTTTGACAGTGCAGAGTGTTACAGTTTTATGAGCCATCCTGTGGGCCTCAAACAAAAGCGCTTGTACAATGGAATTGGATCCTTGGTAAAGAGTCCTCTGATAATGAATCTTTTGGTTCTTATGGTAAAGAGTCCTCAGTTCCTTCGTCAATGGTCGTAAGTTCCTCCTCAATGACTGCAAGTGAACTGTGCAAGTATCAGTGTTTAAGTAGTGAATCAGCCACTCATGATGGCTGTTGATTGTCTAGGTGAATAAACCACGTGACCTTGGCTAGTCTATAAATCCAGCTGGGGAATTGGAGCACACCGTATATCCCATAATAATTCAAAGATACCCCCTATTTTGGTATAAGGTGGGCTGTTCTATTAAGAAATATTATTATTAGTAGTAGTATCCCCCTCTTCTCATTTTTTCTTTTTTTTCTTTTTTAACTTTTAATATATATATATATATATATATATATATATATATATTGTCGGCTAAAAAGCCATATCAAAAACACATCGTTTGTTTATTTACTTCTCATACTGTCGTGTAGTAAAAGTCACTATAAGAGGAATATAACCTACTTCTAAACAAAACGAAAAATCTAGGAAAGTCCGGTTGGTGTCCTCGCCTGTCAGCTTAACAGTCAGGGTTCGAATCACGCACAAGGCGGTCTTCCTATCTGTAGCTCTGCTGATGAGGCCTAATAGGCCGAAATGTACATACAGTGATTATTTTTTCTCGATTTGTTTAGCCTTACATTTGAATAGGTATGCCCGCCTAATTAATTAATTAATTAATTTTCAATATTTTCAAATTTTCAATCAATGCCCGCCTAATTAATTAATTATTAATTAATTAATTTTCAAAATTAGGTACGACTTCAATTAAACACATATTCTCCCAAAAATTGTCGGCTAAAAAAGCCATATCAAAAACACATCGTTTGTTTATTTACTTCTCATATATATATATATATATATAATATATATATATATATATATATATATCTTATATCTTTTGTTATTACTAGAAAAATACAATACAAGTTAGTGATTTAGTAATTTTAGTTGGGCTGGTTTAATGTTTTGCCATAGACACCCATTTTTTTGGGGGGTGACATGTTTCGCACCGTGACTGATCCTCTTTTTTTAGTATAAAAGATTGTTTAAGTCTTGTATGGCCAATACGTGCAGCGCCAGTATTACTTCTTTCTCTCGGTATTTTCTATATCCCTTCTCTTACTCTTTAATTGATAATAATTTTTTCGGCGTACCACTATTCCAACGTTATTGCCATTTTTGCTTGATAAATCTTTGGTTCTTTAGATCTGTACATGGGACCTTGAAGTTTACATCTATTTTTTTTATTCATTTGCCGGTCTTCAACATGACTTGTCATCAAACACATCACAACTTCTTTTGACTCAGTGAATTGGGTTTACATAGTAACTTGACTATTAATCGGTTGTCAAGTGTTTTGTGGTTTTTTTTAGCGTAATCAGTACAGATAACGAATCAGAGAATATGATAAATTTTGTGTTTGTATTTATTGAAATAATGCTGAGTGCGAGATCAATGACACATGCTTCAGCATTGAAGATGGTAGTTTCACTAGGAAGATGTTTCTTGCTTATTTTTTTGTGTGACATATTGTCGCACTTACTTTAGTGTTTGGATCCATCTGTATAGATTGGGTGTATAATTGGGATAGTTTTCTTTAAATTTATAAAATCCCTCCAAGAAATTGAGAGGATGCATATTTGCTATTTAGAATTTGCATAAGTCGAATATTAATTTTGGAGTTTTTATGGTCAAAGGTGCAATGTTTCGAGTAATATTGTCGTGTATTGTTGCTAGTTATATTTTTAGTCTTTTATAAGTGTAGCGTAATTATTGTGGTCTACGGGGAATTGAGGATTGAAAGGAGGACGGTGTTCGGATTTCTGGAGAAAGAGAAGAAAGAGAAATAAGAATAAAGGTTAACGTTTAGAAGGGTAGACACTCAATGGGGTGTCAGCAATTGACCGACGGGCTTTGAACGGAAGATGAATTGGGTAACCCTCCCACACCTGGGATGAGAAACGGAAGGAGAGAAAAATCCGTTTTTTCGGCTGGGCTTTTGTGGGAGGCAGACGGGGCTTCCCAGGTTCCCCCGGATGGGTTTCGCATAGTAGTAACGGATATGATTTGCGATAGAATAATTTGACCTTACTCTCTCTCTCTCTCTCTCTCTCTCTCTCTCTCTCTCTCTCTCTCTCTCTCTCTCTCTCTCTCTCTCTCTCTCTCTCTCTGGAAAAGAATCCATCAGTCTAGAAAGGAATAAACAACCTCTTGTGACTATACGACTTGCGTATGTTGTTTCTGAACTAACGACGACTACTACCACTAACGACTACGACTACAACTCGATTTTGGGTCCCCATGCAACAATAAGGGGTTCAATTCGGAGCCCGAATTGTTTTATAGATTTTTTATACAGACTTCTATGTAATGGGCAAAATTTATTTTTTGTAGATTGGGTTGGATGGAAAGGACTTTAGTTTTGTGAAGTATTGTAGCGTTAGTTTATCCCATCTAATCGTAATGGATTTCAAAATAAGAAATATCTAGCTTTATCTTTTGCTATCGCTCTCTCTCTCTCTCTCTCTCTCTCTCTCTCTCTCTCTCTCTCTCTCTCTCTCTCTCTCTCTCTCTCTCTGTTTCATATATATATATATATATATATATATATATCAAATTTGTATATATATATTATATATATATATATATATATATATATATATATATGAAGATAGGAGGGTTGGAGTAAAATCCGACAGTATGAGGCAAGGTAAAAGGAAAGTGAACAAAATCAATCACTCAATCAAGTCTGAGTGGGGAGAAATATTTCGTCCTTACTTAGCGTTAAGTAAGGACGAAATATTTCTCCCCCACTCAGACTTGATTGAGTGATTGATTTTGTTCACTTTCCTTCTACCTTGCTGCATATATATATATATATAATTTGCTATATTCATAAGTAAAGAGAGCTCAATGTCAGTGATAGAGCACGTATATACAAGTTATGGTAGCAAAGAAATTAAGTTAAAAGTGCTTGGTAACTAACAGTTTCTTACCTATGGGATTTTCAAGCCAAACACCCATAGACCAGAAACTGTCACTTACCATGTGCTATTAGCTTCATGTCTTCATTATCCTAACACACACACACAAACACACTCACACATATATATATATATATATATATATATATATATATATATATATATATATATATATACATAAATATATATATATATATATCATCATCATCATCATGTCGCGCAATTAGCACGGATATTCATGACAATCTCTCGCCAACCTTCCCTATCATTTATTGCCCAGGGAGGTCCTCTGTGTAGCATCCAGCATCTTCGCATAGTTGGTCAATCTAGGTCCTTGGTGGGCGGCCAACACTAGCATGCCCGTGTGTTGACTTCCACAGGAAAACGTCGCTTATGAACTCGTCCTTACTTCTCCAGCAGTGTCCAACATGCCTTGTCCGTCTCACTCGAATGTTTTGTTATATTGGGGGCAGCTGGCCATACAGCTGTTTTCCTCGTGGGGTGCTGTTCCCACGATTCGTTCAAGACTGCACGCAGCATTATTGTGCATATACATTTGCAAAGAAGCTACTTTTGTGCTACGAACGTTAAGCAGTGATGAGTCTGTTCAATACTTTATTTGCTTATGCATACAGACTTTCAATTGGTGTGCCAGTATTTTTAGATATGATTTTCTTGCTGATCCGTACGGGATGCAGCCATAATCTATCTTTGATCGAACGAAAGCCCTGTAAAGCTTTTATAGTTTTTTTGTTGTTTTTTATTTATTCATTTATTTATTTATTTTTTTTTTTGTTCTCCCCATTTAGTGTGATCCAACATGCGGAATAGCTGTATTACTTTGCGTACATTATTTTTAAGATGTTTCAAGTGGGGGATGAAACTAAGTTTTTTTTTGTTTTTTTTTTTGTTTTTTGTTTTTTTTGGGGGGGGTCATATGATATTACTTCCAAAACCTTATGCTGCTCTACCATTATATTTCAGAAAATAAAAAGTAAAACAGACAAAAAGCAAAGCTTATAAAAACAGATTCGATGACTCCGTGTTATATACCCACTTCCTAACTTGAGGTCTTAACTGGTTCTAAGAACTGTATATAGTGTATTGTAAAGGTGAACTATGTACTGTATATAATATATAGGGAAGGTACATTTTGTACTATATATAGTATATTGTAAATATATATTTTGTACTGTATATAATATATTGTGAAGGTACATTTTGTACTGCATAAGTGACATTTAATGCAACATTATATACTGTATATAATATATTATGTAGGTACATTTTGTAGCGCATATGAGACATTTTGAAGGAACATTATATACTGTATATAAAATATTGTGAAGGTACATTTTTACTGTATATGAGACATTTTGAACATTAATCTAATGTTCTTATATTTCATAGCCTGACTAATCTTTTGGGTTTATTTCCATGGTCTCTTCCTCTGCTTGAGTCGGTCTTTTTTTTGTGCTGACTCCAGCTGTGGTTTGTATGTGTTCATTACTTGTGTTTTTAATGATGAACGCAAGACTTAGTTTATTTTTTTATCAGACGTCTTTATTAAATCCCAGCCGCGGTAAGAAGATGGCTTACTTGGGGATAGACGACCATTGCGTCTGTTCCCATCGACTAACCACCAAATTCTGCCAACTCTAAATCAGTTCCTTTCACACGATTTGCCTTTAGCAAATGAGAAAAAAAAACTCGACTAGGTTTTGCTATGATTCAATGGTAACTTTCCATTTACGAATACATTTATTTGAATTTTACTACGCTACAGTATATAATTCGTATGCAACCCACGAATTATGTAACACTCGTTAGGATGCTTAACTGTAAACGGTGGTTATTGCCCAGTTATGGGTCTCTGGGGAGTGAATTGCCGCCTTTGATTGCTATCCCTAAGTTGTCTCTGGCCCAGAGTGGCAGTACTGTTTAGAGTCCTATTTATAAGTCAAGTAGCTGTTTGAAAAGTATTATAGGCAGGCTGTAAAAGACCGACCCACCTATCACTCGACTGTTCTTGTCAAGTTCTAACACCTATGTGATTGTTCCGACCGTATTGTTCATACGGCAAACCTCCACTACTTTTAATCATATATATATATATATATATATATATATATGTGTGTGTGTGTGTGTGTGTGTGTGTGTGTGTGTGTGTGTGTGTGTGTGTATGTATATATATATATATATATATATATATATATAAGTTAAGAGAAATGAAATGAATGAGTATAGATAAAAGGATATAAAAACACACAATATGCTCTTGAAGTGAAAACATTTTATATCATATTCATAGTTAATATTGAACAATATTTCGATTTATAAAAATCATCTGCAGAGTTTGTTTTTACTCCGGACTCAACCCTTTTTGGAACATCAATGTTTTCGTTTTGAATTCAAATTACTTTCAGATCCTCTCTCGATGAGTCCGGAGTAAAAACAAGCTCTGAAGATGATTTTTATAAATCGAAATATTGTTCAATATTAGCTATGAATATGATATAAAATGTTTTCACTTTAACAGCAAATTGTGTGTTTTTATATCCTTATATATATATATATATATATATATATGTGTGTGTGTGTGTGTGTGTGTGTCTGTGTCTGTGTCTGTGTGTGTCTGTGTCTGTGTGTCTGTGTGTGTGTCTGTGTCTGTGTGTCTGTGTTTGTAAGTTATTCAAATGACTGGTAGTAAGGGATGATTCCACATGGGACCTTCAAAATCTCACTGTATAACCATACTGTATGCTCCTTGTAGGTGCAAACATATATTCATACAAGGATTTTTATAAATCCCTAAATTGAGTTCAATGTATAATAATCGATAAATCAGATTAAATACAGAGCAATATTTTATATATATATATATATATATATATATATATATATATACCAATCCCTCCGCACGAGCAAGATGCGATACAAGGTCAATTTCTTAAGCGGAGTTTAACAGGTTTGAATTCAGAGTTTTCCTTCTACTTGACTAGTTAACTAGCCATGGTTAAAGACCCCAGTCTGCCTTGCTATTTACCATTAGCTGGGGGAATAATTGGATTCATACCTTTTACAAAAGTATTAGAACAATGTGAAATGCAAATAGCTTCGTCCAGGAATTGAACTCGTGTGAACAAGTCCATTTCCTACGACTCTAACCATTTCACCACGCACCCCCGTACCTTTAATCATATATGTGATTGAAGGCAGTCGCTCAGGAGTATGATATTAAATTATGATGTTAATAAAAAAAAATCTACAAATATTATTTTATTAATTAATTATTAATATTAATAATAAATATTAATATTGTTACATTTATTTACTATTAATATTAATATCATAGTAAGTGACAATTATGATGTTAAACAGTATCTGGTTGTGAGGTTCCACTTTCGGAGCTCTGGTGAGTTTTGACTACTCCTCCATCGCCATTACTCCCGGGTCAACTCTTACCCGGATTGGTTAGGGTCCCATCTACGGGTTAAATATATAAAACTATATTAAATATATAAAACTATAATTAAAAATGTCTAAAAAAGGGGGCTCAAAAATATTGAATACCAAATAAGAATAAATAAAACAAAAAACGTCTTCGGCATAAAATAACCCGAGGATTGGGATGCCGTAAAATCCAACCAATCAACCAAAAATGAAAACTTATCTGTATTAGATCGGA
>CM042146.1:56507917-56517917 GCA_023376005.1 Doryteuthis pealeii | reverse complement strand
TATATATATATATATATATATAATTTAATATACCAAGCGTGTTGGTAGATCCTTGCGGAAAGAAAAAAAAAACCCGGCAGAAAGTTTGATTGTAAAAATATACTACCAAATATCAACCAGGAAGAAAAAAATTTTTGAAAAAAAGAAAGGACCAAGATATTCGTACCAACAAAAAATAATCTATTGGTACAGTATTTGGCCAAAAGAAAAAACAATTCATATGTATATATATGTATATAAGATATATATATATTCATATAACCGCTAGGAGAAAGCTAATAAGTAAAAAGTGCTCGATACCTAAGTAGAGCCAATAATAAAGATAATCTAATGAGTCAGACGAACCTACTATTAGTTTCAGATTTTAGCCCTGAAGAGCTTTATGCGAAACTAATAGTAGGTTCGTCTGACTCATTAGATTATATATATATATATTATATATATATATATATATATATATATATAACTTATTGGGAAACCCCTGCGTTAAGAAAAACCCGGTAAATAGTTTGATAGTAAAAATATACTACCAAACTTCACCTGGGGAAAAAATGAAAAACGAAAAGACCAAGATGGTCGTACCAACCGAAAATAATCGATCAATACTATAACACTTTTCCAAAAGAAAAAAATTTATATATATATATATATATATGTGTGTGTGTGTGTGTGTGTGTGTGTGAAATATATATATATATATAAATCGTTAGGATTATCTAAAGCTAAATGTAAAAAGTGCTGAATACCTAAGTAGAGCAAATAAAAAAGTTAAACCTAATAAGTCAGATATACATACTAGTTTCGCTTAGTAGGTAATCAGGACAAGAATATATATATATATATATATATATATATATATATATATATATATACTTACATTGCATGCTCATGTTGATGCAAACTTATAGATTTATACAAGGATTTTTACAAATTCTTAAGAGAGCTCAATGAATAATTACTAATAAATTAATTATATACAGAGCAATATTTTACTTTCAAAGTAATATATATATATATATATATATATATATATATGTGTGTGTGTGTGTGTGTGTGTGTGTGTGTGTGTGTGTGTGTGTGTGTGTAGTAAGAAAAAGCTAAGAATTCCAAAATATGAATTTATTTATAAATGAAATAAATATGTTTCTACACTTCTTATTATACGAATTGATTTATTATATTCGAACACATAAACAGTTTAGACAAACACCATACACCGAAATGTTTTAACACCGACTTTACCATACACCAGTAAATTTATCTTTTGTAATACTTTTTTCTTATATATATATATATATATATATATATATATATATATAAGAAAATATATAAGAAAAAGTGGAAGTAAATCCAACAATACTTTATTTAAAAAAGCAGAAGTTTCTTTAAATGAACGAGGCCCTGAGAAAGGTTTTTTAAACAGACCGAAACACTGCGGTGTCGATTTATTAAACATCATTCGTCATTGAAACTTGTGATTTTTTATTAAACCCTATATATATATATATATATATATATATATATATATATATATATATAGAGAGAGAGAGAGAGAGAGAGAGAGAGAGAAGAGAGAGAGAGAGAGAGTACCCTCGCAAAAATGACTCGTCTTAGCAAGATGATTATTTAAACAATACACTTAAATTTTTCAAACTGCCAAAAAGATTTTCAACTAAGTGATAATTTTGTGGGCTAAATGGCATTTTTTAATCATTTGCTCTCAATGGTATTTTTTAACTATGAAATGCTAATTGAAATATTTCACTCCACCCAAGAATAGAAGTATAATTATCATGATTGACCGCTGTTACTCTATTCAAACATAGCCTACTCACCACAAACGTATTCCATATATATATATATATATATATAGATATATAGATTATAGAGAGAGAGAGAGAGAGAGAGAGAGAGAGAGAGAGAGAGAGATAGATATTGGGTTTGGACTTTTTGTTTGCTCCGTTTCTGAAGATGATATAACGAATTTTGCAGTGAATTAGATTATTACATGAAGGAAATTTAAAGTTTTTTTCATTTATTTATAAATCTATATTGCTCTGTCGGTTCATACACCTGAAACAATTTACATTGAGCTCTCACTTCGGTAGATCTGTAATACTACTGAAGAAATCCGTATGGAATGACCCTCACAACCAAGAACATTATATATACTAGCAAATATATGCACCCTCCGGGTGCAAGTATTTAAGTTTTAATGTAATGAAATATCGTATTAAATTAGAAAGTCTAAAGAAGGCAGATAAAAAGATATGTAACAGAGTGGGGGTATAATAGAAAAATAGAAATGAAACTTACTCTTCCATCACTCCCGTCTTTTATTGCTGAATTTTACTTATTTAACTATTTAGTTAAATTAGGGAATAAAGAATAAAAATTTTTGTTAATGGATTTCATTTAAGATTCATTGAAGAGATTTTTGCTTATATTCATTAAAATAAAACCAAACAATTAGAAATTAATAATACTAAGCACATATTTAATAAAATCACATTTTTAATATCAATATGCAAATTAGCCTTCCCGTTCACACTGCAAACCGCTATTTTTTGTATATATAAATACAATTGTATGTTATTTGTATGTAGATATGGACAACACTAATAAAAAGCTGAAGCAATTTTATTAATAATTGAGGTTTAAATATAAATAAAATCATGGAGAATGTGATGTAAATAATGAAGGGAATTGTGACTTGAGTAGTAATATAGTTTCTGTTACAGACAGAAAAACATACAATCTCCATTATAATAAAATATATAGTCATCCACAGACACGTGTTTCGACTTATTAAGTCTCTTCAGTGTGGCTAGACATTCTGTGAACTAACTTCAGCCGGGATGGAACTCCGATCGATTCAGCGTTAGTCGGACAGCTTAACCGCTCGGCGGCCATCATCACCCACAGAATGCGAAGGGGATTTTAACTGTTTTAATACACACATCTATATGTATGTAAAGGCCGTTGTAGATTGCACCCCTACCTTTTATAGGAGAGCCTTGCATTTACGCTTTAGTTGGCGGACATCAGCGAAATCCCCTCCAAAGTGCTCAACCCCAGGGTGATGGGGAGCATATATATATATATATATATATATATATGTATATATATAATCGTCGGGTGGCCTAATCTCGGTATCAGCCTGACACCGAGGGAGTTTATCACCTTCTCACTAACGCTAGACCAAGGAAATTTTTTACGCATCTGAGGTTGAGCACTACGGCTAACATCAGCTCCTTACTTTACCGCTGAAATCCTTGTGCTACTCATACGCTGAGTTATTGAAGGGCAGTATCGAACCAGGAGCCTGGTGGTCGTAGGCGAACGCTCCACCGACTGAGCTAAACCGGGCCTACATAAATATATATATATATATATATATATATATATATGTGTGTGTGTGTGTGTGTGTGTGTGTGAGTGTGTGTGATTTAAAGAATACTAATATATTCAGAAATGATGCATATATGTATATGGATACTCTTATGTTCATATAGAGTTAATACTACACGCATAGACACACAGACACATATACATACACACACACACACATACACAATATATATATATATATATATTTATATATATATATATATATATATATATATATATATCTTTTTAGACATATATATATATAAATATATTTACAAAGCTATTTCATTAATTCATTTACACCAGTATATATTCAGACTTAAGTAAGTACAGGTGTCTATTTAAAATTCTTATTTTAAACACATTTCGACATGTGGTCGTTTACACGTCCCCACACATTCTAACAATGTATCTATACGGTACATTCCGTCTCGCACGTTCTTTTTTTATTTTACATATATTTATAGAAACAGTCTTCCTCCATTTCATTGTATACGCACGTTTTTGGTGTCAATATTCGTATATGATAATTATAAATTATCTTAAATTTGTAAATTCTGACTTGTCCGCCCCCTATGCTGCATAAAATATTAGATTTGGGCATGTGTGTATATGACCGTGTGTGTGTGCGCGCGTATGTGTGTGTGCGCGCGTATGTGTGTGTGTGTATGTGTGTGTTTGTAAAACTTTTCAGGCGTTTATAGACTCTTCTACACGGTTTACCCATCCCAGTTGACAAACGTCTACATACGATTTGGTAAAGTAAAGTAAAGTCGTCGGGGCGGCCTAAAGTCGGTATCAGCCAACCAGCGAGGGAGTCTATCCCCTTTTCTAGCGCTAGACCAGGGAGATTATTTTTAGCGTCTGAGGTGGAGCGCCACACCTACCATCAGCTCCTTACTTTACCGCACAGATCCGTGTGCTACTAATACGCTGAGTTGGCGAGGGCCGGTATCGAACTAGGAACCTTGTAGTTACTAGCCGAACGCTCTACCGACTGAGCTAACCCGGTCCCTCATTTGGTAGTTACATGTAAATAAATGCTATTGTATTTTCATATATGTAAAAACGCATTTTTGTACTTCTGTATGTCATTTTACGCCCGTGCTCACATATATATATATATATATATATATATATATGTATATATATATATATGTGTGTGTGTGTGTGTGTGTGTGTGTGTGTGTGTGTGTGTCCGTTCACCCATTTTGATGCGATTTGTTATTTGGCTCCCCGGGTGGTTATAAGAAAATCTATCACAGCAATACAGTGAAAGTCTCATTTCGTACGGACTAATAAATCACACCTCTTTATATGTGTTTTTACTCTGTTACCCCTCACCCTTGTTGGAGGAAATGAAATATTCCTGCTGCCCAGCTCTGTCCCCGCTGCCATCTTATGACTTCATTGTTCACCTCTCCCGATTTTTCGCCGTCGAATGGACGCACAGGAAACCAGACAAGTCCCTTATTTTTACTTCCGGTGAAGTGTTGCTGACAAACCCCGAACCCAAAAATAATTGTTCATCGAACACTGGATTTTTTGATAAAATGTCAAAACATTTAAAAATTCCGCAAAAAATTATTGTTTATTTATTTATTATTTTTTGTCTTTTATTATTAACTAGCAAAGATATACATTCATTAGGACTGTGTGGACACTGGATGTCATCTAAATGACCGACCAAGAGTGATGGTTAATAGAAACTGGTAGTGAGAGAGAGAGAGAGAGGGGGGAGAAAGCGAGTCAAGGGAATCCGTGCCATAAGCACAACTAAATAATCATATACAAAATTATTTTTATAGTATTGTATAATTTATAATTTAATTTTCTGAGTCTAAAATCTGAGGAACAAGTATTTTTATTCTACTAGAATCGGCTACCCAGCGTCGACTGGGTAGAGGTATGATGGAAGAAAACCGTGATGCACTTATTTTTGAGATATACAAATGCTGGACATTTTTAAGTAGAATTTCAATGCTATTTCTACGCATATTTTGATTTCTAAATATCTTCAGATATAAAACCAGTCTTCATAATTTTTATATAAAAAGCAAAAGGTTATTTGCTATAGCTCCAACATAAGCAAAGGGGAACCACTCTTGACTGATAAATTATTATTTATTTATTGATCTACTAGGAAAAAAGAAGACGGGGTTAGGGTTTAGGGTTAGGGTTAGGGTTTAGGGTTAGTGTTAGAGGTAGGGTTAGTTTAATGGGAAAATAAATAGATAATTCATCAGTCAAGAGTGGTTCCCCTTTGTTTATGTTGGAATTATAGGAAATAACCAAGCAAGAAGCAGTGATATTTAATGTGTATATGTATTTACTTTGTCGTTAATTTTTTTTTCGTAGTCTCATCCGTTCATACATACATACATACATACATAGCAACTACCCTTTATAGATCTACTGGAAGCGGCTACCCAGCGACACCTGGGTATTGGAGTGAACCCTGGTGTATGAATTTGTTTACTTTTAATATTTCTAAATGCTGGACATTTTTAAGAAGAATTTCAATGATATTTCTAATTTAGTTTTTTAAATATCTTTGAATATAAAATAAATCTTCATAATTTTTGCACAAAAAAGCAAGAACTGGTGATATTTCATGTGTATATATATATTTGCTTTGTTAATTGTTTTCCTAGTTTGATCCGGACATACATACACAGCGATAGCATAATCTTTACAGATCAGTGTCGTCCCTCACAATCCTACAACCACACCAACAGAATCTTTCGTTTTATGAGCCCTCAAATGACTCATCAATCCCGCTGGAGATCCACAAAGTTTGATGCAAATATAGCATAGGATGGACGTACTTCCTACTAGATTGGACATACATACATGCATACATATGCACCAACTGTTCTTTATATATGTACTAGAAGCGGCTACCCAGTGTTGCTTTAGTAGAAGGGGTTGGGGAAAATACGCTGGTGTATTGACTTTTCATATTCACAAATGATGGTCATTTTTAAGTGGTATTCCAAGACTATTTCGATATATATTTTAATTTCTAAATATCTTCAAATATATATCAAATCTTCATAATTTTTGCACAACCGGTGATATTTAACGTGTATATATATTTACTTTGTCGTTTATTGTTTTATTTTCGCAGTTTCACCCGGACATACAATGGCATACATACATACACACATACATACATACAATTCATGGCTATTTCTATGTACATTCTAATTTCTAAATATCTTCAAATATATATCAAATCTTAATAATTTTTGCACAACCAGTGATATTTAACGTGTATATATATTTATTTTGTCGTTAATTGTTTTATTTTCGTAGTTTCATCTGGACATACACACACACACATACACACACACACATACATACATACATACATACATACAATTCAAGGATATTTCTATGTACATTTTAATTTCTAAATATCTTCAAATATATATCAAATCTTCATAATTTTTGCACAACCGGTGATATTTAACGTGTATATATATTTACATTGTCCTTAATTGTTTTATTTTCGTAGTTTCACCCGGACATACACACACACACACACACACACACACACATATATATATATACATACATACATACATACAATTCAAGGCTATTTCTATGTATATTTTAATTTCTAATTATATTCAAATATATATCAAATCTTAATAATTTTTGCACATCCCGTGATATTTAACGTGTGTATATATATTTACTTTGTCGTTAATTGTTTTATTTTCGTAGTTTCATCTGGACATACACACACATACATACATACATACATACATATATGCATTCATACATACATATATACAATTCAAGGCTATTTCTATGTATATTTTAATTTCTAATTATATTCAAATATAAATCAAATCTTAATAATTTTTGCACACAATGATATTTAACGTGTGTATATATATTTACTTTGTCGTTAATTGTTTATTTTCGTAGTTTCACCCGGACATACACACACACACACACACACACACATATATATATACATACATACATACATACATACAATTCAAGGCTATTTCTATGTATATTTTAATTTCTAAATATATTCAAATATAAATCAAATCTTAATTTTTGCACAGTGATATTTAACGTGTATATATATTTACTTTGTCGTTAATTGTTTTATTTTCATAGTTTCATCCGGACATACACATACATACACACATACATATATACATACATACATATATACTGAATAATGTAACGACTTTCGTTCTTTTTTGCAGTATTAAGGTTTTTTGTTTTGTGAACTGATTTGACATTCTTCTCCGACCCAAACAACTACGGAGTGAATGAGCTCTGATGATGATTTTTGTAAAATCGAAATATTGATCAGTATCAGCTATGATTATATTATAAATTGTTTTCTTCTTTAACAGCATTGTGGGATTTTTTCATTCCACCATTTCATATACATATATACATACATACCAACTGCCCTTTATATATGTATAGATTTATCTATTTAATCTATTGTATATTTGCATATATTTGCACTGACATTCTTTGTGGGGCATTTCTAGAGATGACAGCAAGGGTTCCAAAGATACCCATGTTTTTAGTTATTTTTTTATTTTCCTGACCATTCGGGTCATTCTATGATTTGTATTGTTTATATATTGTTTCGGATAAATATTTGTTCCAGATGTTTGAAAAAGAAACTGCAGAACGACCGACACATTTAGACGGAACTCATTCAAAGATTTTACCATTTAAAAAAAAAAAAAGAGATCATATCTCTATCTTATGTATAGATATTGATTATCGACCTAATTCATAATAAATCTCTCTCTTCCCATATATATATATATATATATGAGAACGTAAACAAATATGGCTATTTTCAGCCGACAATTTTTGGGAGAATATGTGCTTAATTGAAGTCAAACCTAATTTTTTTGAAAGTTAATTCATTAATGATTACATAGGCGGGATTTAACTACTTAAATGTAAGGCTAAACAAATCGAGAAAAATTGATTTTTCTCGATTTGTTTAGCCTTACATTTAAGTAGTTAAATCCTGCCTAATTAATCATTAATGAATTAACTTTCAAAAAAAATTAGGTTTGACTTCAATTAAGCACATATTCTCCCATTATATATATATATATATATATATATATATATATATATATATATATATATAATGGAATTTGATAATTTGCTTTTGAAGCATTGTTAAGTAAAGTATATTATTTTAAGGCAATTACAATGCGTATATCGTATAAAATTCGATAATTATTGAAAATAATAAATTACAAGCAAACTCGGCGAATAACGTTCGTGACGTGGAACACCGTACAGCTATTTCAACTATATTAATTAATAAAGTTGAAAAAGCTGTACGGTGTTCCACGGCACGCACGTTATTCGCCGAGTTTGCTTGTCATGATTATTTTCAATAAATATCGAATTTTTTACGATATGCGCATTGTAAATGCCTTCAAAAAATATATAAATAATAATAATATATATATATATTATATATATGTGCATGTATATATATATTATATATATATATATATAATATATATATATATATTATAGTGTGTAGAGAAATAAATTGAATAAGTTCAAACTCGAATAGGTTATTTCTGTACAAACTATAATAATAAATCTGCTCTACTTACGTATTGAGCACTTTATATTTGTTATAATGATGACTTATCTGAGTAACACTTATACCAACCAAATATTGAGACCAACCCAATATTTTCACCAGTAAGTCATTCCTTTTTCATATATATATATATATATATTATATATATATATATAGCAATAGCATCATTTTTACAGATTATTGCCGTCCCTCACAATCCTATAAATGCACCACCAGAACCTTTCCTCTCAAGAGCCCTCAAATGACTCATCAAATCCACAAAGTTTGATGCAAATATGACATAAAAAGGACGTCTTTCCCGTTGTATCAGATGGATCAGATGATAAAATTTGATGCTTATGCACCACCATATGTCTCTTAAGACCAGAATCTGACTTACAGACTTTGTTACAGATTGCATATATATATATATATATATATATATATATATATATATATATATATATATATATATATATATATATGTATATTAAGCAATTCTCGTTTAAATGATATCAAGTTTTAACAGCATGTGACAAAAACAAATCAGAATGTTTAATTTCATGTGTTTTTTTTCTTTTCAGGTAGAGAAATAACAATCGCTGGAAAACAAAAGACGTTTAAATATGAAATACAATTTTTTTTTAAATTGACATCATTTAAATGGGAATTGGTCATGTTATTAGATTACGAGATTACGAAATTATATCAATTTATATATATATATACATATATATATATATATATATACATATATATATATATACATACATATATATATATATATATATATATATATATGTGTGTGTGTGTGTGTGTGTACATATATACATGTATGAGCTTGTATATATATGTATATGTAGTATAGTGAGAAATTTGAAAAAACATAGGTTTAATAAAGTGAGTGCTGGGTTTGTTTTGTTTTTTTATTTTTTTAAATTTTATTTAAACCCGTGTTTTTTCAAATTTCCCACTATACTACATACCGCGTATATATATATATAT
>CM042146.1:56432917-56502917 GCA_023376005.1 Doryteuthis pealeii | reverse complement strand
CGCCCTCGCCAACTCAGCGTAGCCCAGTCTGTGCGGTAAAGTAAGGAGATGATCGTAGGTGTGGCGCTCCACCTCAGATGCTAAGATAATCTCCTTTGTTTAGCGCTTAGTAAAAAGGGGATAGACTCCCTCGCTGCATGGCTGATACCGACATTAGGCCGCCCCGACGACTTACGACTTACTTACTGCATGTGAAAGGGTTAAATTCCATGGACACTCGAAACTGCAGCTGCAACCCTGCTTATAATTTTGCACACATTTGTTATACAATAGGTACTGGCATTTAATTCTAAAACAAAAAATCACTAAGCACCCTATGTTTGTATTCTAGGGGAATTAGGTGCTTACAGTAGATGTTTGTGCGTGTAGCTGGACGTGTTTGTATGTGTATGTGTCTATCTGTGTGTATGTGCGTGTGAATGAGTGTGTGTGTGTGTGTACGTGTGAGAATATGCATTTTTAGACCTTATTCCCGTACACGCTCACTGTTTCAAGAAAGAAAATTAACATGCAAAGAATCATTCAGACAATAACACTCCTACTTACCTTGTTGTTTGCAGGTCGGTTGACCGGTACATTCTCCGGCTTTATTCTGTTGATATATGCACCACAGCAAGCAACGGGAAAATGGTATCCAACAGGGTTTTTTTTTAAGTAAAGAATTGTTTCCGGGTCTTTGTAGAAAATTTGAAAGAGACGCGAAATAGAATGTACTGAAAATATCAGCTTGGTTGGTTGGTTGTTGGTTGGTTGGATTTTATGGAATTTTGGGATCATTTTATGCCAAAAATGTTTTTGGTATATTCATTCTTGTTGGGTATCCAAATTCATTTTTAAACTACTTTTTTAAACATACCCTTTTTAACAATGTAACCCATACATGGGACCCGAACAGGTACTACCGCTCCAGGTCAGAGTGGATCTGGGAGTAATGGAAACTAAAGGGTACCCCACACTCTCCAGATCTCAAGAACCTCGTCACTAGATGAAATTTAACGCCACATTCAGGACACTCCACCCTCAGACACCGACTACAAGGTGAAATTAATTATATAGGCTTAGTTTTTCAGGAAACCCTCTGATTTAAAAACAACCCTGTGTCAAACCTGCTCAGGGTAGAGAATTACGGCCAACATACTGATTAACAATGAATTCCCTAACCACAGCATTAATAAACAATCAAAATAACCTTAAAAACTAATGATAAAAATAATAATTGTTACTTTGCATATCAATATAAAAATACTGACTGTATTAGTTTATTTCACAGCAAAAATGTTGTCTAGATAAACACAAAATCTATTTTAACTACATCGTCAAAAGAGTTTAATGTATAGAGATGAGTGAATTGTTAGTTGTCCATATTTCCTTTTTTTAATATTGAAGAGTGTTAGGTTGCTCCTATATTCCTGAGTCATAAGAAGATTTCACAAAATATAAATAAGCAATCTGTTTATTTCTCACAGATGTAGAAAAACGCTTATATATACTAGCAAATATATGCACCCTCCGGGTGCAAGTAATTAAGTTTTAATATAATAAAATATCATATTGAATTAGAAAGGCTAATGAAACTGAATAAGAATTCAGATAAAAATATTTGGAACAGAGGGGGTATAATCGGAAAATAGAACAACTTTGAAACTAACTGTTCCACCATTTTCCCTTACTCCCGTCTTTCAGTGGTAAATTTCCCTAATTTAACTATTTAGTTAAAATAGGAAGTAAAGAATAAAATTACAGTTATTTCTTTATGTTAATAGATTTCTGTTAAGATTTATCCCCGAGATTTTTGCTCATATTTATTAAGATAAAACCAAACAATTAGAAATCAATAATGCTAAGCATATATTTATTAAAATCAAATTTTTTAAGATCAATATGCAAATTAGCCTTCCCATTCACACTATAAACCGCTATTTCGTTGAATATATAAATATAATTGCATGTTATTAGTGTGTAGATATTGTTAACAGTCTTAATGATGTAAAACAATTTTACTAATAATTGAGGTTTAAATGAAAAATAAAATCATGGAGAATGTGATGTAAATAACAAAGGGAATTGTGACTTGTATTGTAATATAGTTTCGGTTACAGACAGACAAACCCACAATCTCCATTATAATAAGATATATATATATATATATATATATATATATAATCAATGATTGTTTCTCTAAGGATTTTTTCCTGTTTAGTCCAATGACTCAAAATCCATACTAAGATATTCCTTAGTTCTGGAATTGAATTATGTTTGAAAAAAAAATTCTCATCATTTTAATTAGCAGTAATTTGCAATTAAGTCATAAAGTAACCCATCACTAACTTTACATCTGCCTGTCAATTACACCCTATATATGATAAAAGGATTGTCAATTTGTAATAAGAGCAATATGGTCGGGACAATCATATAGGTTATTGGGCTTGATGTGAATAGCAGATTGATCTGGGTACAACTGTTACATACCCATACTTCTTGGTATAACCGTCGTATCACATATAGACGTATTTTGGGGAGATTATGTGATACGACGGTT
This sequence comes from Doryteuthis pealeii, assembly GCA_023376005.1. NCBI lineage: Eukaryota > Metazoa > Mollusca > Cephalopoda > Myopsida > Loliginidae > Doryteuthis > Doryteuthis pealeii. The sequence continues at coordinate 56,500,378 of CM042146.1, read as the reverse complement.
ATACTCAGAAGTATGGGTATGTAACAGTTGTTCCCAGATCAATCTGCTAGTCACATCAAGCCCAATAACCTATATGATTGTCCCGACCATATTTGCTCTTATGACAAACTAACAGCCTGAGGAAGCCAGCTAGTGTAGTTAGAATGTCCGCCTATCAGCCTGACAGGTAGGGTTCGAATCGCACACAAAGCACTGCCCTGTCTATAGCTCTGCTGATGAGGCCTAATGGGCTGAAATGTACATACAGAGATCGACTTTTTCTCGATTTGTTTACGCTTTACATTTAAACCGATATGCACGCCTAATTCATTTAATTATAATTAATTAATTAACAAATTAGGTATGACTTTAATTAAGCACATAATCTCCCAAAAATTGTCGGCCTTTGCCATTTCAAACACATTGTTTGACCACTTCATATAGACATATGTATATTATGAGTGGCATCCGTGGTTGTGTCTCTCATATTTAATCTTATACTTCTCTACTTACATTTCCTTTGTGAGTCTGTGAGTAGAACTTTCTTACTTCGGTACTTATCTTTCTGTCGTTTGTAGTCTATACTTCATCTGTAGCTCGGCTGGTATTTATTCGGAGCAGCACATTCTTACTTCTTAGCTGTCTGTCTATCGGTCTAGTTCTCATGTTCCGGGTGGTTTCTTAATCTTAAAAATTTCATGATTGCCTTGATGGTCGTTTGTTTGTAGCGACCAACAAAAGACATATCTTTTGGGAATCACATTTTTATTTAATGATTTTAATCATAGGATCCAGTCACCTCGCACAGGAACTGACTTAACTGCGTCTTTACACCATGACGACTAGCAGTATACTGACTCCTTCCAAAGGTTCAAAATCCGAATAGGAAGAAAAGGGTCAAACTTAGATGTAATAATAATGTAATGATAATTTAATCTAATAATAATTTGTTAGATGCTTTACCACTTAGTTACAAGAGGTGCTGTAAGCAACATAAGGCCTGTGTGACAGGTTCAGTTCAGCTTGATAAGCAATTACAAACTGAAAGATAATGCTAATCTATATATAAAGGGCAGTTGTGTGTATGTATGTAATGTCTATACATATATAAAGGGTATGTGTGTATGTATGGCCAAATGTGGTAGTTGTGTGTATGTATGTCCAAATGTAATATATATATATAAAGGGTATTTGTGTGTATGCATGCCAAATGTAATCTATACATATATAAAGGGCAGTTGTGTGTATGTGTATGTATGTATGTCCAAATGTAATCTATTCATATATAAGAGCAGGTGTGTGTATGTATGTCCAAATGTAATTTATCCATATACAAAAGACAGTTGTGTGTATGTATATGTCCGGAGGAAACTTCGAAAATAAAGCAATTAACGGCAAAATAAATATATATACACATTAGATATCACCAGGGCTTGGTTTTTGAGTAAAAATAATAGAGATTTGATTTATATTCGTGAAGATAGTTGAAAAATAAAATTTAAATGATAACAGCATGTTTTTGTTTTCTTGTTTTTTGGGGGGTGTTTTTGTTTGTTTGTTTTTATCTCATTTAATATTTTAGATAGTAGACATTAACATTCCTTTTCAGAGTAGCTGGATCAATGCAAGGTCTATTTTTCTTACATGGGATTTAAATGGGGTATCCCACGAGGATTCAACTCACGATTCAGTAATAATGGATCTGTAGTACTAACTTTTAAAAAATCACCCTCTACACAGCCGACGCCGGGTAGCCGCTGCCAGTGCTAAATAAGTCCAAAAGCCAATTCAGTAAATTTTTCTACGCCACTCCTGAAATAGAAGAACCCCTGAGGTTCGAACTCATTACCGATTATTTCGGAGACTGCTTTGCTCTACGACAAGTCAATTTTGTATGTATTTTCATATTTTATTTTCACTGTTGTTAATTAGTCAAATTCGCTTAGCCTGACATACAGATCTCAAAGTGCTTATAGCACATGCTTTTAGAAAAGTAGTAACCCATCAAAGTACTGTCCAGGATTATTGTTGCTTAACTTCGGTGATTTCGTTGTAATAATGATGTAATAATAATGTAATCAACCTGTGTACTAGGTTCAACTCAGCTTGATAAGTAATAACAAACTAAAAAATTATCCTCTATGCTATATAACTCCAAAATCAATTCAGTAAGATTTTCTACCCCACACCTAAAATAGAAAAACCCCTGAGGTTCGAACTCATTACCGATGGGAAATTGCCCTTCTCTACGACAAGTGCCTATTGGGTATATTTATGTATTATTTTAACATATTTTATATTCACTGTTGTTATTTAGAAAAATTCGCTTAGCTTGGCATACAGACCTCAAAGTACTTGAAGTACGTGCTATGAAATAGTAGTCACTCATCGAAATACTATCCAGAATGATTGTCGCTTAACTTCGGTGATAATGCTGTAATAATAATGTAATAATAATGTAATTTGATAATATTGTAATGATAATTTAATCTATAATGATGTAATGTAATAATAAGGAACTAATAATGATGTAATGATACTAGCTTAATATGATGTAATGTTTGGCAGCCTTCCGTTTACGAGAGACGATGAAGTAGTGTCAAAGTTTTTATTTATTTATTATTATTATTATTTTTTAATTATATATATATATTTTTAATTATACATATTTTTTAAATTATATATTTTTATAATCTTTTTTTAAATTTTTTTCTCTTTTTGAACTACATAACTTGGGTGGGTTCATATGGAGGATAAGCTGTTGCCCATGCAGCAAACCCCACTCTACACATTGCCGCTGTGATCCAAAAGAAAGGTAAGGTACCAATGCAGTTTGGCAAAGGTAGTGCCGTAAGAGTTGATGGGTAGCACTGGATTTCAGCATCTCGCCACCTTAGGGACTCCGACTCCTGATTTGTTTTTGGGGTTTTCTCCCCTAGCCTTCCTTGAAAGGCAGCAGAGGTTTTGTGTCGGACTTTCCGTTGACTGATGGGTTGCCGACAAGGGCTACAGAGTCAATTTCCATTAAAAAGAAGATTGTTTTTGCTGAGGTGGAGCGCCATACCTACCATCACCCCTCCCCTAGCTTACCACACAGATCAGATTACCCAGTCTGTGCTACTCATATGCTGAGTTGGCGGGGACCGGTATCGAATCAGGAACCTTGCGATTTCCATGCGGGTGCTCTACCGACTGAGCTAAACCGAATGTGATGTAATAATAATGTAATCTAATAACAATGTAATAATAATGATGTAATGATAATACCTTACTATGATGTAATAATGCCTTAAACCTGACTTGACCGAAAATCGGAATTTTGTTTCGTCACTGTTTGTAGGAATAAAAGTGCACTTTTCACTTTCTGTGTGTAAAAGTTATTTTAACTGATAATAAGAGATATTACTGCAACGATTATCTAAATATTTATGAAGAAATAATAACTTTAATTTAATTACGTTGTTATGAATTTGTTAAAATTTGGAATTTAAAAATCTGTTTATTTATTTATATTTTGAATTTGGCGACGGTTTATATCTACCGGAAATATTCCGTATCACTTGTCATTAAAAAAAGGTAACCTTTCTATCGACTTGGGTCACGAAGATAAATTAACATCGTTATATTATCGAGAGGATGTCAGAGACAAGATAGATAATTAGATAGACAAATTTTATACACATTTATTAAATATAAGATAATTGCTAGACACTTTAAAATAAAGATATTTGCCCCGCAGACGAGAAAGATTAAAACATTAATGAGTTTATCTTCTAAAAATGCCATCGGCAGAAAAGAAAGATGGAGATTAAAACTACATTATAATGAACCAAATGTCTCTATAAATCTAACCATAACACAGCCAAAAGAGAACTTTGTAACAAGCTGTTTGCTTTATCTACTTTTTATTTAGGTGAATATTATTATTATTATTATTATTATTATTATTATTATTATTAGTTTTGTCGCACCAGCGGTAGTTGATGGTCTTTCACTGGAGATTGAGTGACAGCAAGTCTCCTCAGGTCTTCAGGAATCCTGAGTATTCCAGCTGATTTCAACAATGCTGTTGTCTGCGTGGTCTCAATTGTTCCTTTGATTTCTAGTTCCTTAAGTCTTTTTCTAAGCTTTTGGGGATCGTTCCTCGTGCTCCAACTATTATTGGTATCACTTTCACCGTCATATTCCACAATTTTTTCAGTTTTTTGCGAGGTCTAGGTATTTGTCTATCTGTTCGTGTTTGTTTTTTGTTTTTTTGTTTGTTTTTTTTTTTTTGTTTTATTTTGTTTTTTTTTTTGTTTTTCATATTCACCCTGTGATCTGCTGGAACTGCAAAATCTACCAGTTGACAAATTCTCTTTTTCTTTCTTTTTTCTTTTCTTTTATTATTATTATTTACTCCTTTTGAGTTTTCACATCAGTTTTAGCTGATAGTCTTTCACTGGAGTCTGAGTGACAGCAATCTCCTCAGGTCTCCAGGACTCTTCTGAGTATTCTGGCAGATTGCAGTAGTGCAGTGTTCTGAATGGTTTCAATCCTTCCTCTGATATCCAAAATTTCCAAGCCCTTTTCTAATCCTTTTGGGACTGTTCCAAGTGGACCAACTACAATTGGTATAACTTTCACTTTCATATTCCACAACTTTTTCAGCTCTCTGGCAAGGTCCAGATATTATTATTATTATTATTATTATTATTATTATTATTATTATTATTATTTCACACGCTAATCTATTTCAATTGAACATACTGAAAAGATGAAAAGGAGAGAAAGAAAAAAAGAGTGAGAGTTGAATCAAGATTATTATACATTTTACATATTGAACTATTTCGCAATAGCTCTTTGATAAATATATAATTATTCTAATAATTATCTTACTGTGGTATATCAACAGGTCCAGTTAGTTTTTTTGTTTGTTTGTTTGTTTTTGTTTTGTTTTTTGCTTCCTTTCTACGGTAACATTTTTTTTAACTTGTAAAATACGTTTGGGAATAATCAAAATTAATTGTGAAATCCAGCGAAAGTCATCAATGAAATAGAAATAATTGTTTATACGGAAAGTAAGGACCTATTTAAATCAAATTGTCTTTAGATTATGTGGCAGCAGCAGAACTATCGTTGAACTTTTAAAAAATAAGCTTAAATATTAATACAATACTTAAATGCAGCGATCAATTGTATGTTCTTCTGTAGTTTATTACTGCATATCACATACGGCAGGAGTATGCATCTCCTACAGAGGACCAGATTGCAATCAAAAGAGCCAATGCTGCTGCGAGAAAAAGAAAACCCCGTACAAATGAAAACCTTTATCAATCGGTAGCCAGGAGAGCTACCAATGCTGAGAATATGCAGATACTTTGTCCATATTTAATAGAATTTAATATATACTCAATGCATGAAGTGTTATTGTTCAACCGAAGGCCCAAACAAGGGCCCTCCACAGAAGCTAGCTTAATTGCAACCCAATAAGGCGACTTTTAAGCTATGTATAAAAATGGATGATGGATATACGCCTAGACTTAGTGGGAATTTACCCAAACCCTCCCCCATGGGTAGGACATGATGCAATGTTAAAATGGAGTGCTGTTGATTTGCATTTAGTCTTCCTTCTCCAAGACTGGTTGTTTAATTAAGGCAAAAGAACCCAGTTTTTCATACTATTTTCCCATAGCTGGTTTCATGCCTAATTAAAGCGAAAGAACCCAATCTGTCCTACTATTCCCTAGTTTTGTTGTATACCCTTTCTTTTCTTACTTCTATTATTCTTCTGCTCGTCTATGGTATCTTACGTTCTTCTTCTAGCGTCTCTTCTAACGTCTCTGTTCTTGCTGGTTGGTCGTCCTTGATTCATTTCTTTTTCTAGGTCAGTCTTGTTGCCAAGACATTCATCAACCACAAAACCATATTATTTATTTAAACCTTTATTTATTTAATTAAACACAACGCGCGTGTGCAAGTGAGCTCCAGCTAAAGCAGATACATCTTATCTGCCTGACGTACAAGCTGAAACTGAGAGCCAACCAGGTCCCACGTGACTTCACGTATTTCGCGGGCTTTCTGTAATATTCCATGGAAAGTCATTAGCACAAAGTGAAATCCGAAAAGGCTTATCTAGGATCAAAACTCAATCAGCAATCCCAATCCCTCTCAGTCTTTCTTAAAAGTGGGGTTGTAAAATATTTACAATGATTGACCGATAAAAGAGACTGGGGGAGGTGGCGTTTAAAATATCTACATTAATCTACCGACAAAAAAGTGACAAAAACACGACTCGAAAAATATCTAAGTTGGGCCGGAAATTCGCCTGATGCTGGCTCGATAGTGTAAATTATGGCAGGAGACTGGGACGACATAAGATCAAAATTACCGAAAGATATTCCGTAATTCACAATTTCAGCATTACAAATAAAACCGACATGTAAATTCTTTCTTTTTTTCTTTTTTTTCAATCCATTTTGACTTTACGTTGTTTATTTAAGCAACGCAAGACCATTTGGAATATTTCATTTTTCAAATTGGGCAAAATAAAATGGGACAAATAAGAAATCTGCGATTAAGCGACAGCAGAGAATCTGGATTTACATTTTTGCATTGCATCGTGAACAATTTGGACAGTCTTGAACAATTTGGACGGTCTCATTTTTAACCAGAGGGTGTTGCAGGATGATTTAGGAACACGAGTATTAGTATATAGATATCAAAAGAGAACTTTCAGAGATGCTTGGACCCATCAAAAATTCGCCGGAGTAAATCAATGTTTTTAATTATTTGTACCTTGGCATATACAGCTTCAGTCGCCATAATTTCTAAACACATATTGTATGTTTTTTCTTCTCTTTTTCTTTTTTTTTTCTTTTCTTTTTTTTTTCTTTTTTTTTTGTTATTGTTTTTGCATCCACACACGCATGCGCATATACGAATGTTATTGTTTAGATGCTTATGCATGTGCTGCATCGATGTTTCTCATTAGCAAGAATAATCCATCATCTCCTGTCACTTCCATCCGGGTTTCTGCTGCTGTTTATGACGTCATCACAGCTTTCCCATGCATTAATTTTAGTGACAACTTTTGCAGAAAAATAGACAAGGCCTGCCATTACTTTAAATTACAATAACAACATTTACCGTCGTCTTTGTTCGTTTGATCCCTCTAAAAAAAACCTCTGAGATAGAATTCTATAATTGTAATAGCTAATGACTCACACGACTTTTGGGGGCGCGTGAGGATTGTAATTCGGATATAAGGTTTCACTATTGTCGTCTACTTCATGATTTCAATGTTTTACACTCTATGAAAATATCTACACCTTCAGGTAAACGACAAAGGAAATAAGCTATGAGCGTCGTCACCTCAGCTAAATAATGGACCATTCCGTTTTAATTAGAAAGAAAGAAGGAAAGAAAAAGGGGTTATTTCCTGTAACTCCAACCTAAAAAAGGGAACCACTCTGAATGAATTTTATCTGCTAATTAATCTACCCATTATTTTCCCATTAAACTAACCCTAAACCCTAACCCTAAACCCCAAACCCTAACCCTAACCCCATCTTATTTTTTTCCTAGTAGATCAATAAATAAATAAATAATTTATGAAATTCATTCAGAGTGGTTCCCCTTTTTTAGGTTGGAGTTATAGGAAATAACCGAAAAAGGGAAATGTTATACATAAAAAATAAAAGAAATAAAGAGTAGAGAAAGAGAGAGCGGGTGACCATGCGGAAGCGATGACGCTAATATGTTTCAATCAAACAATGAAAAGAAGGAAGGAAAGAAAAAAGAGGTAAATCAAGGTTATTATACTTTTTACATATTGAACTATTGCAATAGCTCTTAAGTAAAATACTTTATATACACAGGTCCTGCTAGTATTGAAATAATAGTAATAAATAAGTTGATTATCTTTGTCAAAAATCTATACATATATAAAGGGCCGTTGTGTGTATGTGTATGTCCGGGGGAAACTGCGAAATTAAAACAATTAACGACAAAGTAAATATATAGAGACATTCACTATCAACATATCTTGGTTTTTGAGCAAAAATAACGAAGATTTGATTTATATTCGTGAAGATAATTAAAAAATAACATTTAAATGATAACAGCATGGATATTTTTATATATAATATTTTTGGGAGGAATATGTGCTTAATTAAAGTCGTACCTAATTTTGAAAGTTAATTAAGTAAAAATTAATTAATTAGGCGGGCACACCTATTCAAATGTAAGGCAAAACAAATCGAGAAAAATCAATCTCTGTATGTACATTTCGGCCTATTAGGCCTCATCAGCAGAGCTATAGATAGAAAGACCGCCTTGTGCGTGACTCGAACCCTGACTGTCAAGCTGACAGGCGAGGACCGTAACCCCTACACCAACCGGGCCTTCTTAGACAGTCAGGGTTCGAGTCACGCACAAGGCGGTCTTTCTATCTACTGATGAGGCCTAATAGGCCGAAATGTACATACAGGGATTGATTTTTCTCAATTTGTTTAGCCTTACATTTGAATAGGTTTGCCCCCTAATTAATTAATTATTAATTAATTAACTTTCAAAATTAGGTACGACTTTAATTAAGCACATATTCTCCCAAAAATTGTCGGCTAAAAAAGCCATATCAAAACACATCGTTTGTGTATTTACTTCTCATATATAATATTGTAAATAGTAGACATTGATTTTTCTTTTCAAAGTGGCTGGATCAGCACAATGTCTTTTTTAAGTGGGGATTTTAATGGGATATCCGGTCGGAAAACAGCTCACGATTCAGTAATAATGAATCTATGAGACTAAATTTAAAATAATCCCCCTCTACCCAGTCGATGCTGGGTAGCCGCTTCTAGTATGTAAATAAGAGGAAAACACGAGTAGAGAAAGATCAAATTGAGTTTATAAGTAAAAAAAGAACTGAACAATATATAAGCTCATCCAAACTAAAATATCCAAATGTTCTTCCCTTGAAGAATAAGGAAGGAGTTTACCCCCTGTTACAAGTGCACTGTGTGAAGAAGACAGGAAGGGAGGAGAGAAAGACCACAATCACAGATAGGTTGACATGTACATTATTTGGTCCGCTACAAGTTTGAGTTTTAAGTGTCTGATTCGGTAGAAATTCTTGTAGCTGATATCTTCCTTTGGTAACCCGTACTTCGATCAGTAAAAACGAGACTGTGCAGAAGGACATGTTCATATATATATATATATATATATATATATATATATATATATATATATATATATATTTATTAATCAGTATATATATAGTGTCCTACGGAAGGGTTAATATATATATATACATATATATATATAAACAATTTTTTTTTAAATGGACTCTCCCGTCGATTTTCGACGTATGAGGTTTCATACACACAATGAACATCCACACAGGGATTTGTATTGGACCATCCACACTTTTTGGCACAGTCGATAGGAAAGAATTGGTGCATCAAGGGTTGCCACAAACCCAATCAACGACCGACCCCAGGAATTGTGAATTCAGAGTTATCCCTCTCCTAGACTGGTTACCTACCCAAGGCTGAAGAGCACAGTCTGCCCTACTATTTAACCCATAGCTGGAGGGAGAATATGTGGATTCATACCTTTCCCAAGGGTATTAGCGCTATATGAAATATATATATATATATATATATATATATATATATTAATCCTATAATATCTATCTATCTATCTATCTATATCAGTGTGTTCCTATAATATCTATCTATCTATCTATCCATCTATCTATCCAACAAATTCGGTAGCTAGCTAGCTCGCTAGGTAGCTAGTTCAGTAATACCCTATGTTAGTGTGCATTATATATCATTTGCATAATAAAAATAAAATTAAAATAAATCAAAACAAAAAACAATACAAACAATCCCAAAACAACAGGGAACATTTTTTGGGATAGAAATGTCGGTGGGTTTCTTTTGTCCAGCGCAGCCAGAGTTCAAATCCGAATAAAGGTCAAGTTTTGAAAATTAATTTTCGTGAAAAGTACGTCAACCGTTCCGCCCATGGGAACAAAAGACAACCAATCATCTGTAAACATATTATCTCCTCTGATATTTAGATTGGTTTTGGCTATGCCAATTAAATAACACCAGGAAAAAAAAAGCATATCATGAGCTTCATTTTACTTAATAAACAATATAACTTACTTAGTGCGCACTGTTTGGCAAATGCGTATCAGAATAAAGTATGAGTTCACCTTCTCCGGATCATCGAGCAACAACGAGAATATATAGATGATAACGATGGATATGGAAAAATGACACTATTCCCCTGAGTTTGTGTTTGAATCGTGGGATTCAGACTAGACTCATATAAGGTTGCATAACGTATCGCGAATTTCCAACTGAGAAATGACCTTTGACCGAACTGTCGACATTTGGCTTTCGAGTTGAAATACTCCAGTGGAAATTATATTAGCTGTTTTCGCGAAAGAGCAGAGATGGTTAAAGACAGGTTGAGGGCGGGATGTTGGAAGTTATTTGGTGAGGTTTTTGGTTTGTTTTGTTTTGTTTTTAATCACAAAAAGGCTTTAATTGTTTAGCATGATCTAAGGTACAAATGACGTCTTATCTTTTCACTTATATTTGAAATAATACAGAAATAATACATTTCCTTTGTATCAATCATATTGCCTGCAAAATTCTAACAACATACGAAGCTAAATATATTCACCACATTTCATTATGGAACTGAAAATTGGAAATGATAACAATATACATATAAAACGTGTTTATTTACTAAAAGTATTTACAGAAGTTTAAAAGTTTAAAATAAACTGTTACGATAACTGAGTGCCTGAATCCATATAAATCAAATAAACTATCATAGATTGTTTGTTTTTTTGTGTTTTTTTTTAGATGAGGCTTGAGAATTTGCATTATTTAGATTTTTCAGACTGCTGTACTCATCTTTATTGTTATATAAACAACATTTAGGTTGATTACCCTCTGGCCTTCTTCAGGTATTTCTTGTCAAACTAGGGAACCTTCTTGTCTAACTTGGGTGTCTTCATGTTGTAAGAGATATTTTCAAGATAATATAACAGTAAGTAAAAGTAAAGACAGTAGAGTGGCCTATTGGTGGTATCAGCCTGTCAGAGAGGGCTGGCATTGAACCCAGAATCCTGTGGTTCCTAGACGGGTGCTCTACCAGCTGGACTAAACCAACCCGTTAATCTAATGAATCCCTGGGTCCGAGAATAAACATAAAGTGGGGCGTGGTATAATGGTCAGAGTCGTAGGAAATGGACACTTCGACCCGAATTCAAATCCTGGACAAGGCTGTTTGCATTTCACATAGCGGTAATACCCTTGGAAACTACTCTTCCCCAGCTATGGGTAAATTGTAGGGCGGACTGGGCTCTTTAAACTTGGCTAGGTAACCAGTCTAGCTGAAGGAAAACTCTGAATACAAACCTGGTAAACTTCACTTAAGAAATTGACCTAGTGTCACATCCTACTCTTACGGAAGGGTTAATATATATATATATATATATATATATATATATTGATATAGATAGATAGGAACATACTGATATTGATAGATAGATAGAATAGGAATAGACTGAGATTTATAGATAGCTAGAATAGGAACAGACTGAGATAAGATAGATAGATAGATAGATAGATAGATAGAATAGGAACAGACTGAACAATTTTATTGATTCTTTTATTTGTTTTTATTTGTTTGGTTTTTTTTTTTTTTGGTTTTTTTCGTGTTTTTTTTTTGGGGGGGTATTTTTGTTACTTTGTTTTAAGTAGTTTTTGGTATAGTAGTATGTTCCAAGGCTGTAAGCCATTACACTTCCCGATCGCTTTTTTTTTATCCACTGAGTCATGCCAAAGAGGACGAATGGATGGATGGATAATCAGATTTATTTTATACAGAAGACGTTTTGTTTTATTCATTCTTCTTAGTTATTCAATTTTTTTAAAACACATGTTTTTAAAACTCATGTTTTGTATCTGTTTAACCCATAGATGGGACACTAACAGGTACTACCAGTCTCGGTCAGAGTGAACCTGGGAGTAATGGTTAAGAAAATGTGTCATACACCTTAAAACCTTGCATACACCTTAAAAACCTTCTAATTAAGAAACACACCAAATTTGGTTATTGACTTTTCTGATTAAGGGATATAATTAATTAAACAAATTTTTTTCAGAAAGCATCATATAGCTGCTGTTGCTACTGTTGTATCAGCAGAAGCTTGCCTGCTGGCTATATCAGCTACATGCCAGTTATATCAGCACTCTTTGGTGTTCCTAGAAATGTTTTCATTTGGTCATGGGCCAGGTACTTTTACTATTATATATATATATATTGTCATCCACAGATACCGTGTTTTAACGTATCATTTCTCCTGAGTGTGGCTAGACTTTACAAGCTACCTCCGGTCGGATAGAAAACCGATTGATTTTCCGCCAGTCCGGCATCTTAACCACTTGGCCGTCAGCCACCTGCAGGGAAGGGCTAGGTTTTAACTGTTAAATATATACATATGTATATATGATACACCCGTTATATATATATATATATATATATATATATATATATATATATATATATGGAGACTTGACCGAGCAAGGATTGTACGTTTACCGAAATTAAAGAGCCTATTTAACGGGTTAATATATTCCTATTACTTCATGACTACATTCCACGAACCCGAGCAGCTGCGTGTAATTACACGGTCATTTGACGTTTAAGTGTACGAGACAAAGACTTGTAGATGAAATTTGACGTTATTTACCTCTTTTATAATCGACCCTGGTCATTCGATACGCTCTACGCTTGATGTCCTTGTATTTTTAGGCCACCGTTTTCCGCACTGGAGTAGTTTTATATAAGGAATGCCGAATATGAAATTCCCCCAAGCAACCCCTTTTTCTGAAGGAGGTGGCAAATAGAATCATAATCACTATTCTTTTAAAACGGTAGCGTTTGTGTGGGTTTGAGTTTGAGTTTTGTTTAACGGCATATCAACCTCTGTGGTCATTTAATGCCAAAAAAGGTTATTTTGGATTTCAGTCTTTAAAGCAGTGATTCTATGGAGATATTCGGTTATGTTCTGTTATATCTTGTTGAAAAGGTTGCTTTTTTTTTAATTTAAAATGTTTTCCGGGTTTGTATTCTTAAAGATGTCCCTCAGGTTTCTTGCTTGATAGTAATTAGTGCGGATATGTTTAAGGCTGTTACAATTTAGAAGGATATGTTTGGTTGTAAATTGTACTTTGCATGTTGGGCACACTGGGACATCATCCTCTTTTAACTGGTACGTTTGTGTGGGATCGCAATGATAGTGTTTCTATCATACAAAATGAAAATCGTTTAATGGAATACCAAACTTAGTGCGTTTATCTAAGGCTAAATCTATCATTGTAGGAGAACGGCGGTGGTACTATTTACCTCAGAGCTGAGAGATGGGGGGACTCAAACCGTTCCCAATGGTATTAATCCGAAAGCCATTCAACAGATAAGGGGATTTTTTTAAACCAAAATAGTTTTTTCCCCGATTTTTTTCCATAAATATAAACTCTGGATTATTTGGAATTGGTTCATAACAAAAATTATTCAAATCTCGTAGAAATACTTGTTTTGAGGCTTTTCAAAGTGGTGGCCAATCAGAAGGCTCTGAGATTGAACAGAGTTGTGTCGATAAAGTTTTGGTGGTTGAGAAATACAAATCATATGAAATTTACAGAAGAATATGTTATGTGTACAGAAAAGCATGTTTTATAAATGGGCTAAACATGGGTTTGCCACTATGACCCTGAGTCAAAAAGACAGTTCATGGATGGATATACACTGACTCACCGGTATTGAAAAAGTTCGACTGTCAGTAAAGAAGATACTGCTGACAGTCTTCTGAGACAGGAAATGACCTATCACAACTGATTTCCATGAAAAAGGTGCTACTGTACGTAGTGGTTACTATTGACAACTTTTTAAGACAATATTTACCATATTCAATGACTGACCCTCCTATATATATCATTTGGACCATATAACCTTTAGGCACCCCTTCCGCGATCTCGACTCACAAGGACACTTTTCTCATTTACACCGTTAAAATCCGGTTGTTTGCTAGGGGTTAGGGTTAGGGGTTAGGGTTAGGAGTTAGTTTTATAATTTAAAGAAAAAACATCTATGGGTTAAATAGAAAAATGTATTTATAAAAAAATTGTATTATCCATTAAGAATTGATTTATTTCAAAACTTTATCGGCATTAAATGACCCACTGAGGTTGATATGCCAAAACAAAACAAACCAAACCAAATAAAAAAATCTTCTAAAAATCGTCTGTTAACAATTAACCGGATTTTGACGGTGTAAATGGAAAAAATGTCCCCACGAATCAAGATCGCAAAAGGGGTGCTTAAAGTCATATGGTTCTATGATTTTTATGAATTCGTGTAGAACCATAAAAACTAATGAAAAAAAAGTGTATATTAAAAACTGATGCCCTAAGTCTGTCTAACCCCAAGCTATATCATATCTTATATGTATTTACCGCCTACCCTAGCGTGAGTGGATGAGACACAAATCAATTTTTAAGTGGAGTTTAACAAGTTTGAATTCAGAGTAATTTCCTGGAGGGAGAATAGTTGGATGCATATCTTTACCAAGGTTATTGAGTGCCCCATCGTGGTGTAATAGTTTACAAGTTCGATCCTCGCCGGATTCCCTATACTTGCGACCTTGTGTCACATCATACTCGTAGTGAACGGGTTGGATATAAAAGGGTGACCGTTCGTGGTTTAATGCTTATCAAGCTAGTCTCGCAGATCCATTATTACTGAATAGCGAGTTCGACCCTCACTAGATCCTCCATAATTGCAACCTTGTGTCCAACCCTACCCGGGGAAAGGGTTTGGATAAATACCTACATTTCCCAAGTGTATTAGCGGTATGTCAAATACAAACAGCTTCGTTCAAGATTTGAATTCGGGTCGCCGTGTCAATTTCGTCCGGCGATAACCATTACACAACGAACAACTCTTATTTATCTTATAGGTAAGTCTAGCAGTTATTGAAAATTAGAAAGGAAGAGATTTCAATGAGAATAGAACTTGCGTCTCTTTTTTATGAATTAACGAACAACTCTTATTTATCTTACCCGGGGGAAAGGGTTTGGATAAATACCTACGTTTCCCAAGTGTATTAGCGGTATGTGAAATACACACCGCTTCGTTCAAGATTTGAATTCAGGTCGCCGTGTCAATTTCGTCCGGCGATAACCATTACACAACGAACAACCCTTATTTATCTTATAGGTAAATCTAGTAATTATTGAAAATTAGAAAGGAAGAGATTCCAATGAGAATCGAACTTACGTCTCTTTTTTATGAAATAACGTCGACAAACGTACTGACTGAACTACAAAGAATCATTGTTTTATAGTTACACAGATCATATTCATAATCCCATGTGTCTGCTTGTGTGTGTGTGTGTGTGTGTGTGTGTGTGTGTGTGTGTGTGCATATTAAGAGGGAACCGACCACTGTGAAGGTTAAGACCGACAGGGTGTGACCGGTGCTAGAAAGAAAAAATTCGGTCGGAGAAAATTAGGTCGTCACAATTTGGGCCATGAAAATGTTGGTCACAGACATTATGGGAATGTCATGGTTACAAAAGAAAAAAAAAGGAAATTAAAAGGATATGAATTGATTAATAAGCTTGTTCCTTAATCTGCCGACCGTTATCATCTTGCGACACGCTCTGGTTAAAAATGGGACCATCCAAATCGTCCAAGATGAAACGCAAAAATGTTGATTATCTGGTGTCGTTTATCCCCCGAATTTTCATTTTTTTTTTTTTTGTGAGTGTTGTCACCTCAGCTAAATGATGGACCATTCCGGTTTTTTTATTATAGACAAAGAAAGAAAGAAAGAAAAACGAATGCCTCACAGAAAATATATAATAAGAAAGAAAGAAAGAAAGAAAGAAGGGGAAATATAGAAAGAGGGAGTGAGCGCATGGAAGTGATAATGCTAATCTGTTTCAATCGAACATAATGAAACGATGAAAAGAAGGAAAGAAAGAAAAAAAGAGTGAGAGAGTGAAATCAAGATCATTATACTTTTTACATATTGAACTATTTAGCAATAGCTCTTAAGTAAGCATATCAACGTTGTATTAATTACCATCCTGTATATCCACAGAAATGAATGAATTAATGACTATTGCGGAAATATTGCTACCATTCTTATGGGGACAAAATTTACACGTTCGAATATTTTAAAACCAAATTTTACGACTACCGACCTAACAATAATTTGAGATTATAACAATATTAATAATAATCTATTAACAATATTAACAATAACTAAATTAACTTAATTGAAATTTATTTAATAATTAAATAATTAATTAATTAATTTAATTAATTCAAATTTATTAAATTTAAATAATTAACAAAATTAACAACTATTAACAATAATCATCAGGTTGATTGACTGATATTAATAGCATATAAACTGGTCTAGGGTTATTTTATGCCAAGAGATTAAGGTCCACAACTGTTGAAGACATAAATAGACGGACTTCTAAAAGTAAAAGGAAACGAAGAGGTTAGGGAATCGTGTTCATTGTATTTCTTATTTACATTTTTGTGTAGTTGTTTCTTGAGAGCTTTTTTTTGGTACACGGTCCTATCTAATGTAACGTATTAGAAAACCTTATAACAGTTTTTGAGGTTGTCATGCCAACATAATTAAGAAAGGTAAATTATTATGACCCTTTCAAAAAGTGGGTGACGACGAAAAACGTTCAAAATTACGTTTATGAAATTGACGTCCAAAATAGGTTTTGACCTAAAAATTTAAAACGATTTAGAAATATCTAAATAAATTCTTTCATAAAACAACATAGCTTCAATCGCCAGTTAGAAGCATAAAATTAATTACAATTAAAAGAAAAATACTTATTTTCCCATTCAAACCAGATTTTAAGTTTTAAATACAATTTTTTTTTCAATTTCTAGAAAAGCATCTTATTTTGAATAAGTATTATAAATTAATAATCAGTGAAAAAAAAACTCAATCAAATTTTTAAAATATTTCAAAAATCAATTAATCTATGTAGAAACTATTTATAAACAAAATTGTTTCATTTAATTTTCAAGAATTAAAAAAGATTTAAAAGACCTTTAAATAGAAAGAAAATACATCAATTTTATATTATATATTGGCTATTTTTCGCTAACGCGAATGTCAACAAAAAAGTGATTCAATTTCAGTGTTCGAATTTTTAGAATTAAGAAGAAACTATCACAAAATAATCAATAAAAATCAGATATGAAATATTTATTTTTAAATGATGACAAAGTTGTTTGAGATGTACTTAAATTCTATTGAAAGAAAAAAATTAATTAATGATAAGGTAACATTATAATAATAAAATAATAAAATAAACCAAAATTTTATGTAATTTATAGTGAGCAATAGATTACACGTCTTTCAGGATATATTTCACCTGAAATAAAGAATAACGAGTATATATCAAAGGGAAATAAATCATTCAAAAATTATTTAGGAAACACCATATTAAACGTATTTTTTATACTTAATTGTTTATCAAAAATAAGCTAAATTACATTCTAAAAAATAGTCTCTAATTTTTTTTCTGAAATAACATTTTTGGAATTGCGAAAAGAAATATTTTTATTGAGAAAATGATATATATCAGATTTCGGGTGTATATGATTTTTAAAAAAAAGGGATCTTGTTAAAAGTAGTGATGAAATCGTAAATTTCAAGTTAAATATTTATGGAATTACTGAAAATATTTCAAAAATTCATTTTCAACATTTTAACAATTTTTAACATTTCTAAATTCAGAAGTATATTTTGATAAAATAGACAGCTGTTTAAATTAATTTTTCTTATATATTTCTTTTCAATTTTAATTTTCAACATTAGGTCGATTTTTTTAAAATCTAATTTTCATCATACAACGTGGGATGGCACGTGCGATACCCTGCCCTCATCAGCCGCCAACTAGGAGTGATAGCACAGTTTCGGTAGCTCAAGGCGGGACTGTCACTCGTATCGCTACCAAGCAGCTTTTATCACCGGACAGGGTATTAAAAAATGCAGAGAAGAAATTATAACATTCATTCATCTTAAGAGTTTCGTTAAAAAATCTATATAATGTTTGTAAAATAACACAACTAATTTAAATTGTTATGAGATCTATATTTACAGTAATTTAAACCATTTGTTAAAATAAATAGACTATTCTTTTATTTTTAAGAAATATGGGAGGGTGGGGTCTATTGACAAAAACTAAAATTAATTTTCAAAATATTTCTTACACAAAACCTATTTCAAAAATAATGTATCTGCAAATGAATAAGTAGTAAAAATTTCATTAACAATTTTTTTTAAATACATATTTGTGGGCAAAAATTCATTTTAATTTTGTAATGGTAATTATTAGGTCCCCTTCAATTGAGCGGTAGGAATTCAACGTAAACATTAATTTAAAACATGATTTCAGAAATTCTTTGATATGAAATTTTTTTTTTTTAATATTGTTTTTTTCTTTAATATTATTCCTTTCAAATAACGGAAAGATTTTTGTTACAATAAAAGGACTTTTCGAAATGTTTTGTAACTTTTAACGTCATGTATAAACTAAAGTTAATGTGTAAAATCGATTGGGCGTTCCTAGTTTATGGCCATTATTTAAGCTATTAATTGAACGATTTGAAATGATTTTCGTTTCGTTTTGCTCGAAATAAATTATAATTAGATGGTATATTAGTGAATGCTGGCTTTGGGGGGGGGGATCTTACCCCTCTGTTGGAAATACAGTCAGCATATTCTAAGTCCGGCCGACAGGGTGGATTAATCATATTAGAATCTCTCACACACACATACACACACATACACATACGCGTGTGCACACGCACACAATGATCTGTATGCCATAATTGTTCGTCTATTAGGTAATGAGACAATGTACAAATGTTAATTAGCATCTAGATTACAAATCAATTTTATCCCCTTCAAAGTAGTTCCCTTGTGCGTTGATAGAAATTAATATTATTTTCATAGATATTACCATGGATAGATACAAAAGGACTGAGATAGATTGATAGATAGATAGATAGATAGATAGATTTGGTTAGACTGTGACAGATATACAGATTTATAGGTACATAAATAGATACGAAAAAACTAAGATAGATGCAAAAAACTTAGATGGGAACAGAAATAAATAGATACGAACAGAAAAGGATAGATACGAACAGAACCAGATAGATAGATAGATACATACATACATACATACAAAAAAGATAGATAGATAGATAGATAGATAGATAGACAGATAGATAGATGGGAATAGAATGTGAGAGATAGGAACAAAAACAGATAAATCGGAGCAAAACCATAGATAGATAGATAGATAGATAGATAGAAAAAGACTGAGATAGATAGATAGATAGATAGATAGATAGGAAAATACTGATAGATAGATATATAGATAATGAACCAAATGAGATACACACCTATACACATGCACACACACACACACACACACACACACACACACACACACACATATATATATATAGAGAGAGAAAGGTATATATATATATATAGAGAGAGAGAAAGAGAGAAAAGGTATATATATACATATATATATATATATATATATATATATATATAGAGAGAGAGAGAGAGAGAGAGAGAGAGAGAGAGAGAGAGGTTGATAGGAAGGCTTTACAAGTTAAATATTTATGGAATGTTATTTAATGAAACCACCGCATCCGTTTCGACAATTGAAACTAATACTAAATTGTGTCGAGTAGACATATCATAACTTAGATGATATGTCACTTCGGATTAAGCTAAATTGCGTACATATCTATGATACCCGTGTTTGAGGAATGCTGCATTATTTCAAGTCGATAGTCATAGTTGGATTGTAAATTGATAGTCAAACAAGATTCATTTATATACGAAATCTTCCAATAAATAGGAAGTGTTAAGTGTTTGGCGTATACCACTTTTCTTTCTGGTAATCTGGGCATTTCTTCTTTTTTCTTTTTTTTAAGATACTTTAATCTGTATTTCCTTTATGTGTGTTCATGCTGTTACTAGACTGACTGATACAAATGTTGCAACCAATAAATAATCCTTTACAGGCATAGTGTTTTGCCGGAAGATTGTATTGCACTAATCTCTGTGGGAAGTATGATTTATACCCATCTAATCTTCCATACCTGTAAAGGATGATAGTAGCAGTTATGCCAAACCTGTTTCATTTATATTTACCTCTTGATCACTGGGTTGGCTGGTTTGTTGGTTGGTTGGCTTTTACGGCAACCGTTAAGTTATGTTAATTCTTTTATTAGTGTGACATAAGGTAATATTCGTGGAGCATATAGTGTGGGTTCAACACAATGCACCTACAAATGGGCACGCTAATAAATGCCCCGTATAACGATAGAATAATATTTATAATTGTTGTGATGTTAGTCCAATAGTAAAAAAAGAAGTCAAGTCGAGATAGGGTAAAATAAGACAAATGTATTTACAATAATGGTACAGGAACGACTAGCTTGTCGTTAACGGTAACAGTACAACCTTTTCACTCGGTGTCTCACTATTTATAGTGAGAACCGGTGTATATTCTCCACTGTAGGAACGGCCGGTACAACAATGATTTAAAAACAAATAATCATTCTCAATAATTTTCGATAATTTCCTTCCTTAAAAATAATTGATAAATATGAATCGCAGTGTTAAGTTTCTGACCGCCATCCTTGGCCAGTTGAAAATGACCTAAAGTAAGTAAGTCCTGAGCTATAGAATCCTTTGGTAAGTGAAAAGTGAGTCTATAAATAAGAGTTTGCATCTAGCACATACCTTATATCAAGAAAAGTCAACACGCAGTGATCGAAATTCTTCAGTAAAAGAATTCAAATCAAAATATAGTTAATAAGTCCGTATCAGAGTAGGGCCTTACTAACATACACACACACACACACACACAACACACACACATATATATTTATAATATATAGATATAGATATAGATAGATAGATAGATAGATAGATAGATAGATATTTGTTTTATTCATTTTTGTTTGGTATTCAATTTTTTTAAACTCATTTTTAACACATTTTTAAAACTCATTTTTTATCTATTTACCATAGATGGAACCCTAACAGGTACTACCACTCCGGTACCTGAGAGTAATGGCACTCTGCAGAGCTGTGGAAATGGAACCTCACCACTAGACCCAGTTTAAATCATACCCAGGGCACTAAAACCCTCAGCCACCGGCCTCTATCTATCTAACCCATAGATGTAATAATTACAGGTACAACTACTCCGGGTTAGAGAGGGCCTGCGATTAATGGCAATGAAAGGGTACCATATTTCTCAGTATCCCGAATTAGAACTTCACCATTAGATGCAGTTTAACGTTATATCCAGGACACCAAGAACCTCGGCCACTCCTTTCTAGTACATATATGAAAAATACTATGGCAAAAATCAAATCGACCGGGATAATCCTTTGGGTGCTAAGACTTGACTTTGGTTTTAATTGATTAGTCTTGAACTAGGGATAATTATGAAGAAGCTTATTGGCTTAGAGAGTCACATGACCAGAGGAGACTGGAAAATAAAATTCACATTTTTTGAGTCAGTTCAGTTGAGCGACCTGAACGAGGACTTCGTAAGACCATCTGTGCTCATCGATTCCACACATGCGCCCGTATGGGTAAAATATCAGGAAAGTGTGTGTATACAAAACATGGAGGTGCTTTGAAGACGGAACTTGAGTAGTTTCTTACGCGGTGGTAGAAATAGTCATGATTAAAATCCTTTTCATAGATAGAACTATAGATAGATACAAAAGGACTGAGATAGATAGATAGATAGATTTGATTAGACTGTGACAGATATTCAGATTTATAGGTACATAAATAGATACGAAACACTGAGAATAGATACAAAAAAAATTAGATAGATCGGAATAGAAAGAAATAGATAGGAACGGAAAGGGATATATAGGATAAACAGATAGATAGATAGATAGATAGATAGATAGATACATACATAATACTACATACGAAAAACTTTTAGATAGATAGATAGATAGATGGGAACAGAATGTGAGAGATAGGAACAAAACCAGATAAATAGGAACAAAGATAGATAGATAGATAGATAGATAGAGAGAGAGAGAGAGAGAGAGAGAGAGATAGAAAAACTGATAGATAGATAGTTAGGAGCAGAAAGGGTAGATAGGAATAGATAAAGAGATACATAGGAATAGAACCGATAGACACACACACACACATATATATATATATATATATATATATATATATATAGAGAGAGAGAGAGAGAGAGAGAGAGAGAAATTGTTTACATTTCACATGTGCGTTCATGACGTTAGGAAAGATATGGATCCAATCATTCTCCCTCCAGCTATGGTTAAATAGTTCGATAGACTTGGTCCTTTAACCTTGGTATGCGAACCGGTCTAAGAAGAGGACAAATCTGAATTCATACATGTCAAACGATCCGTTATGATCATGGCTCTTAAACTTCTCTTCCCTCTTTTTTCTCCCTTTCTCGCTTATAGTTTCTGCAAGAATTCATAGGAAGCATTACTTTCGGAGCGTCACTCTTAAAAAATCAGAAGGCAAAATTATTGAATGAGGATATATCAAAATTTCATGAGGTGAATTTTCTTGTCTTTATATGTATACTAGCAGCGGCTACCCGACATCGCCTGGGTAGAGAGGGGATTTTCTAAAGTTAGTCCGCAGATCCATTATTATGATTCGTGAGTTGAATCCTCGTGGGATGCCCCATTTAAATCTCTATGTAAAAAAAACCCTGTATTGATCCAGATACTCTGAAAAGAAATGTTAATGTCTACTAACTAAAATCAAATGAAATCTATTCCGTTATTTAAATTTTATTTTTAATTATTTTCACGAATATAAATCAAATTTCTATCATATTTGCTCCAAAACCAAGCCCTGGTGATATTTAATGTGTTATATATATTTACTTTGTCGTTTATTGTTTTATTTTCTAAGTTTCCTCCGGATATACATATATCAGAACTGCCCTTTATATATGTATAGATTAAAGGAAAATTACTGGATATACGAATTTCTATGAATCTTATTGTCTTTATGTTCATATCAAAATGAAATTACAGGAAATACAAAAGTTTTAATTTCAAGCTCTGACATAATAGTTTTGTACTGAAAACCCATTCGATAACACGCTTACAGTTTCTGTGAAAATGCATAGGAGGCAAAACTTTAGGAGCACCAAAGTCAAACGCATTGAATGAGGATATATAAAAAGTTATGACGTGAATATCCTTATTGTTATATTCATATCAAAATGACATTGCAGGATATAAAAAAAAGCTTTTATTTCAAGCTCTAACATAATAGTGTTTGTACAGAAAAACAGTTTCAATGAAAATGCATAGGAGGCAAAAGTTTCGGAGCACTAAAGACAAACGCATTGAATGAGGATATATTAAAATTTTATGGGGAGAATGATCTTGTTTTTATATTTCATATCAAAATGAAATTCTAGATATAAAAAAAGCTTTTATTTCAAGCTCTAACATAATAGTGTTTGTACAGAAAAACAGTTTCAGTGAAAATGCATAGGAGGCAAAACTTTCGGAGCACTAAAGTCAAACCCATTGAATGATATATTAAATTTTTATGAGGAGAATGATCTTGTTTTTATATTCATATTAAAGTGAAATTACAAGATATACAAGAGCTTTGATTTCAAGCACTGACATAAGTAGTTTTTAAATTTTCTCCAGAGGTCGCTCTTTCTGTTTGTAAAATAAACTCTAGTGCTGCGGTGTAGATTTCCATTTGTACTGTTCAGATTGCACGACAAGCCAGTTGTGACCGAGTTGTTTCAGTCAATAAATCAAATCACCAAGTTTGTGTCGTTCAAAATATGTTGCTCGATTTGGGCGGAATTAAGTTTCTTCATTACTTTTTTCCATTTTTCTCTCCACTATTGTCTAGCAGTAAAAATGAACGCCGAAGACACTAGGGGCAATTAAACATGGCCGAAATTCGATAACAGCAGTAAAATACGCGCCGTAAAATGTCGTGTCAACTGCAATGTATAGCTTTTTTTTGTGCAAGGTTTAAATATAGCTTAATTGTCGTCCGATGTGGCGGCTTTTAAGCTAGTTACCTAATATTTTTTAAGTTAATTCTAATGGCGTTTTACTATAGATGAAATGTCTAAATTAGCCAAATTTTATTATAAAAGAGAAGTAATTATTCTGTAGATTTACGCTATATTAATAAAAAAAGATTTTATTTAAAATTTAATTTCCGAATTTTTGGTACTTATTTTGGACCATATGACCTTTAGGCACCCGTTTTTGATCTCTATTAAAAAAGGATATGTTTTTCATTTACACCGTCAATATCCGGTTGTTTTAACAGACGATTTTTTTTAATTTTTTTTTAAATTATAAAACTAACCCCTAACCATAAACCCTAACAAATAACCGGATATTGACGGTGTAAATGAAAAACATGTCCTTTCTTAATCGATATCAAAAAGGGGTACCTAAAGGGAATATGGTCCCTTAATTTCTACAGGATAACTCCCTTGCTATTTTTCTTCTATTCACACCTTCACTATTTGTCTTTTTATTTATACTGTAATTAGTTTCAACTTTATATACCCCCCACCGATATTTTGCGCCCCAAAAATAAGGGGGTTAAAGTTAAGTGACCTGTAAAAATCAGAAAGTTTTGAAACAAAATAACTAATGCATGATCAAAGTAATTTATTGATAAATCAACACTGAACATTAAACTTGTGGTTTCTAGCCGCACGTCTCTACCGACTGAGCTAACCCGGCCCTTGTAGAAGAATAGTAGGTTTTATTTAACCCATAACTGTAGGGATAAAGGTGTTCATACCTTTCCAATGGGTATTAGTCCTAAAGTGAACGTAATGTTTAAAAAAAAAACAGTACACGCAAAAAAGTGTTTTAGCATTCATTCTTCCAAACATAAAGAGTTATTTCCCTTACTTTCCACAATTCTTCCGTTACGCCACTAGGTGTCGTTGCGACTGGTACTATAAAAGGCAGTACAGCCAAAGTCAAATCTACTTAGACCCTTCTGCAGTCAGAGGTAACACATTAGTTGTGTATCCTGTCATTTAGGACGGGAAGCTTCGCCCCAACGGGCATTCAGTGTATCTGATACACGAGATCTTTTTCACCCCCGGATTCACAAAGGTAACACGTAACAGATGCGTCTTTTGTCTACATGACAGGGGATCTTTTCTAAACCATTGACACCTTTATTTTATATTCAGCAGCTTCAAGATTTTACCTATAATGACTCTTATCTTATAACTTTTGTATACACATGCGAATTCTTTATATCTTCTATCCTGTTTTTGTATTACTACTATTAAGATTTCTCAGACAATAAAATATACTTCTTATCATTTTCGACGGGATTTGTTTTCTATATTCATACCGTTTGAAGAAATGTTAGCCAACCATCATTCATCTACAGATTTCCATGTGTTTTC
This sequence comes from Doryteuthis pealeii, assembly GCA_023376005.1. NCBI lineage: Eukaryota > Metazoa > Mollusca > Cephalopoda > Myopsida > Loliginidae > Doryteuthis > Doryteuthis pealeii. The sequence goes on along the minus strand of CM042146.1, from coordinate 56,474,793 downwards.
AGGTTTTGAAAACTAAATACTATTTTATATTGCCATTTTTCTTTATTTAATCTCTCAAATTTAATAAAAGTGTTTTCCCCTTCCTCTTGACCCCGCACCCCACTCTCTCTTTTCCTCTCTCTCTCTCTCTCTCTCTCTCTCTCTCTCTCTCTCTCTCTCTCTCTCTCTCTCTCTCTCTTACACTTTCTTTCTTTCCCTGTGTTTGTTTCTGTCAATATCACATTGTCTTCGTCTTTGTCTCATTCTGTCAATCTCTCTCTCTCTCTCTCTCTCTCTCTCTCTCTCTCTCTCTCTATCTATCTATCTATCTATCTATCTATCTCTGAATGTTTCTGTCATTATCACTTTGTCTTTGTCTTTGCCCATTCTCTCTCTCTCTCTCTCTTCTCTCTCTCTCTCTCTCTCTCTCTCTCTCTCTCTCTCTCTCTCTCTCTCTCTCTCTCTCTCTCTCTCATCCGTTTCTGTCGGTCATCACCCCTACTGCATGCAGTATCCGCACAGAGTTGATCGATGTAAGTCTTTGCAGGTCGACCCACTCTGGTGTGTCTATGTGTAGTTGTCCACTGAAGAATGTCACTTATGTCTTTATCCTTAGTTTATAGTTATTTACTAAGGCTTAGCTTAGATGTGGCACAAGGCCAGAAGTATGGGGCACCAAATGAGAATCGAACTCACTGACAACGGTTTGCAAATCTAGCTTGTTAACTATTACACCACACGCTTGGTTTCGTTTAGCTTTTTATTTAATAACATATGAACCTACAGGGGTTATTTAAAGCCAAAGTCACCATTGTAGATGGACGGTGATGGTACTATGCTCTAGGTACGACGTTAAACTATCCGATGGTGAGGTTCCAGTTCTGGAGGTATAGGAATGTGGAGCATCCCTTCATCATCCTTGCCATCAAGTCCACTCTGATCCGTTGTGGTAGTACGTTTTACGGTCCCATCTATGGGTTAAATAAATATAAAAATGAGTTTGAAAAAATTGAATACCCAACAAAAGTGAATATGATAAAAATGTATTCGAGATAAAATTAACCAAGTGTTGACATGCCGTCAGTCAGCGTATCCTAAGCTACGGCGACAGGGCGTTCCTCGTTAAGGGGTGCCCTAGGCACCAAATGAGAATCGAATGTCACTTATGTATTTATCCTTAGTTTATAGTTATTTACTAAGGCTTAGCTTAGATGTGGCACAAGGCCAGAAGTATGGGGCACCAAATGAGAATCGAACTCACTGACAACGGTTTGCAAATCTAGCTTGTTAACATATGAACCTACAAAATATTATTTTATTATCCCATGACAGGGGATCTCTTTCTTGATCTCTGAGACTTGATTTTTAAGAAAATGGATACTGAAGTAAATAGAAATCTAAATAAAAAGAACAAAACAAAGTATTCCAAATGATAAATTCATTTGTAAATGGTGAAGTTAGTTAACGTTAAAACGTTTCGGTTTTATAGAAATTTCATCTGGACAATTGAATGAGCAGGGTGTTGTCTAACTTAAGTTAGAATTCTAGGTTAGAAAACACCCTACTAATCCACATATCCTGATTAACGTTTTCTAAAAGCCGAAACGTTTAATCTCGATTATCTTCAACATCTACAAATAAATTTATCCTTTGGAATATTTAATTTTTTTTCTCATTCACATTTCTATACACCGTCGGATTTATTTCCATATTTTAGCACATAGACTGAAGTATATATTTCACTGTTTGAATGACCATGGAGCATGTTTTACTCCCGTAGAGAGGAAAACAAATATCTACATTATGAACGTCGTGAAATGTAAGTTATCTTGAATCATCCAAACAAAATCGCCACATTACTGCAGATTTAATTAACGATACCGGACTAAACATATGCAAACTAATTGTGTAAACAATAACATTAATATTCATAGCAGTAGCAGCATTAGCAGTGGTAATAGCAAATGCAAATTAAAGAGAGCCCTGTTGGCTACGGCTGTAGAATACATCGACTGCAGCTCTGCAGATAGTAAGACCACAGCAGAAAGGAATAAATTAATGAAAATCATAATGAAGTAAAAAAAAAAGAAAAAAAATTTAAAAAAAGAAATAACAAGAAATATTGTATTCTAAACATAGAGTAAGATGACACAATATCCAATACAACCAGAAACGAAGGTTTGAGCGCTGCACAGTCTCGAACACTAATTGTCGGATCTACAGTTCACCAACTATCGATGTTAGTCCAATCTCAGATCCTGATATGGTGCTAAAGAAGTAGCAAAATCCGTTGACCGTGGATGGTTACCCGTGAATGGATTCCTGGTGGCTGAGCAGTCCATGATATCCAACCCTCCATTTTGGCCCTTAATTGGGTTAAACGGGTGGTTGGAGAGACCCCTCAGATTAATTGGTTGGTCACGTCAAGCCCTAGCATCTATATGATTGTTCCGACCCTATTGCCGTTATGGTAAACCTGTAACTCTTTTTTATCATGTGTGTGTTAGAAAGCTGTGACTGAAGGTCTTAGTATCCTGGGTATGACGTTAAACTGCATTTAGTGGTGAGGTTCCAATTATGGAAAGAAAGAAGGAAGGAAGGAAGGAATAAATGAATGAAAATCTTAACGAAGTAAAAAAAAGAAATAACAAGAAATATTGTATTCTAAACATAGAGTAAGATTACACAATATCCAATACAACCAGCAACGGAGGTCTGAGCGCTGCACAGGCTCGAACACTAATTGTCGGATCTACTGTTCACCAACTATCGATGTTAGTCCAATCTCAGATCCTGATATGGTGCTAAAGAAGTTTCAAAATCCGTTAGCAAACACTAAAGTCTCTTTTGTCTGCTCACGTCTTGTCTATAAACCCGTTCTTTATTACTCTGTCAATCAACTTATTGTTAACAAAATGCCCAGCACTATCCTGCAAGTATCCCGTCGTGCACCGGGCGTGGTCGGGACACCAGCATGTCGTCTAACACGGTCAACCTTAGATCAAAGGAATTAATGTTCAAAATATATAAATCATTCTCACCCTAACTGGCTAGAAAAATATACGTTTATGAATAGCGAGATACATGAAATACATTTGGGGCAAGATTACTGAACACAACCGTGTACGCACAAACACCAGCACCCCCCAAAAAAAGAAGGGAAAAAGAAGGGAAAACAGAAAGAAAGGAAATGAGATAAAGAAGGAAAAGAAAAGAACAAAAGAAAACCAGAACGAGGAATGAAAGAAGATGGAAAATCTGAGAAATAAACTAGTTAAAGAATGAAAAAGAAATAAATAAAAACGTTTAAGAAATAAAGAAAGAAAAGAAAGAAGAAAGAAAGAGGGAAAGAAGGAGGGAAAGAAAGAGAAAACTTTGGGAAAGAATGAACTATATAAAAGAAAAGAAAGAGATCATGGAGAAAGAAAGAAAGAAAAAAAGAAAGAATGAATGAATGAATGAATGAAAATCATACTGAAGTAAAAAAAAAAAAAAAAAAAAAAAAGAAAGAAAAAGCAAGAACGTGGGAGAGAATGAAAAATAACCGTGGTAAATTAGAAAGAATGAAAGAAAACAGAAAAAAAGAACTCAAAAAGAAGGAAACTAAATAAAGAAGGAAAACAAAGAAAGAAAGAAAGAAAGAAAGAAATTATGGAAAAAGTAAAGAAGTAAAAAAGAATGAATAGAGAAGAAAGTAAAACAAAGATTATAAGAATAAATAAAGGAAAACAGAAAGAAAGATATTGTTAAAAAAGGAAAAGGAGAACGAAAGAAAAAAAAGAAGAAAGTAGAACGAACGAGGCAATGAAAGATAAAAGAAAGCAATAGAGAAAAGATGAACAGAGAAAAAGTGAGAACAAGAGAAAGAAAGAAAATGAACCAGATAATGAAGGAAAAAAAGATACAGAAAAGATAAAGAACGGAAAAGTGAAAACGAGAAAAGAACGAGAGAAAGAAAAGATAAGGAAGAAGAAAAAGAGAAAAGAAAGAAAGAACCGGGAAAAGTTTTAAAAAGGAAAATCAGAAAGAAAGAAAGAAAGAAAGAAAGAAGAAAACAACAAGAGAAAGAAAGAAAAAGAAAATAATGAAAACAGAAAGAAACAAGAAGGAAATGAATGAATGAAAAAAATGAAAGAAAGAAAGAAAGAAAGAAAGAAATATGCTCAAGCTGAGGAATAAGAAAGACATATGTAAAGAATATTTTTCAAAAAATTGCAAAAAAAGAATAATCTAACATTAGCCACATAAATGAGAGTAATCTCCCCTTGTTTGTTTCACTTTGAAGAAGCAGTTATTTTTTGGCCGGCCATTTTCATTTCATTGTAAATCTACACTGAAAATACGAATTTGTTCGAATCAATACAACTGCATATTTTAACACGAAAATATCATAAAACATGTTTTTAATTGTACTTGCGTATTATTTGAAATGAACTTAATTGTTATAAGAACACATTTTATGATAGTAGTGTTGATTCGAATTAATTCGTATTTTTAATGTAGATTAACGGTGAAATGAAAATGGCCGACCAAAATATAACGGCTTCCTCAATGTGAAATAAGCAAGGGGAGATTATTCTCATTTATGTAGCTAATGTTCAGATTACCAAAAAAGTTTTTTGTCAATAGATGCGGCAACCCAATATCAAATCCTGGACGAGACTGTTTGCATTTTACAAAGCGCTGATACTGCTGGGAAAGGTATAAATCTATCTATTCTCCCTCCAGCTAGGGGTAAATAGTACGGCAAATTGGGCTCTTTAACTTTGGTATGGCAACCTATCTAGGAAAAGGAAAACTCTGAATTCAAATCAAACCTTTCATAAAAAGAAATATTCTGTGCGTGTGTCTGTTCGTTTCTTTGTACAACGGCCTTTTATAAATTATAATTTATTGGTGGAAAGCATTTAAGTCCAAAGTTCAATAAAATCCACACCCTCTTTTTGTCTGAGAAGGGGTTCAAATATTGTTACCCCCCCCCTCATTTTCATGAGAAAATCTAGTGTTACATATTATTTGGTGTGATGGGTTTTGAAAGACCCTGTAGTTAGTTTGAAATAGGTTCATTGGAGTTGAAAGCATTGGCAGATAGATTTCCGTTGGATAACCCCAAATGACTCCTAGAGAGGCGTGAATCTCGCGCGCCATGAGAAAAACATATCTACTTAGATTTAGTTTCAGCCTAATGTTGAGCAGAGAGGATGCTTATCTCTCTGCTGTGGTTGTTGACTCCCCGCGCGGAAGAATGGGTCAAATAAATCTTGACCAAGGAAAAAAGTATTGCGGTTTAATTAATAGCATGACCTTAGAAGAAGCAGTTAGAAGAACATAGCAACCAGATAATAAAATGATGTACAGACAAGAAGAAGCAGAAGCAGTAAAGAAGAAATGAAACAACAAGTAAGTCTCTCTCTCTCTCTCTCTCTCTCTCTATATATATATATATATATATATATATATATATATATATATATATATATATTATCTATCTCTTACTCTTTCTCTCTTTCTCTGTATGTGTTTCTGTCATTCTCACCTTGTCTTTGTCTTTGCCCCTTCTCTCTCTCTCCCCCCCCCTCTCTCTCTCTCTCTCTCTCTCTCTCTCTCTCTCTCTCTATCTATCTATCTATCTATCTATCCCTCTTTCTGTATGTGTGTGTGTATGTGCGTGTGTGTGTGTGTGACATCCTCAACTTGTCTTCGGCTTTTTCTGTCAATCTCTCTCTCTCTCTCTCTCTCTCTCTCTCTCTCTCTCTCTCTCTCTCTCTCTCTCTCTCTCTCTCTCTCTCTCTCTCTCTCTCTCTCTCTCGTCTCTTCTCTTGATTATATACCCGATGTATGATGTACGATGTTGAGTATATATGGTTATACATGATAAGTTTATGAATAATGATATTAGCAATATAAAGAAAACAGACCAGATAAAAGTAAAGAATAGGTAACAGGTAACGACAACTACGACAAGGCTTATAAACAAAAAGCATTTATCAACTGCAAGACATGTAAGATACAATATACAAAATACAAAGTGTAACTTGTGATACAAATGTGTGTGCAAGTTTTACTATGTATTACAATAGAAAATGTATGTAAAAGTATGGGTTGTTGCAAAAGTCACAAATAGAAAATGTAGAATAAATGTATGAATTGTTTTGCAAGATAATGCCTGCGTGACTTATCTGTTCATGACAGAGTGTCTTGCTAGTTTGTTTGTTTGATTATACTCATCACCGGCACTTCTATGCTGTTCCAAGTCCCATCGTTTTCCCAACGTCCGTGCCTGAAAGACACACGTCGTGCCTAGTCGATGGTGTCAGCGAAAGAGGCTGATTTGAAGGTCTCAGCCGTCAAAATTGGCGGCCAAACTGAACCTCGTAACGTGTGATCTGATTGGTCGATGACAAAGGCCCCTAGCCAATCGCATGTGGTTTCTCATCAGGTTATGGCTAAGAGACCTTTGGGCTCTGTTGCTATGGTCATAGGGAGGTTACTGTTTAAGATAATATTATTTTCTACAACATTGTTTTCGTTTACAATCTTCATTATTTCCATTAGGTGAAAATAAGGTAATATTATTTTCCACAGTAAAAACTGATTTAAAATATTTATAAAATAAAACAAATTAACAAAGGATAAAATGCAATAAAAAGTAAATAAAAGAAAAATACAAACAGGAAGAACGATAAAAATAATATCGTCAAAACAAAAATGTATAAAGATTAAAAGATAATAAAACAAACATATAGAAAAATAATATTTATTAATCTATATATAAATATGGATAATATTTCTCGGAATGTTTTAGATAAGGCCTGATAATTAGTATTAGATATTCTAGGCAAAACAGGACATTAGATTTATAAGTTCCCAAAATTCTGACTGGATTGTCCAATTAGTCACATGGCCTAGTGGATAAAGGAGTTAGGTTAAGACAGTTCTAAGTGACAGTCATCTAGACTGCAGGTTCAAATCTGGTCAGGGGCAGCAGTAACATAGAATAATAATAAATTACCACTGTACCCCAGCTATGTGGACCGAATAAAGGGTTAGGTTCAAAATTCCGTGATTACAACAAGAAGGTTCCCGATTACGACAAGAAGGCTTCCAAGTCCGACAAGAAATGCTTGAAGAAGGCCGAAGGGCACAATGGCCGAAACGTTGTACAGATAACAATGAAGATGAGAACAATAGTCCGAATAATACAAATAATACTAAATATAGATAAGTAATTTATTTTTAAATTCTTAACAAAAAGAATATAGAGTTATATCTAGTTGTATCAGTGTCTTAACCAATGAACATTGAGTCCCATACACACTAGCAGTTGCTGATAGAACCCGAAATGGGCATACATGTTTAGCCTACTTAGGAAGTGACTTAAAAGCAGACACGCAAAGAAGGATCATTTATATATAGTCAAATAGATCACTAATTTAGGACTGACCACCCCAAGCGGATTTAACAGGTTTGAATTCAGAGTTTTCCTTCTCCTAAACTGGTTGCCTAACCAAGGTTAAAGAGACCAGTCTGTCCTACTATTCACCTATAGCTGGATAGAGAGTAGTTGGATTCATACCTTTCCCGGTGGTATTAGCGCTATGTGAACAGTAGCATCGTCGAGGATTTGAACTCGGGTCAACGAGTCCATTTCCCACGACTCTAACCATTACACCACGTGTCTCCAACTAAAATGGATTCAGATAAATGATTACCAAGCATAAAACCCTTTTTACTATAAAACAATTAAACAAAACTGTTATAATAATAATAATAATAATAATAATAATAATAATAATTAACACAGTTTAACACCTCTACCCCAGCTATGGTTAGCGGAATGAGAACAGGATACCCGGTGGACTGAATAAAGGGTTAGGTTCAAAGTTGCGTGATGGCTCCCGATCACGACAAGAAGGTTTCCGAGTTTGAAAAGAAGATTCCCCAGTCCGACAAGAAATACCCGAAGAAAGCCGGAGTGCGCATCGGCCAAAACAATGAAGATGAGGCCAATAGTCCGAATAACACTAATAATACCAAAACTGTTTTTTAACAACTCTTTTCTGTTTACAAAATGTTTTTGATTAAACCTATTGTCGTGTTCTCAGACCCATTTCTCCTATGAACGTGGGTGTCGCTAAATTTCCCGATATCAATCCTGGGCAATGACCAGTACCTCTGGATTGAGTTTCATGGAAGAAAAAAACACTTGTCGTAGTGAGATGATCATTCCAATTGATTAAATTTTTTAGCGAATTCTCAATGAGTGTGTTCTTGCGTTGCAGTTTAATAATGTACAGGGCCGCACTTGCTCAGCAAAAAAATAAGATCTATTTACGGACCCCTGCTGATGCTTGATCATAAAGTATAGAAACTGATTTTTTATTTAAATTTTGAAATTTAAACGAAGACACATCTGTACATCTGAACAATTTATATATATTTTTTTTAAAGTGATGATTTCTAGACTTATCTATTTAATAAATGTCAGCGACACTGTGCTTATAAAGACATAAATATACTGAGGCACACGTTGTGTAACGGTTATTGTGGTAGGTAATGGACACGGCAACAAGAAAGAAAGAAAGAAGAAAGAAGAGAAAGAAGAGAAAGAAGAGAAAGAAAGAAAAAGAAAATAACGAAAACAGAAAGAACTAAAAGGAAATGAAATGAAAGAAGAGAGAAAGAAAGAAAGAAAGAAAAAGAAAATAACGAAAACAGAAAGAAACTAAAAGGAACGAAAGAAAGAAAGAAAGAAAGAAAGAAGAAAGAAAGAAAGAAAATAACAACAGAAAGAAAAAAGAAAATAATGAAAAAGAAAGAAAAATTAAATGAAAGAAAAAGGAAGAGAAAGAAAGAAAGAAATACTAAAAGGAAATGAATGAAAGAAAGAAAAAGAAATAACAAAGAAGAAAGAAAAAAATGAAAGAAAGAAGAAAGCAAGAAGAAAAGAAAATAACAAGAAGAAAGAAAAAAAAAAAAGAAAATAATGAAAACAGAAAGAAACAAAAAGAAACGAAAGAAAGAAAGAAAGAAAATAACAACAGAAAGAAAGAAAAATTAAATGAATGAAAGAAGAAAGAAGAAAGAAAAAACAAGAGAAGAAAGAAAAAGAAAATAATGAAAACAGAAAGAAACAAAAAGAAACGAAAGAAAGAAAGAAAGAAAATAACAACAGAAAGAAAGAAAAATTAAATGAATGAAAGAAAGAAAGAAAGAAAGAAAAATAACAAGAGAAAGAAAGAAAAAGAAATAATGAAAACAGAAAGAAACAAAAAGGAAACGAAAGAAAGAAAGAAAGAAAGAAAGAAATGCATTCAAGCTGAGGAATAAGAAAGACATATGTCAAGAATATTTTTCAATAAATTGCAAAAAATTTATCGCTAATAGATACGGCAACACAATATCAAATCCTGGACGAGACTGTTTGCATTTTACATAGCGCTGATACCGTTGGAAAAGGTATGAATCCAACTATTCTCCCTACAGCTAGAGGTAAATAGTAGGGCAAACTGGGTTCTTTAACCTTGGTATGGCAACCGATCAAGAAGAAGAAAAACTCTGAATTTAAACCAAAGGGACTCTCTTCTCGTTAGTCAATCTACTTTCAGAGCTCCTACTCCCTTTCTTCCTCTTGGTTATAAAAATACATTTATTTAATGACATTAATTTTTAGTATACGGAGTAATGTGAACTTCATCAAAGTAAATTATATAAATAAAATTTTAAAATAATAAGTATAATACTAGAAGCAGACACCATCAGGAAAACAGAGATGAAAGAAAAAGTAAGAATGAACATAATAAAAAGAACAAGAAAACTTCTTGAAACCAAACTCAGCGTCAGAGATCTCATCAAATGAATAAATACCTGAGCAGTTCCCCTTGTAAAACATTCTGAATCCTTCCTAAAATGGACTAGAAAGGACTTGTACGACATTCTGAATTCTACCTAAAATTGATTAGAAAGGAATTGTAAGACGTTCTTAATTCTTCCTAAAATGGACTAGAAAGGAATTGTAAGCCGTTCTGAATCCTTCCTAAAATGGACTAGAAAGGAATTGTAAGACGTCCTGAATCCTTCTTAAAATGGACAAGAAAGGACTTGTAAGACATTCTGAATCCTTCCTAAAATGGACTAGAAAGGACATCATGGACCTTCGAACGATACAGGACTTACACCTGTGTGATCATTGAGACAGACTGTGATATAAAACGAAAGAAGAATAAAATTCTACCGTGAGCAACATGAGTCCTTTGTTTTGATTCAGAATTAGATGAGCCAAAAGTGGTTGATATGCCGTAAAAAAAAAAAAGAATAAGGCTCGAGAGGATCCGACAAATCGAAAAATTAAAAAAACAAAACTAGCAGGATCTGTTGACATACTACAGTATGATAATTTTAGAATAGAAAAGAATAAGATAGATATATATAGAGATAAAGAATAAGATAGATAGAGAGATAGAGAGATAGAGAGAGAGGGGGGGAGAGAGGGGAGAGAGAGAGAGAATGAAAAATATAGATAGATAGAGAGAAAGAAAGAAAAAATAGAGAGAGAAAGAATAAGATAGAGAGAGAGAGAGATGGAAAGAAAAAGATAGAGAGAGAGAAAGAAAAAGATTGAGAGAGAAAGAAAGAAAAGATAGAGAGAAAGAAAGAAAGAGATAGAGAGAAGGACAAAGTTGCTGACTAACCTTTCTTTTCCTATTACTGTTGTCATCACTACCCCGTACATCAAAAACTGCCACAATATCCTGGGTAATACGGAGAGTTGATATATCCAGGCTTTAAAATATCCAGACAAACCTGATGTTCGTTGGTATATTGGTTGGTTGGTTGGTTGGTTGGATTTTATGACATGTCAACTCTTTGGTTAAATATCCAAAGAATTGACATGTCATAAAATGCCGAAGACATTGCATGTCCGTGTCAGCTAATACTCCACTTGCCCCCTTACTTGAGCTAGACTGGCGGAGAGACCCCTTCGATCAATCGGCTGGTCAAGTCAATCTCAAGCACCTATATGATTATCGCGACCCTGTTGCCTTGATGGTAAACCGCAACCCCTTTTTATCAATGTGCTAGAAGGTGGTGGCTGAGGGTCTTTGTGTCCTGGCTATTATGTCTAACTGCATCTAGTGGTCAGATTCCAGTTCTGGAAATCTGTGGAATGTGGAATCCCCCTTAATTGCCATTACGCCCGGATCCACTGTGATTCGGAGTGGTAGTACCTGTTAGGGTCTCATCTATGGGTTGAATATATCTGATCTCACCAGTACGAATAACAACCGTACTCAACAAAGAATGAATTTAAAAAATGCCCTTGGCATAAAATAACCTAAAGATTGATATGTTGTAAAATCCAACCAACCAACCATATTTGCATAATACATGTTACCTCATTATAGTACTTAATAATTATGATTTACTTTTTACCTGCTATCTGGTAGGTTGGTTGGTTGGTTGGTTGGTTTACGGCACACAAACCATTTTGGGGGTAATTTAATGCAGAATAAAGCCATTTTGATATCAAATTTCTTACAGTAACAGCTGTTGCTTAGATGATCACCCATTTAAGTACTGAACAGGTTCTTTATCTACTTTAATCCGCTCACAGAGGCTCTTCCACCACTGTGATTCAACCGTAAGCCGCTGTACAAAGATTGATGTTTAGTTCATTATATATATATATATATTTACCAACCCCTCCGCACGAGCAGGATGCGACACAAGGTCAATTTCTTAAGCGGAGTTTAACGGGTTTGAATTCAGAGTTTTCCTTCTCCTAGACTGGTGACCTAGCCATGGTTAAAGAGCCCAGTCTGCCCTGCTATTTTCCCATAGCTGGAGGGAGAATTGGATTCATACCTTTCCCAAGGGTATTAGGGCTATGTGAAATGCAAACAGCTTCAGTCGAGGAATTGAACTCGGGTCAACGAGTCCATTTCCTACAACTCTAACCATTACACCACGCACCTCCATTATGGTTAGTCCACTGTAAATGAGCAAAAGGACTCAGATTACAATAATGATAGGACTTTTTTGTTTGTTTGTTAGTTTTGTTTTACGGCATATCAACCTCAGTGGGTCATTTAATGCCGATAAAGTTTTGAAATAAATCAATTCTTACTGGATAATACAATTTTTTTATAAATACATTTTTCTATTTAACCCATAGATGGGACCCTAACAGGTACTACCACTCCTGGTCAGAGTGGACCAGGGAGCAATGGTGATGAAGGGGTGCTCCACATTCCTGAAACCTCCAGAACTGGAGCCTCACCATCAGATAGAGTTTAACGTCATTCCCAGGACATGTAGACCCGCAGCCACCGCCTTATAGCACCCATATGATAAAAAGGGGTTGGGGCTTGCCATAAGGGCAATAGGGTTGGGAAATCATATAGGTGCTAGGGCTTGACGTGACTAGCCGATTGATCGGAGGGGGCCTCTCCGACCGCCCGTCTAGCCCAAGATAGGGCCAAAGTGGAGTATTGCATGTCATGAACTGCTCATCCACCTGGGCTCTATCCTTAAGCATCACGGGTCGCCACTCACAGCCAACAGGTGGCCCCATTGGGGGAGTCTTACCCCTCTGCAGAGGTGCAGTCGGTGCATTTTAACGCCCCAGCCGACAGGGCGGGACTTTATTTAAAACAAAACTAGTTCTGAGGTGAATAGTAGTGGACTTGAAAATATCCCATCATACAAGGTAAAAATAAACACCAAGTAAATTTGGTACAACCGTAGGGGAAATTTGGTAGGCAAAGAGTTAAATTTATTTGAAACAGTGGGGGAGTTTATAATCGAAGAATAGAACAGCTTGGACAGTAAAGAATAAAATTACACTTATTTTTAATGATGGGTTTCTTTTAAAAATTCAATTAATTAAATTTGGTACAGCCAATTTGGTTTTTGACATTTTGTAGGCAGAGAGTTAATTTCGGCGATCTAATGGGAACCGGTGCTTTCAACGTGACTTGACCGTAAGCTGCTACCCAATGCCATTGATTTGGTATCTAATAACTTTTATACATCGTCTTTGCCTTTTTACTATTCACTGTAGGTGGCTGAGACATTAAGAAAAAAAGAGTTACAAATTTTCCCCCTGGTGCAATAAGCCGCTTTATATATAGATCGTTGTTGTTGCTGTTTTCGAAATAATTTAAGATTTTCATTTATAAATTATTAGAGGATGTCAAAATTGACTTTTGCTTAAACGATTTTTTATATCTCCATTTCTTTATTAAACGCCGGCTGACGATTGTAAAGTACCGAATTAACCTTTCGGCTTTCAGGTTTTGAAAACTTAACAAATACTATTTTTATATTGCCTTTTTTTCTCTCTCTATTTAATCTCTCAAATTCAATAAAAGTGTTTCAACCCCACTTCCCCCTTGACACCCCCCCGTCTCTCTCTCTTCCTCTCTCTCCCTCTCTATCTATCTATCTATCTCTTACTCTTTCTCTCTTTCTCTGTATGTGTTTCTGTCATTATCACCTTGTCTTTGTCTTTGCCCCCTCCCTCTCTCTCTCTCTCTCTCTCTATCTATCTATCTATCTATCTATCTATCCCTCTTTCTGTATATATATGTGTGTGTGTGTGTGTGTGACATCCTCAACTTGTCTTCGGCTTTTCTCTCTCTGTCTCTGTCTCTCTCTCTCTCTCTCTCTCTCTCTCTCTCTCTCTCTCTCTCTCTCTCTCTCTATCTATCTATCTATCTATCTCTCTCTCGCGCGCGCACGTGCGCTTTCGGTCTCTCTCGATGCACGTATGTCATTTTGGCATGCTCACCTTGCAAATGCCTACCCTCTCTCTGTCTCTCTCTGTCGCTCCCCCTTTCTTTCTATGTCATTCTAGCATCCTCACCTTACATTTGTCTTCGACTCTCTCCCTCTCCCCTATATCTTCTTCCTCCTCTCTCTCTCTCTCTCTCTCTCTCTCTCTCTCTCTCTCTCTCTCTCTCTCTCTCTCTCTAGTTTGTTTCTTTTTGTAGGGGTTGGGGAGGGGGAATGCTTCATCAAATTGGGTGTTGATTGAAAAGTAAAACACATAAACAATATCTGAAACCCAAACCGGATCAAATTTCGTCGATCAAATGGGTCGATTTTTGTATATTTACATATGCAAAAATCTCCAGCTGTTAATTTTATGATTTCGGTTGCACGTGTTTCTTGGTATCCTTGTGCAAAGCTGTGCACGCAGGTTCAGAGACATACAAAAACGATCCACATATACATCTACACACGTAGAGTGTATATAAATCTACTAACTAATCTCACTACAGATTCTCAACACTACCTATCACGAGGGATTTATGTACCTTGCAAAGTTTTTAAATTGTCCTTCCAAATATATTTTAAGAATGTGCTAGCGGGGAGAAATATTTTAATGTCATATTAGGGGAATCGGAACCTTCAAACAGCATTTTCTTTTATTTTAATGGGAAAAAATTGAATTTGAATATAGCGAGGAAATTGAAGTTACGCGGGAGTGAAACACCAACGAGTAAGAATAGAATTTGACTTACTAAGAGTTTAATGTTTCTTGAGCTCTCGACTCAACTCAATTTATTCCACTCGTATATCAAACAATTTTCCCATTAAAGATAAAGTAAAAATAGCACATAGTTTTTCACTAGGTTTTCCAGCCTAACACACACTATTAATAAATGACGCACGACTTTAACCTTTTTGGGATTATACACGCATTAGTATGGTTTATGAAAATCTAGTAGAGTGTATGTTAGGTGTTAAAATAAACCTCACACTCGGATAATTCCATGTGTGTATGATGTTAATTAATGTGTGCGTCTGTGAGCATTTCGTTGATTATGGTACTGTCTCCGAGAGATATATCCGTGGCTGCTTGGCTACACCAGTATATTATTAAGAGTATATCATAGGGAGTTTAAATGATAACTCGCTCAACAAGAAACCATCAGCTATGATTGCTCAAGAACTTTCGATTTATTAGAATATATTAATAGATCTAACTGATTCAAAGTGTTATGATGTATGGATTAATTTTGGTCTAAAATTATTACTTAATTAACTCATATACACTTAAATGTAGGTGAATTGGCTCTAGAATTCTGTGAGGAAAATTTGAATATGGTTGAACCGAGAATTAATGGTTAGTTTCAATAAAATGCCTGTTACTAGAATTTAGTATTAATTAAATGGTTAGTTCTTTATACCTATTTTCAGAATGACAACCACTATTCCACACACGTGGTAGGTGCACAATGTAAACGTATCACCTCACAGAATCAACACCAAGAGTAGCGCTCACAAACAATAGAACATCATACTACGAGGAAAGATCGAGAAGAGAAGGACGAACGAAATGAAGCAGAGTAAGAGACAGAATAAAGAAGGATAGAGTAGAAGCAATGAGAGAGAGGTGATAGGGAAAGAAGGAATACAATAAGGTGAGACAGCATGATGATAGTAGAAAGAATCATAAACAGAGTGAACAAAATCGTATACAGGTTAGAGAAGAGTAATCAGAAACGGTTAGAGCACAATCGATATCATATATATAAGAAAAGATATACAAGGAGGAGAGACAGGAGACTGACATACACGATGAGGAAGGGAACAGCGCATAATGCCAAGGTATATGCATGCCACAATACTATGAATACACGAGATTCAAAAAGTACGTAGCGCGGAAGTGAAGATGAGAGTAACGGAAACGCAGAATAACGATACAGGCGTAGAGCGCAACGAGAGACGCATGAACTAGGAATCAAAAAAGGAGAGTACCACATATTATAAGGAATTCGCACGCAGATAGGAGCACAGAGAGATAAGTAGAAGAAGAGAGAAGAAGAAGCAGAAAAGAGAGTAGAGAGGAAGATACAAGGGACAGAATAAAAACTGTGGACCAGATATAGCATACCAGCAGACGCAAACATGAGTACCGAATTAGAATAAATGATTTTCGAATATGATGTTTATAGCTACTTTGATATTTCGCACGCAATCGTACTATCCGCACATGCTCAGTTATCATATATAAAATTAACTTTATCACAATGATAATAGTGAGTGTTGACTCACCTTATTAAAAATTATTGAAACATATTTTAAATCTGATTGATGCTTTATGGAATATATAATACGTATTTTTTAATGCAAGTTTTTTTGTTTCTTTATAGTTGTGTCATTTTTAGGTATGATGTGTGGTGTCATTGTGTGGCACAACAGCGGTAAGACATATATTGTAGTCTGTTTGGTATATTTAATTATGTGACATTGAGATAACTAGCAGTACAGAGAAAAGAGAGAAACGACATGTATGACCATTGCGCAATGGATAGTTAATATGATAGTATAGAAGAGTGTCTGAGACACGGCGAGAGCAGCTGGTTGTTAAAGAGAGAAGAACGAACAAGACCGTAGGTCCCGCTGGAGGTTGTTGCAATGGGTGGAGCTTAGTGGGTTTGAAGAGCATTAACACACTAATTCAATTCATATGGTAGACACGATTAAGATAAGAGAGAAGAAAGAGAGACGGCGTATATAGCCAAATATCTACTCTATGTTTTATAGTAAGCTTATTTTTGTATATGTATACGCGATATAGCGACGACAAAGAGCGTAAGTAATGATGTTAGGTGTATCGTATCATTTTCTAATGCGGAGTATTAGAGTGTCGAGAGGGCTGGATTCAGTTTGTAAATAAAGAAGCACAAGTGGAGCACGCTCCTTAAAGTAACAACGGTAATAATAACTATATACATGCGACACTTGCTAACCGACATGCCTGCGCCCTTGATTTAGTGCAAACTGGGCGTTTCAAACTATATATTGAAAATATTTTCTTCATAAATCATGTTCTCACTTCGATCTAGGGTCGACTCAATCTTATTACTCTATGACCGATGTGAAAATATTTTGTATAAGCGGTTCACTTGTTTTTACCTAGCCTCAACGGAAGAGTTAATGCTTGTGATCGTCGGTTGTATAAACTACACAGATACTTGCAGTATTTTGATTTTATACTTTACACATTTGTCATACACGTTTCGTCACTTATCCGAGATTTAATTTCATGCGACGACTCAATTTAACACTGCTGAGGTATTGTAAAACGCAACAATGACACAGATTATGTTAATTATAAATTCGCTACACTATTTGCTGGTAGTATCAAAGATTGCTGACGTCAAGACAAAACAATTGAGCAATAATATTGAGAGGGAGTTATTGTACCAGCAATCCTCATACCCAGACGAGGTAGGATGTGTTACACCGATTAGGTCGAGTCGCGAAAGAGACGCTTCGCTAGTTTGAGATTATAGTGAGAATATCGAGTGCATGCTGGCACTTCTTACTGGCATCAAAATTTAGTTTTATATAGATCTTAAATTGAGGAAGTAAGTGATATTTACATAAATTTTAATATAAAATATGTAATTGGCATTATTCAGAAAAAAGGCAATAGTGTAGAATGTTTTAAATTGAATTTTATGATTTTAGCAATCTTAATAGAGACCATAGCAATATATTATAATAAGAGTTCATTGTTGTGGGTGTTTCACTTATTATGCAGAGAGATTCCACAGATTTTATCTATGTATTGTTCTTATTTCATTGTCGTAGTATCAATTAACTCATTCGCAATTGTGTTTTATGGTTCAGATGAATCTCTTATTATCTCTTTGTCTCAAATATATGTATTCCATCTCCTCTACTCGAGAGTTTGTACAATGGATGGTTCTTTTCCCTGCGCGTATGCGTTGGTCATGCAAGTCTTTTCTCTATCGGTCACTATAGATAATGAAATGTGCTGTTATTTATTTTACATGTCCTAGACCCGCACTTAACAATCTGTCTGTCTCGGTGGTGTTATTCTTCCAGGTCAGATTTTCATTTCCTCAGTCTTTCTTTTCCAAACACTTGGGGACTGTTTTTAAGAAACGCAGCTATAATTGGTATCAGCTTCACCCTTGTTGTTGTTTGTTTTTTGTTTTGTTTTTTTCAGCTCTCTGGTAAGGTCCGAGTATAGTTCTTTCTTTCTTTTTTTCTTTTTTTCTTTCTTTTCTTTTTTTTTTTGGGTTTTTTTTTTCATTTTCACTCGTGGCCGCGCCGAAACGGCAAAAATCCCACTATATTATATATATTTACCAACCCCTCACGACGAGCAGATGTGACACAAGGTCAATTTATTAAGCGGAGTTTAACAGGTTTTTGATCAAAGTTTTCCTTCTCCTACACTGGTGACCTTTAGCCATGGTTAAAGTGTCCAGTCGGTCCTACTATGTACGCAATGAGTGAGGGAGAATTTAGATCATACTCGTGCCCAAGGGGTGATTAGGCGTCATGTGAGTTGCACACCTTCGTCCAGGAAATTGAACTCGGATCGCACGAGTCCTTTCTGACGATTCTAACCATTAGGACCAGGCGCGCATCCATAAAATCCAATATATAAAAGTATTTCATATGATACCAGATAAGACGTGTCGAAATGATAATAATAAATAACTAATAAAAGGATACCCCCATAAGTTAATAATAATTAAGAAGGTAAGTCAATGGAATTGCACTGGAGAACAGTCTCCCAGAGAAGGGAGCTTCAGTTCCAGAAAGGGATTATTTGTGCAAAATTGTATCTAGTCGCTATTATCAGATGTGGGTAGGTATCGAACATCCATTGCAGAACGACTCACTGCTGCATCTGCCAGAATCTCAGAAGAGTCCTGGAACCCTGTTAGGAGACTTGCTGTCACTGAGTACTCCAGTGAAAGACCATCGGCTAACTCTTGTGAGTGTGGAAAACTCAAGCTAAAGGTTACAGTCAATTATACTATATAATGGAATAATGCATTAATAATAATAACTAGATATTTAGTGTATTTGTGATGATAGATACATCATATTACCCATTATGTTAATATGAGTATTCATATTACAATGAGAGAAGGAGAATTTGTGGTAGTAGCTTTGGGAGTCCAAACTAATGCTGGATTAACCCGCCATGGTATATTCTGACGCGTTATAGCGTGTTACTTGCGAATTTGGATTTCGTTCATTACATGTTGCTATGCTCTTGTCTAAAGAGGTGGTTGGACATAGAGAATACTATTAAATGGAATTACTGTTTCCGTTAATTTCCGATGGAATAACTTGATACTAATCTTCTCATTGATTTGAAATGCAAGCTTTACAAATACTTTAGGAATTTTGGGTAGCGGACAATAATCATGCGATAGCTAGAAATGAAAAGGAAAAGTTAAAAAAGGAATATCTCAGGAGAACTAGAAAACTTCTAGTAAACGAAACTTAACAGCGAGAAATCTGATCAAAGGAATTAATATCCTGGGCTGTTCGCCCATTATAAGATACTCAGGACCATTCTTAAAATGGACAAAAGAGAACTCAGACAGAAAAGACCCAAGGACAGAAAATTCATGACGCATGCCAAGGCTTCTCTCAAGCCCTAGAGATGAAGAGATAGATTTGTATTGTGTCAAGAAGGAAGGGGGAAGAGGTTCTTGCCAACATAAGGAATTGCTGTAGAAAGCGCACAATCGCAACAATAACTTGGTAAGATTAACAAGGAAGAGCAAAGACAAATTGCTTATGGCGACCACAATGTGAGATAATCTGGCAGATGGACAAATCAGAGAAACGACAAAGACTAGAAAACAAAATGGTGAAGAAACAATTCATATGGACGCTTTCAACCGACAAATAGATGAGGTGCACATCATAAGACTTGTATCATGTTAAGAAGGGAAACCCAAAATGAGAAACAGAAGTCACTGCTATAATTTGCTGCACGATAATAATGACCATATAGAAACTCATCAAAGCGAAAATTTGATAAACCAAGCAAATAGTAATTGTTAACTTGCGGTAAGAGAGATGAAGTCTTGTAGCCATTATACTCTGCGTTAATGTAGCAGACTATGCGACTAACGAGAATCAAACTAGACACTGACTGGGTGGGAAGGTGATTCCACTGGGAAATTTTTCTTATGCACGAGATTAATTTTTGACTCAGCACAACAACTAAATGGTATATCATAAGCGCAGATCTGTTCTTGAGAACGAAACGCACAAATTCCTCTGGGACTTTGCAAATTCAAACGATCACCCATATCCCAGCAAGGTAAGACAGACCTAGTTGTATGATTAATCAAAAAAGAAACGAACTTGTCAACTGGGTTGGATTTGCAGTTGCAGCGGATCACAGGGTAAGTTTAAAGGAAATATGAAAAATTGACAATATCTGGGGACCTTGTCCAGAGAACTGATTATATAAGTTACTGGAATATGAAAGTGAGTTCTTATTACTCAATTGTTGTTGGTGGTGCACCCCTTGTTGAATCAGTCCCCAAATAGCTATTAGAAACAGGGTTTGTGTAAATGTGGTTGGATATGTCACGCGTAGGAGTGATGTTGCAAATCCAGTTCAGTAGTACGACACTGCTGCACGTGGCTGTCAATCTGCAGAATATTACTGCAGAAGAGTCTGGAGACCTGAGGGACTTGGCTGTACTCAGACTCGCAGTGAAAGACCGATCAGTAGACACTGATGGTGAAAACTCAAACAGATGAATAATATCCAACAATATATTAACATATAATGACATAATTACAATAATGTTATGATAAATCAATGTATATATAGATATATATTAATAGATATTCACACTAATAAAAAGTAGATAGGAAAGCAACGTCTTGTTACAAAGTTCCTTTTTGATCTGTGGTTATGGTTAGATTTTCAGGAGATGTTGGGTTCTTATTTATAAGTGTAGTTCTTAATCTCCAGTCTTTACTTTCGCACGAATGGCATTTTTTAGTAAGATTAAACCTATTTCATGCGGGTTTTAATGCTATTCACCTCTGTCTGCGGGGCAAATATCCTTTATTTTAAAGTGTCTAGCAATTAATCTTTATACTTGTAATAAAGTGTGGTACGGTAGGATTAAATTGTTCTACTTAATATCTCATCATGTCTGTCTTGATACATCTCTTCTGTATAATATTAAGCCGGTGTTAATAATCTTCGTGACCCTCAAGTCGATGCAGGTGAAACACGGTTATCTTTTATTAATGACATACATGCAATACGGAATATTTCCGGTAAGGTTATTAGAATTCCGTGTCGGCTTTATTTCTTAAATAAGATGAATAAATACTATAATCAGATCTTTTTTTAACAAATCTCCAAGGATTTTAACTAAATTCTAGTAGACAATCGTTATTATACCATTAGGATGCGATTGCACTTCTTCATTAATGACGCACTTCAATGGCTTCGTACGCATACCTCTTCGCTTGACTTCCACTGCTCTACTATTCTTATTCTTCTTTTATTTTCTTATTTTCTAGTTTGATCTCTCACCATATTATTTACTTTTACTACATCCAGACATAGTGAAAAGTGCAACTCTCTATATCTTCACAAACATCGACGAATCAATATTATTTCCGTATCTTCCACGTCTTCACCCTTTACCGCACCTCAGTGCTAAGGATTATTTTACATGAAGCAGTTTTTAACACGCACTCATATTCATCATCATCCTGTATATACTAATTGTATTAGAATACTATTATTTACCATTACATTCGGTTTAGCTCAGTCGTAGAAGAATCCGTCGCATAGTAAATCAGCAAGTTTCCTGATTCGAATCCGGTCCGCCTTGTCCTACTTCTTTCTTACGGTATGAGTTAGCATCCGTGATTGGAGTTATATTCTGAGTTGTTGCGGTAAGGTTGAGGGAGGGGTTGTACAACACTTTATTTTGTTCTTTGTTTTTTTTTTTTATCTGCTATTTTTTTTTCTACTTTATTTTGATAAGTATTATCTACTAGGTAAATTTTTAAAATTTTAATGTTTGTTTATAATACTCTCTTCCAGGAAGTTTATGACGCTATACTATGGTCATCTCCTGTTTTCTCGTTTTGTTCGCTTTTATTGAAGCGGCGTGGGATGGTATTCTCTCCACACTCATCGGTATTATGAGTTTACGTATTATCTCTTTTATGGAGTTGTGCTGGGTTGAGATTAACCATATCTTGTAATGGGCATTCGTACTTTTGGGTGTTCATTCAAGCATTGTCTTAATCAGTTTGTGTCTTGCCTTGCTTTCTTTAATTTACTCAATTTTTTAAATTCTTTTTTTTTTTCATTTACTTTATTCTTTTTATATATTACTATTTTTCTCGGTTTCTTATTGTTTTGTTCGTTTGAGTGTATGGTCTGTATTAAGTTTTTCGGTATTTTTTTGTATATTTTTATTCTTCTCTTTCTTTTGTTATTTTTTTGTTTCTTTTTATTGTTTTTGTACTTTTGCTTATCCTTCTCTGTTTCGTTGCATTTGTTGGTTATTTCTGGCTTCTCCCTCTTACTTTTGTATCTCTCTTCTCCCTTGGTTCACTCAATCTTATATTCACATTCGTTTCTCTTCAGCTTTAGATATTTTTAGCTTTACTTTCTGTTGTTGTGTTCATGTTCTATGTCTTTATCGGGTTTCCGTTTGTTTCTTTGGTTATTCGCTTATTTTTGTTTTTGTTATTCTTTAATTCTCACTTTCTTCTGTTTATTTCTTTGCTTCCTTCGGCTTTCTTCTTTCTTTACATTAATTCTTTCCTGATTGTTCCAGTACTATACTATTGTTTTTTCTTTCCTTTCTTTTCCACCATTCTTTTCCTTTTGTTATTTCTTTTTTTCTTTTTTCCATCCATTTTTCTTTTTTCATTTTATTTTTCTTTCTTTCTGGTTTTATATTTTCTTTTTCTTTCTTTCTGGTTTGTTCTTTCTTTCTTTCTTTTTTCTTTTCAATTTTGTTATTCGCTTTCTCTCCTCACTTTTCTCTCTATCGCTGTCTGGTTGGTTGTGTGTGTGTGGGTTTGGGTTACGTTTCTTTTGTTTTTTATTTCTTATCTTATTATTTCACTAGCTTATTATTCACTTAAATGTAATACATTCTAAGGTACTATTATAGGTGTTTTCGGTTATTTTTGTCTTCTTTTCTTTAACTTTACATTTATCAAACTCTATATTGTTCCTCATCTACGTATTTCATTTCTTTCCCTTTTCCTCTCTTGTTCGGACGGGCTTCTAACATTAACTACACATAAGTTAAACCAGGTGTGCCTCAAGTTATTTATGTCTTTATAACGACCAGGGTAGATACAGGTGGACAAATTGTTTTCATAGAATACGCTGAACTAACTACACTTACACATAACTATATAAGAAATCAGCCACCCTGTTGTTCAAGGATGTAACAAGCGACATGTGGTTGTTTAAAAGATTGCAAATGTAGAGAATATAAAGATCAGTGATTCATAACTCATACCTTTATGATCAAGTCATCAGCGAGACGGGATCCCGTACATAGATCTTTAATATTTTATTGGCTCACTCTGAGCTCCAGTGCGGCCCTGTACATTATAAAACTGCAACGAAAGAACACACTATTGAAGTAATTCGCTAAAAAATCTTATCAATTGAATGATCATTCACTAGCAAAAGTCTCGATGTCTCTACTCTGTCTCTCTCGTCATTTATATACCCGGCGTAAGAATTCTTATTTCTTATGAGTATCGTCACCTCTTCCAGTTAATGAACCATCCCTTTTTTTACTATAAAGAAATAAAGGGATGAAAAAGGACATTCTATACAGAAGAATATAATAAGAAAGAAAGAAAAAAAAGAGAGTGGGAGAAAGATCGAGAATGGGGACGATAACGCTAATCTGTTTCAATCGAACATAATGAAAATATGAAAAGAAGCAAAGAAAGAAAGAGAGAGAGAGAGAGAGAGAGAGAGAGAGAGAGAGAGAGAGAGAGAGAGAGAGAAATCAAGATTATTATATTACTTTAAATATACGCTCCTGCATTTGGGGCGCTGGTGATTGTCGTCAGTGATGTAATCATATTTTTTTTGCATATTGAACTATTTAGCAATAGCTCTTATATAAACATATCAAACGTAATAATTAAATTACCATACTGTGCTCTATCCACAGGTTCTGCTAGTTAGAGTAATAATGATGACATTTATGTGTATCTAATCTAGAAATATTTAGGTAATCTAGTAATATTAATGTTATTATAGTAACTGTATCTGTAAATGATCCTATTGTGACAGTACAAACGAATTACGGTACGAAAACGTGAGGTATGGAAAGAGTAAATAACTGACATTTTTTTCTCCTACGTTACGACAACAGAAAATTAGTGAAAAAGCAGTCAGATATAGCAACAAGTGTGAACTAAGCAGGTCTACGGTATATGATAACAAGCAACGAGCAGCAACCACAAAACAAAAGCAACACTATCGTAGGCTCACTGTCTGTCACAGTTCGTGAAAAAAAAAGGGGGGCCAAGTACGAAAACTCGGCGCCCCAATGGACACTGAATCGCGCCAATCGCCCGCGGCGAGGAAGTTATCCATGACTATCGCCGCGGCTGAACCCTAGGCAGCCAGACACGGTTAGTGCGCGTTACATGGAGTCACAGAACTTAGTGACTTCTCTTGGGAGCCGATTTATGTGATCTGTTTTGTTTTTTTATTATTTGAATTGTTTTGTTTGTTTTTTTTTGGGGGGGGTATTAAAAAGAGAGTCTAATTGACTCCGCGGAGCCAATAGACCTGGAGACACACACAATACAAGTAAAAAAAAGCACTTGAATAAATCTATTGTCATTAATTTTTCGTTACTAGTGAGACAGAGTCGATTCGAACTTCTATTTTTTCCCCTTTTTCATGCTCTTTCTAACAGCTATATATATAATTAGAGAAATAACTCGAGTATCACCGAATTTACTAGCGACCGGAAGAAGTTTGAATCCAATATTCATTTTTCTATATTAGTGTTTACCAAACGCTGCGTTTTAATCATGCGCACTAGCAAAAGTCTACCCAAAACCAGTATGAAAGAAATGACCCCTATCTTCTATATAAAAGTCGTCGGGCCGCCTAATGTCGGAATCGGCCATGCAACGAGGGAGTCTATCCCCTTTTCAATAGCGCTAGACTAAGGAGATTGTTTAGCGTCTGAGGTTGAGCGCCACACCTACCACCAGCTCCTCACTTTACCGCACAGATCCCTGTGCTACTCATACGCTGAGTTGGCGAGGGCGGGTATCGAACTCGGAACCTTGTGGTTTCTAGCCGAACGCTCTACCGACCGAGCTAACCCGGCCCTTAATCTTCTATATACTAATACGCTTGTTCCTAAATCATCCGTCCGTTATCATCCTGCAACACACTCTGGTTAAAAATGAGATCGTCCAAATTATTCAAGATATAAATCCAGATTATCTGGTGTTGTTTAATCGCAGAATTCTTATTTGTCCCATTTTATTTCACCCAATTTTAAAAATGAAACATTCCAAATGGTCTTCGTCGGTTAAATGTCCAAGGTAAAATTAACATGAATTGAAATAAAAAAAGAAGTTACATGTTTGTTTTATTTGTAATATTGAAATTTTGAATTACGTTTTGGTAATTGTGATCTTATGTTGTCCCAGCCTCCTGTTTTAATTTAAGCTATGTTTTAGCGAGCCAGCCTCAGCCGAATTTCGAGCCTAACTTTGTAATTTTCCGAGTCATATTTTGTAACTTTTTGTAGGCAAATAAATGTAGATATTTTAAACGCCTGCTTACAGATGTTTATGGGCAAATCAATGTAAATAATCTACACCCCCCCCCAATTAAGAAAGACTGGGAGAGAGTTAAATCAAGATTATTATACTTTTTACATATTGAGCTATTTGCAATAACTTAAGTAAACATATCAAACTTTGTAATAATTAAATTATAATACTGTGGTATATCCACAGGTCATGTTAGTAGTTGATAACTAGGCTTAGTTTTGCTTGATTGGCGTCTGGTCGTGGTGTAATCGATAGCAAACTAGTCTCGAAGCAACAATTACAACTGAATAGCGATTATGATTGCACATTTTAGAAAATCCTCCTTTCTTTCGGATTAATTCTGAAGATGACTGTTACATAATTATTGGAATCCTAATATTTATGTACAGTAGTGTAGAAACCAAAATGGCTATTATAAGTTCAGCCGGCGGCCTTGAAGGATTGAATGACAAGGCTTGACCTCAGTCCTGATCCTCCTTCCGGTGGATACCGTGAGAATCGATAGAGAAGACCCTCTTCCGGTTTAGATTAGAAAGAGATGTTTAGTTAGATCGGCCAAAGCCACGACGGTGGTAAGTCGTGTTATGCATGCGGCCGACTCAATCTGTGCAGGTAGTCTGGTGGGGATTTCAGAATAAAATATGATCTAAGTTAAATCGAAGTCTTGTGTTATTATCTAAAAACTACCAATGACACAGGGCTTCTGATGAAGAGAAATCCCCAATGGAAGACCAGACACGAAGTCCCCAAGACGAAGTCCAGACGCTAGAAGAGACGCTGGAAGAAGAATAATAGAAGTAAGAAATTAAGGAAAGAGAGTATACAACATGACGAGGTCACGGCTTTTAAAAGGTAACTAAACCAATGAAACAGTTGCATGTCGATCGTGTTATACACCCTACCTATGAATATTAATGGGCATGTCCTAATCCTCATATACCCTACCTATGAACATTAATGGGTATGTCCCAATCTTCATATACCCTACATACGAACATTAATGGGTATGTCCCATTCCTCATATAACCTACCTATAAACATTAATGGGGATGTACCAATCCTCATATACCCTACCTACGATCACCAGAGAGATCAAATCTGTAAAAAGATGATCATTGCGTTATGCTGGCGGTAAAAGTTTACTAAAGTCGCTTCTAAAGAGCTCTACCGGGTTACGGGAGCATATAATAAGTATGATAAACGCTATATATATATATATATATATATATAGACACAATCATATCATCACAGCCTTCACGCATTTCCACGCGCACGCGCATGACATCATACACATACGCACAAAGAAAAATACGCACACATACAAACAAAAACAGCATTCGACATCACGTAAACACGCAAACATGCAACACGAGAATACAGTTAAAAAAAACGCACATATTTGACCATTTACACCATTTCTGTCATTTAAAAAAAAAACTATTTCGTTTACATGATGAATGCTTTTAGCAGGAAACCATTGGTGGTAATATCGTTCCAAAATAAATGAATAAAAGCTAAAACTTCATTTCATATATATATATATATAGTGTAAACTATAGACACGTGTTTCGAGGTATCACCTCTCATCAGTATAGTTATACGGTTTTTAGCAGCTGCCTCTGGCTGGGTTCGAGACCCGAACGCACTTACGCTCGCCAAGCCTCTTACCCATACATCCACAGTCATCGCCAATTATAGCAGGCTATTTAATTGCTATATTTCTAAGGGGAAATGACCTTCACCTAGAGTTCTCAAACTTTGTAAACAAAGTGAGATTTGGCTGAGCCGAATACGGTGCATCTGCAATTATATACCTCCTAAATAGAGTGCTCAACCGAAATGGGAAGCGTATAATAGGGTAAACTATAGACACGTGTTTCGAGGTATCACCTCTCATCAGTATAGTTATACAGTTTTTAGCAGCTGCCTCAGGCTGGGTTCGAGACCCGAACGAACTTATGTTTGTGTGTACCTATGATAAACGCTATATATATATATATATATATATATATATATATATATATATATAGCGTTTATCATAGGTACACACAAACATTTTCACATTATGAAAAATTTCACGTAGTACCAATACCCTTAGGAAATGATGTATCCAGCTATTCTTTCAGCGGTTATGAGCAAATAGTGAGGCAGTCTCAGCTCTCAAACTTTGCTTAGAAAAGCAGTCAAGGAGAAGGAAAACTCTGAGTTCAAACCTGTTAAAATCCACTTGAAGAAATTGACCTTGCGTCGCATTCTTCCTATGGCGGAGTTTTTGGGTAAATACGTATGTACACACACACATGCACATACATACATACACACACACACACACACACACACATATATATATATATTATAATATATTAATGATTTGAAGGCAATTACAATGCGTATAAACAATAAAAACAAAAAGATGTTATTTTTGTCTTATCGATTTCAAAGTATAAAACTTTATCTTCAGAGATGGATATCAGACACTAGCGGGCTTCCCCAGATTAGAGTGTCCGCCTGTCAGCCTGACAGGTAGTGTTCGAATTACGCACAAAGCACTGACCTGTCTATAGCTCTGCTGATGAGGCTAATAGGCTGAAATGTACATACAGAGATCGACTTTTTCTCGATTTGTTTACGCTTTACATTTAAACCGATATGCACGCCTAATTCATTTAATTATAATTAATTAAGTAACAAAATTAGGTATGACTTTAATTAAGCACATAATCTTCCAAAAATTGTCGGCCTTCGCCATTTCAAACACATTGTTTGTCCACTTCATATATATATATGTAATTTCTAAACTGCATGTAAATGGCATTTATTAAGTGGCGGACTGACAGCGTTGTTTCCTTGTCAAGAAAAAAAAAATAGAATTGAAAAAAGAACTTATTCGTTCCTTAACACATCCTATCAACTAACAACTCCATAGAAATTAACAATTTTAACCAAACATTTGTACACCCTGTCGGCTGGGACAGAAGAATACATCGACCGCACCGCTGCAGAGGGGTAAGATCCACCAATAAGGCCCCCTGTTGGGAATGGGAGGTGACCCGTGATGCTTAAGGACGGAATTGTGGTGACTGAGCAATCCATGGCATGCAACACTCCACTTTGACCCTTATTTAGGCTAGATGGTTTGTCTAAGAAGCCTTTTTCCCCATCAATCGGCTGGTCACGTTAAGCCCTAGCACCTATATATTTATCCCAACCCTATTGCCCTTATGGTAATCCATCAACCATTTTTATCATATATATATATCTACCAACCCCTCCGCACGAGCAGAATGTGACACAAGGTCAATTTCTTAAGCGGAGTTCAACAGGTTTGAATTCAGAGTTTTCCTTCTCCTAGACTGGTTACCTAACCAAGGTTAAAGAGCCCAGTCTGCCCTACTATTTATCCATAGCTGGAGGGAGAGTAGGATTTATACCTTTCCCAAGGGTATTAGCGCAAAGTTAAATGCAATTATCACATCTAGGATTTGAACTCGGGGCGACGAGTCCATTTCCCATGAATTTAACCATCGCACCACGCGCTTCCTATCATATTTTTATCATATATGTGTTAGAAGGCGGTGACTTAGGGTCTTAGTGTCCTGGGGCATGACATTAAACTGTATTAGTGGTGAAGTTCCGATTCCGGAACTCTATGGAATGTAGAGTACTCATTTATCATCATTACTCCAAGGTCCACACTGACCCGGAGTGTTTGTATCTGTCAGGGTCCCACCTATGGGCTAAATAGATCAAAAGTAAGTATTAAATATGAGTCTAAAAAATAAAGTTTTTAAAAAATTAATACCCAACAAAAATTAATAAAACAAAATGTTTTCGGCATAAAATAACCCAACAAGGGTTGACATGCCGTAAAATCCAACCAACCAGCCAGAGTTATTGAAAGGAGGACAAATAAGTCATACAGAGATGGGTTAGTGACGAATCCCGCCAAGACACCAGTCAGAGCCAGATCTCAAAAAATAGATTACATAAAAACCTTTCCCGATAAAACCCTGACAATATCTGAACATTTAGTTGAAATTGAGCCCAAAATGACAGAGTCTTAAATGTACGGACGGGCGGACAGACGGACATATGGTGTATTATAATAAGGTAGTGATTGACAGGGTTTCATAGAAAAATCCAAGTAGAGGTGTATTTATTTATGTATCTTTTGTGCGTGTATGTCAGTCTGCCTCCAAATGAATTTCTACAAACCTCTATTTACGTCTGTTTATATTTATCTATCTATCTATCTATCCATCCGTCATATGCCCACCTTTAGAAAATTTCGCAAGTGCTTTGACCAGTGGACCATGTTTTTAGGAGTTCGTTTCATAAATTCCTCTCCCTTCTTCAATCGACAGACTATGATTTTTTATTGTTTTTCGCAGAGAGCGTGGCAGGGGTCCCCCCATAAATTTTCTCTGTACTCAGCGGCCGGGCAGCATTCTCAAGCGTATAGAAAGATTGAAATAGAGAAAAATGGAAAGGGGAATTAAGAGAATTTTCTTCTTTTTTTTTGTTTTTTTTTTTTTTTTTTCTTTTTTTTTTTTCTATACGCTTATTCCAAATTTTATTTCTCTTCATCTCAACATGTTTTTTTTTTCTATATTACGGGGTCGGGGGGGGCTTCGAAAATACCCTACCATCACCACCACCAATTTGTTTCCTTGGAATCAACAACTGATGCCGAAAGAAAAACAAAACTAAAGACAGAAAGAGGATGAAAAAGACAGGAAAAGGTTAATTGAGAGGAGAGAGAGATGGGAAGAGAGAGAGAGCGGGGAAGAGAGAGAGAGAGGGGGGAGAGGAAGAGAAAGACAGAGAGAGCTAAAGCGCAACTCATGAGAAAGACAGGTAAAGGATGATAAAGAGAGGAGGACAAGAAGAAATATATCAGTAGAATTTCTTTAATAATATATGATACAATAGGTGCGTGGTGTAATGGTTAGAGTCGTAGAAAATGGACTCGTCGACCCCAGTTCCAACCTGGACGAGACTGTTTGCATTTCACATAATGCTAATACCCTTCGGTAAGGTATGCGTCCAACTACTCTCTCTCTCTCTCTCTCTCTCTCTCTCTCTCTCCAGCTATAGGTAAATAATAGGGCGAACCGGGTTCTTTGGGTAACCAGTCTAGGAGAAGGAAAATTCTTAATCCAAACCTGTTAACCTTCCTTTAGGAAATTGACCTTTAAAAGTATGATACACTGATTTTCATTTATTATTAGAAAACTGAAGCCGTTTTTAAGAATTTTCTTTTTTTATTATTTATTAAATGTCAAATCCTGCTCGTGTAGAGGGGTTGGTAAATATAGGTACTCGGGACATCCAGGTGTCCCATTACAGTGTAATGGTTTCTCATCAAGCTAGTCTCGCAGATCTATTACTATATAGCTGGATTCACATCTCTGAAAAAAAAAACATTCCACTAATATAGTATTGACTGAAATTGATATTTAATCTACATGTTTACTTCGGCAGTTGCTTACTCTTGATTATTTTGTCGCCCCATCATGGTGTAATGTTTAGCAAGCTTGTCTCGAAGATCCATTACAACTGAATGTGCTAAGCGATAAGGATGTACTGGCCTAAAAGAAATGTAAACTTTAAAGTTTTTTTTTGTTAGATTTATGGCTGTTATGTACCCTACCTATGAATATTAATGGGTATGTCCCAATCCTCAGAAATACAGGACTATTATGATGACTCAGTAGCAGTGGTTTGCCTTCTACACGCCACTGGCGAGTATTGTATTTTGTTAATGCTATAGAGTTTCCATTTCATTTCCAATCTCCGTTTGGTTATTTCTCATTTAGTAACCTTTCGTATGTTACAACAGTGACCAATTTCGGGTCATTTAACGTAAATGCAAGTCATTTTGATAAACAAAGGTCTCATGTTGCTGACAGTACCTGCTATTGTTTAAGTGGTTACCCAAGGTTCTTAACTTTGGTGATCTAACGGAAACCGGTGCTTTTATCGCCCCATCATGGTGTAATGTTTAGCAAGCTTGTCTCGAAGATCCATTACTACTGAATAGCGAGTTCGACCGTCGCTTGATGCCCCATACGTGCGACCTTGTGTACATCATACCCGTGACGAACGGGTTCGATAAATACCTACTCAGAACACTTAAAAATGAGATTAATAAAAAAAAGTAAGTAATGTCGTAGGAGTGGCCTAAAGTCGATATCAGTCGGGCAATGAGGGTGTCTATCCCCTTTTCACTAGCACTAGAGCAAGGAAATTATTTTGGTGTCTGAGGTGGAACGCCACAGCCACCATCAGATCCATGCTTCACCGCACAGATCCCCGTGCTACTCATACACTGAGTTGACGAGGGCCGGTATCAAACCAGGAACTTAGTGGTTACTAGTCGGACGGTCTACCCACTGAGCTAAACCGGCACTTATGGGATGAATAAGTAAGTAAAGTCGTCGGGGCGGCTTAAAGTCGGTATCAGCCAATCAGCGAGGAAGTCTATCCCCTTTTCACTAGCGCTAGACTAAGGAGATTGTTTTGCGTCAGTTCCTTACTTTACCGCACAGATCTCTGTGCTACTCATACGCTGAGTTGGCGAGGGTCGGTATCGAACTTGGAACCTTGTGGTTTCTAGCCGAACACACTACCGACTGAGCTAACCCGAGAATATAATAAAAAGATAGAAAGTAAATAAAAAGATTTTCTTTAATATTCTGTCCACGCCTGTAAGAACTGTAATGTCTTCTTTTTGATGTACAGTGAGTCTAAAATATGAATGATATGACAGACAGAGAACGAACGAAAGAAAGAAAGAAAGACAGGGTGGAAAGGGAAAAAAAAAGAAAGAAGAAAGAAAGAAAGAAAGAAAGAAGGCAATGGGGAGGTAGAAGGAAGGAAAGAAAAGAAGAAAGAAAGTCTAAAAATAATTAAATGGGCAAAGAGAAAACAGGGAAATTGAATTATGAGCAAAGGCCAACAAAGACCAATGCTTATATCTATGCATATCAGTGTTTATATGTGCACGTATTGTTGTATTTCTATATTCCTGTGTATTTAGTTATAGTATGAGACAGCAGAAAAATAGATTGTTATTGAAGATTGGATATATAAATACTTAAGAAGTTTATTAAAAGTATTGACACATTCACTGAATTGTACATTTACAGAGACTTAATTTTTTCATCATTAGTCAACAGAGGTAAGGATACAAAATAAGTAAACAGACACGTGGTCTAATGGTTTGAGTCGTAGGAAATGGACTCGTCGACCCGAGTTCGATTCATGGACGAAGCAGTTTGCATTTCACATGGCACTAATACCCTTGGGAAAGTATGAATCCAATTCTCCCTCCTGCTGTGGGTAAATAGAAGGGCAGAATGGACTCTTTAACCATGGCTAGGTAACCAGTCTAGTAGAAGGAAAACTCTGAATTCAAACCTGTTAAACTCCGCTTAAGAAATTGAACTTGTGTACGTTCTGCTCGAGCGGAGGAGTTGGTAAATATATATAAAATAAGTAAACATCGAGTGAGTCAATCCCTTTTTCAATAGCTCTAGACCAATGTTTCTCAACCTTTTTACCCATGGACCCCTGTTAACCCTATTTTACTCTGGTGGTCCCCCACAGCCATTCGATGTTTAAAAATCCCATTGTAATTTTACATTTGGCTTGCCTGGGTCCCCGCAAAAATGTATATGGTGCCCGGGGTTCCACATGGACCCCGGTTGAGAACCACTGCTCTATACCAAGGAGATTGTTTTTTGCGTCTGTGATGCAGATCTAAGCTGTGCTACTGATGCGCCGAGTTGGCAAAAACCACTATCAAAACTTGAACCTTGAGGTTCACAAGGCAGATGCTCTATCGACTGTGCTAAACCGATAAGGATGTACAGGCCTAAAAGAAATGTAAATTTTAAAGTTTTGTTTTTGTTAGATTTAAGGCTGTTATGTACCCTACCTATGAATATTAATGGGTATGTCCCAATCCTCAGAAATACAGGTGTATTATGCTGACTGAGTAGTCTTATACCACTAGCAGTGGTTTGCCTTCTACACGCCACTGGCGAGTATTGTATTTTGTCAATACTATAGAGTTTCCATTTCATTTCCAATCTCCGTTTGGTTATTTCTCATATAGTAAATTATCGTATGTTACAACAGAAACATATCAACCAATTTCGGGTCATTTAATACAAATGCAAGTCATTTTTATAAACAAAGGTCTCATGTTGCTAACAATACCTGATATTGTTTAAGTGGTCACCCAAGGCTCATCGCTTCTTAACTTTGGTGATCTAACGGAAACCGGTGCTTTTAGGCTGACTTGTCCGTAATTTCAACGTTGTAGGATTAGTCCGCGAGTCGGGTAGGGAGTTTGCATCAGTTCAGTAGGTTAGGTCGATTTTTTGCTTTGAAAATATCAATTTCTCTCGAACAGCGAACGTTGTGCGTAGATATAATAAATACTGATACCAAAAATTAGATCTCTTACTTACACCATGTCTTGAGGAAATAGCATCAAAGATTGTCTGCTAAAATACAACAAAAATCCTCTTTTTATTCAACATTTGGCCTAGAAATTGGTTAGAAAATTTAGCAATTTTCATATTTAGACAAAAAAATTGTTAGAAAATTTAGTCATTTTTTTTCTATTCAAATAAAACAAATAATATATTATAACTTGGGAGGCATAACTGGGGGAGGCATATTTTCAATTTAAATATTGAAAATATGCCTCCACCCTCTGTATCTTCACCTACACTTCCGACATGCTGCTTTGTACCTCATTAATTAAGCTGTAACAGTGATAGAAATTTAAAAGATTGAAAAAAAACCCAGATGATTTTCTATGTTATGAATGAAACAAAAGAAGAAAAAAATATTGCGACGAGCTGTTATCACATGGGCATACAAAAACTGCAAAAGCGTCTACAAAATTCATTGATCGAAATGGTGATTATGTAGGGAAATAGATACATGCTCTAAGTTTCTGCGATTTCTAAAAATTTTGAGATCATACTTTTGGAATTAACCTTGTATACATGTATATATAAATTGCACCCCATAATAGTTAGGCCATTTAATGGTATATGTATATTTACCAAACATTCTACCCAAATAGGATGTGACACAAGGTGAAATTTTTAAACGGAGTTTAACAGGTTAGAATTCAGATTTTTTTCTTCTCCTAGACTAGTTGCCTAACCGAGGTTAAAGAACCTATTCTGGTCTACTATTTACCCATAGCCTAGGGGAGAATAGTTAGATTAATACCTCCCCAAGGGTATTAGCGCTATGTGAAATGCAAACAGTCTCATCCAAGAGTAAGTGGAAAATGGAAATGAATCCGACGATATGTTGAAAGGAAAAATAAATAAAGGAAAGAAAATGTTGAATGGATAAAATAGATTTACTAACACGTGTCTCAGCCAGGTGTTTTTTTCATGTATATATGTATTCAATTTATTATTATTATAAATATATAATAATAATAATAATAATAACAACAACAACAACAACAACAATAATAATAATAATAATAATAATAATAATAATAATAATAATAGAAAATATAAATATCAAACATTTTACTCTGATGAAGGCCGTTATTCTTTGTATGCTTAAAGATTTTATAATTTTCTATTATTATTATTTTATTTTATATTCAAAATAATAATAAATAGAATACATGTGTACATGAACTAACTCCTGGCCGAAACATGTGTTAGTAACTCATATTAAATCTATTTTATCCATTCAATATTTTCTTTCCTTTATACCTTTTCCTTTCAACGTGTATATAATTAAATATTATTATATATATATTATATATGTGTGGTGTGTGTGTGTGTGTGTGTGTTGAAAATAATATATATATATATATGTGTGTGTGTGTGTGTGTGTGTGTGTGTTGAAAATAAATATATATATTATATATATATATATATATATATATATATGTTGAAAATAAATAAAGGAAGGAAATATTTATATATATATATATTTCTTCCTCTCTACAATCTTCGTTTAATAGTGTTTTCTCTTTCTTTCTTTTTTTTTTTTTTTCGCTACGTAAATTTTATTACCTCCATTATTCGTGCCTACAAATTATTAACATTTTTCTCAGTGTCATTCTTCAGTTGTGCCCAAAAGTCCCCGTATGTTTGTGTCAACTTCTTTTTATTTATGAATCCTTTTTCATTAAATTCATAACGACGGCCATATCGGCATAAACATTTTTTTCATATCCACACACGTCATGGAGGCTCTCGTGGGGTAACGGTTATCGAACTACGAAACTGTTTGATTTGTTTCTTTATTCAATGGTATATCAACCTTTGTGGGTTATTTGATGGCAAAGAACGTTAGTGGTACTAGTATTATTTGTATTATTCGAACTATTGTCCCCATCTTCATTGTTATCTGTACAATGTTTCGGCCGATGTGTGCCAATTGGACAAATAGCCTAGTGAATAAAGGAGTTAAGTTAAGACAGTTCTAAGTGACATTTATCCCTAGACTGCAGGTTCAATCCTGCTCAGGTTCAGCATTAACATAGAATAATAATTAACACAGTTTAACGCCTCTACCCCAGCTATGGTTAGCGGAATGAGAACAGGATACCCCCGTGGACTGAATAAGGGGTTAGGTTCACAGTTCCGTGATGTCTCCCGATTACGACAAGAAGGTTCCCGATTACCACAAGAAGGTTCCCGGGTTCGACAAGAAATACCTGAAGAAGGCCAGAGGTCACATCGGCCAAAATGTTATACAGATAACAATGAAGATGAGGCCAATAGTCCGAATAATACAAATAATACTAATCATCAAGCCTCATCTAAAGAATTCAGAGAAATTAGTGGTACTATACCCCATAGCTGGGGGATGCCAAGTATTACTATCTGCTGCTTGTGATTTATACGCAGTTTTATCGTCTATCTAAAGCTAATAATTTGTGTTGGATGATTTTTTGTGTAAGATGTGTTAATGAACATGAATTATATTTATAGACTTTTCCAAAACAGCGGTAGTTGAATCGGCCTATCAAAAACGCCGAAACATGTAACCGCTTCTACTAATTAAGAAAAGTAATTCAACAGGTACCGGCTGAGCTCAGTCGGTACCGCATCCGCCAAGGAGAACATAAGGTTCTGGGTTCGATACCGGTCCTCTCCAACTCAGCGTATGAGTAGCACACGGATCTGTGCGATAAAGTGAGGAGCTGGTGGTAGGTGTACCGCTCCACCGTAGACGCCAAAACAATCTTCTTGTGCTAGTGAAAAGGGGGTAGACTCCCTCGCTGTCTGGCTGATACCGACTCTAGGCCACCCCGGCGACTTTACTTTTTTATTTTTTATTTAACAGGTTATTTATAGCCAAATCCATCCTTCGAGAAGAACAGTAGGGGAACTGTTTAACCCATAGCTGGACAGCCCTGTCGGCTGGGGCGTTAGAATGAACCGACTGCATCTCTGCAGAGGGGGAAGACTTCCCCAATGAAGCCACCTGTTGGCTGGGGGTGGCGAATCATGATGCTTAAGGATAGAACCCAGATGGATGAGCAGTCCATGACTTGCAATACTCCACTTTGACCCTTACTTGGGGTAGATGGGCGACCGGAAAGGCCTCCTCCGATCAATCGGCTGGTCACGTCAAGCCCTAGCACCTATATGATTGTCCCAACCCTATTGCAAGCCCAAACCCTTTTTATCATATGACTGCTAGAAGGCGGTAGCTGAGGGTCTACGTGTCGTGGGAATGACGTTAAACTCTATCAAATGGTGAGGTTCCAGTTTTGGAGGTTTGGGAAATGTGGAGCACCCCGCCATCACCATTGCTCTCTGGTCCACTCTGACCCGGAGTGGTAGTACCTGTTAGGGTCCCATCTATGTGTTAAATAGAAGAACATGAGTTCATAAACAAAATTGTATTATCCATTAAGAATTGATTTATTTCAAAACTTTGTCGGCATTAAATGACCCACTGAGGTTGATATGCCGTAAAACAAAATAAACCAAACCAAACCATAGCTGGGGAGATCAGGGAGTTCATATACAGGGGGGGGCAGAAGTAGGTATACAGTAGTGTCACATCAGTGAAATTGGTGGCATATTATACTGAGGGCCGGGTTAGCTCAGTCGGTAGAGCGTTCGGCTAAAAACCACAAAGGTTCCTAGTTCGATACCGGCCATCGCCAACTCAGCATATGAGTAGCACAGGAATCTGTGTGGTAAAGTACGGAGCTGATGGTAGGTGTTGCGCTCCACCTCAGACGCTAAAAAACAATCTCGTTGGTCTATCGCTAGTGAAAAGAGGATAGATTCCCTCGCTGATTGGCTGATACCGACTTTAGGCCACCCCGACAACTTTACTTTTACTTATACCAGATTTAACTCCTATGGACTTCTTGTTGGGGGGGGGGGCACTGTAAAGGATAAGGTTTTCTCATGCAAACCCCGCGCTGTTAAAGACATGATTCAGTTCAATTTGGAGGCTTGTCAGGAAATTGATGCTGATAAAGACCTTTGTTCCAGGGTGCAACGGCAACACCCAGGCAAGAAATGGGTAATGACAGAGTCGACTGGTGAAGACACTTTTATTTGTAAAAATACGGAAGTTGTCACTTGTCCTCCTGTCTCGCAACAGGTCTTCTACGTGAGACTACAATAGAATACAAAGGACTATGTAGTTTCTCTAATACACAACTAATAACATCGAAAAAGGAGGAAAAGTTCCACGCTGACACTAACCTTCTTGCCTCCTCAGTTCCTGCCTGCTAAAAAGAATTAAAAACTAGCGCCACATGCACATGTGACATTTTACCGGTGTCGAACGGTGTTTTGTACCCACACAGTAGGATATCCGGGCAAAGCAAGGGAGATAATTCTCTTGCATTTACACAGAGTGTGCATGAATGTCTGTTCTCTCAGAAGGCAAGCAATTTGAGTACCTGAGTGATTAGAGCTTCTTACCACATGTGCTTCTTATTTGTTTGTTTGTATAATAAATATAATGAGTAATATATGTGTTTTCCTTTTTTATAACTGTATACCTACATTTGCACCCCCCCTGTATTTCCCATGAATATTAGTCCGAAGGTAAACGTAATAGCGCGAAATGAGTTCGAACACGCTTATTACAATTTCGCAGTCCAGTGCCTAACACATTACGCTACAGGACACTCTCTTGTGTAGTCGCAAAGGTTAAGAATGTGATATGATATTGCAGAATGTTGATTTATGCCGTGTTAAGTGTGACACAAGCTTAAATATTTTTGTTGTCGTAAGACTGTGTAGCTTATAAAATAGTATTAAAAAAAAAACTCGGCTAGGAAATAGGAATTATTTTTCTCTGAATAACAGGATTTCCTTTTGAGTGCATTTCGCCGCTGTATTGATAGCCAACTAATCATTTTCAAATGCTCGATGGCCCATCTCTCTCTCATCTCGTCGCTAGGTCTCGAAAAACAATCGAGTGGAGTGGAGAGTTAAAAGAGTGAGTCACCGTCTCTCATCGTTCATCTCTCCTCTTCTGTCTCAGTCTCGTCTAGGATCTCCTCTCTCATGCTCCGCGGCATTGGTGCTGAGTTACGGACCTTTGCTCGCAGCCACATCATGCTAAATGTTCTTTCTTCTTCTTTCTTCTCTTATTTCTCATTCTCAGTCTCTCCTCTCGTTCTACTGTGTCTCTGGTTCTTTCGCTTTGTCTGTCTGTCTTCTTCTCTCGTCTCTTTCTCCGCAGATCCATCCAGTGCGCGCAGCATATGCTAA
This sequence comes from Doryteuthis pealeii, assembly GCA_023376005.1. Taxonomy (NCBI): domain Eukaryota; kingdom Metazoa; phylum Mollusca; class Cephalopoda; order Myopsida; family Loliginidae; genus Doryteuthis; species Doryteuthis pealeii. The sequence goes on along the minus strand of CM042146.1, from coordinate 56,435,428 downwards.
AAAGACACTCTTAGTCTCCTCTCTTTTCCCTCTTCTCGATAATCGTATCATCCTTCTATCGTCTCTTCTCTTCCTTCGCGCAGATCTCATTCCAGTGCGGTTGCAGCATCATGCTAACATCTCATCTCTATATCTCTGTCCTTTCCTGTCTTTCTCCGTCTTTCTCTGTCTCTTCTCTATTCTTGTCCACTTGCTCTCTGTCTCACGCGCTGTCTGTTCTGTCTGTCTGTCTCTCTTGTCTCCCATCTCTTTTCTCTCGTCTCCCTCTATCCTCTCCCTCAATCTCTCTCTTTCTCTCTCTCTATTCTCTCTCTCTGTATCTCCTCTCTCTCTCTTCCTTCTGTTGTCCTGTTGGGTCTCTTATCATCTCCCCAAACCAATCCACATTCCATTGCTCGCAGCATCGATTGTTCCTCCTATCGCCAGTCATCATTAATGTGCAGAGCCCCCAGAATAATTGATGGGGCCCGAGAGTTTAAAGGAAAAAAATAATTTAAGAGCAACAATGGCATCGCCTGCAGCAGTGTGCCTGTTGGCATGCATTTAATAGTGATAAGATCATTGGAACACTTATACAGCGGTACCATGGGTGTGGAAACAAACGGAGCAGCAATTATATATTTTGCAATTCTGTCCTGAGGTTTTGACAATTCACTGTGACAATGAAATGCCGCCGGGCTGTATCAGTTCAATAACGCGGTTTAGGACCAGTAATTGGTAGTAAAATGCCGCCCTCACTACTCTCTACCTCTGTCTCTGGTGTCTCTGTTCGGTCTCTGTGTCTGTCTGTCCTGTCTGTCTCTCTTCTCTCTCTCTCTCTCTCTCTCTCGTACTTGTATTATTACTCTCGGGTTGTATTTTCTCTTGAATTTCATGTTCAAGTAGAGGTTAAGGTCTCTCTCTCTCAGTCTCTCCAAGTCATCCGATACATGACTCATCTGTCTCGTCTGCCCGAGCCACTCTCCTCTCTCTCCCTCATCTCTCTCAGTTGTTTTGGACTCTCTAGTCGCTCTTTCTCACTCGTCTCATCTCTCTTCTCTCGCATCTCTCTCTCCTCTTTCTCTTCTATTCTTCTCTCCATTCTAATCTCTAGGTTAGCCTCTTCGTCTTGTCTCTCTCGTCTCTCTCTCTCTCTCTCCTGTACTCTGTATTCTTACTCTCTTGTATGTCTCCTCGAATTCATCTTCAAGCAGAGTTTTAGATTTCTCTCTTTCTCTGTTTTTCTTCTCTCTCTCTCTCAATTCTCTCTTCCTTCCCTGTCTCACTTCATCCACTCTGCGTCTCCCTGTCCTAGCACCTCGGCCGCCTATCGGGTCACTCAGACCAGGTTTTGGCACTGTCACTCTCCCCTGATCTCTCTCAATCTCTCTCTCTAGTATCTCTCGGTCATCTCCTCTCTCTCTCCCTTTAGTACACCCTTATATTGACATTGTCCTATCCTGCGTACTCTCCTCTTTTTTTCCCTCTGCCTTCTTTCAAACCCACATTTCGTACCGTTCTGGTTTTTTCCTGTTCTTCTCTGAATCTCTCTCGTACATCATCGTATTCTTAATACTATTCTTTCTCGTAGGATTTCCTCGTACATATTTTCGTCTCTATCGTACTTTTTTCATTTCTACTCCTTCCCTCTTCCCGTATTTCTATATTACCTTCTTCCTCTTTTGTATTATGCGGTATCCCCCTCTACTATTTCGTTCTCTCCTCTCTCTTCTCGTTCTCTCTTCTCTCGTTCTCGGATCTCGTCTCTCCCTCTCTCCTCTCTCTTCTCAGTACCCTGTAATATGTAACTCTCTCGATTCATCTCAGCAGAGTTAAGGTCTCTCTCTCTCTTTCTATATCTATCTATCTATCTTCATAATCTTTATTCATCACTGTGATCTCATTCCTCCTCTCTCTCGGTCTCGGTCCTCGTCGATTCAGCTCATATCTTCTCTCTCTCGTGCATCTCTATCTCTCTCTCTCTCTCTCCTGTTTCGACTCTCATAATCGCTCTTTCTCCTCCCCTCTCTTTCGTCTCTCTCTCCGCTCTCGTCTCTCTGTTTTGACATCGTTTCTCTCTCAACTCGACTGTCGTATTTCTCATGGTCCTCGTTTCCTTCTAAAAATATCTTCATTGTAATTCGTATTCGTCTTTTCTCGTCTCTCTCCCTCTCCTCTTCTCTTCTCTAATCTCTCTCTCTCTCTCTATCTTCCAATTATCTTTCACTCTTTCTCTCTCCTCTCTCCTTGTTTGACCTCTGCTATCGCTACTTCTCACTGCGCTCGCATACCCCTTCCCTCTTCTCTCTCGTCTCTTCTCTTCCAGTCCCTCTCATCCTCTTCTCTCTCTCTCGTTGTTTGACTCTTTTCTCTCTCCTCACTGTCGTATTCTCTGCTCAGGCACGTCTTCTTCCCTCTAAATCTCTTTCGTATTCTCGTATTCTCATTCTTCTCCTCTCGGTCGTCTCCTCGGTCCATCTTCGTCTTCTGTCTCTCTCTCTCTCCTCTCTTCTCGTTCTCTCTCTCTCTCTC
>CM042146.1:56406387-56432817 GCA_023376005.1 Doryteuthis pealeii | reverse complement strand
AAGGTGAGGAGAGAGGACCGCGGAACTAATTCAAGAAAGAAAGAAAAACTTGAAAAATATAGAAAGAAGAAGATTAGAAAGACAAGAAGAAAGCTTGAAAATGTCAAAAAGAAAGAAAAAAGAAAAGGAAAGAAAGAAAGAAAGAAAGAAGCGTGGAAAATATTCAAAAGAAGAAAAAAGAAACTAGAAAAATATGAAAGAAAGAAAGATAGAAAGACAAGAAAGAAAGCTGGTAAAATAGTCAAAAGAAAGAAGAAAGAAGAAAGAAAGAAAGAAAGAAAGAAAGAAAGAAAGCGTGGAAAATATTAAAAAAAGAAAAAAAACTTGAAAAATATAGAAAGAAAGAAAGATAGAAAGACAAAAGAAAGCTGGTAAAATAGTCCAAAAAAAAGAAAGAAAGAAAGAAAGAAAAAAGAAAGAACACTTGGAAAATATAAAAAGAAAAGGAAAAAATAGCAAGGATAAAAGAAAAGGTAAGAGAATTTAAAAATAAAAAAAACGCACAAACTATTAAGGAAACTAAAGAATGAAATTGAAAATATAAAAAGAAGTTAGTATCCTCTGCTGTGTTAAATGAAAGAGATCAGACGCCGTGTCTTGAAAATAAAAGCGAATTATTTACTGTGGTCAATCTCCACAGTTGACTGAATTATTGCACCACCCACATAAGTCAGATGAAAAGGGAGATTCGCTCGGTCAACAACCAGACAGACCGAGCTCAAAATGGAGGATGTTCTGCACAATAGCAATTAATACTGCTTCAACCTATCTTCTCCTCTCGCTCCAACCTCGACGTCCAAGCCTTTGGGACAATGTTGGCTGTTAGACTGCCATATTTGATCGAATGCGACAAAATTGTTTCAGACCGAAAAAAAAAAAGCAAAAAAAAAAACCCAAAAAAAATATGCAAAGGCGAAAAAATGTGTAACTCGAAACAGATAATGGAAAAATGTTTAGTAGAAATTAAAAATGAGTAGCGGGAGTCTGGAAATTGTTTTTTGATGTTTAATGGACAATATATCAATTCCCTGTCGGCATCTACTAGGGGCAAATGAGAGAGAGACAAAAGTTATATCATGATGAAATGGAAAAAAAAAATTATTTGTAGGATCCGTTTAAACTTATTTACCAAACATTAGCCGAACACTCCCAGCATAGAAATTTCCAGAAAACTTTTTTTTTTAAATCTCCACTAAAGCCAACCCTCTTAACAAACTCTTGGGAATTATCGTTTTCCACTCATCATCTCACAGAAAGGTACTGGTAAAATCCCTTACGATGTAAAAGACAACCTCCGCTTAACTATGACGGAATCGCAGCAAGTCACGAGACCTTGTAAGGAGTTTGGGCTTATCCATTTCATTAAATCGCAAATAAAGACAATGATTGAAATTTACTCTTATCTGGATGACGACTGTTTTCTTTATCTTTTTCTTGGCATTTACCTGTGGTGTTACATAATTCATAGGTAGCTTATGAATTATGTACGTACTGTAGTTAGATAAATTTTGAATCAGAGTTCGTTAGATTCAAAATAACGGGGGTCGAGTGGAAAATTACCCTAACCGTTATAGTTATGATTGATTTGTGGTGACATTTCGCTTGACTTTTCCGGAAACGCGCCAGTAAAAGCGTGTGACAATTTTAAGAGTTTAGTTTAGTTGCGACCAGTTACTCGACGAAAGAGGATGTCCTCTCAAGAGTCGCTTCTCAATCCGCACGGTTTTGTGGGCTGGGGTTTTTATCAATAAAGACTTAAAGAAAAACAACAAAGACTTGCTAATTCATTAAAACAAGAGATGACCAGCCCGAACAAGAAAGAAGAAAGCGACCCACAAGAGCAGCCCGGAGAAAATATCAGTAAACAGAGAAAATAAGTAAGAATACCTCATCATCGTGTCTCCTACTCTCTCTCTCTCTCTCTCTCTCTCTCTCTCTCTCTCTCTCTCTCTCTCTCTCTCTCTGTTAAGTTTCTGACCGCCAACCTTGGTCAGTTTGAAAAGAACTTAAAGTAAGTAAGTCCTGAGCAATAGAATCCTTTGGTAAGTGAATAAGTCCTGAGTTATGGAATCCTACGTAGTGTCAAAGGTCCAGTGATATAATCCTATGTTCCGTCGTCCACGAAGGTTCAATGCAGTGTGTAGGTATGACCAGAACAGCCGGTATAAATGACAATATCAGCAGCAGAGTACTGCCAGTGAATTGGCCAAGAATATGGTCACATGATTATCACCGAGTCTATAAGTAGGAGTGAGCTTCAGGCACATACCTTATAACAGAAAATCTCAACACTCTCTCTCTTCCCCTCTCTCTCCCCCTCTGTTTATCCCCCTCTCTATCTCTTCCCCTCTCTCTCTATCTCTTCCCCCTCTATCTCTCTTCCCCCCTCTCTCTCTCTCTCCCTCCTTCTCTCTCCCCTCTCTCTCTCTCTCTCTCCCCTCTCCATTATATACCCGACGTAAAGAGGTATATAACACTGGGACTTCGTGAGCCCAGTCAGCGGGCTTAGAATATGTTGACTCTATCCCCAACAGAAGGGTAAGACTACCCCAAAAGTGTTTTTCTTTTTCTTTTTCTTTTTTTTTTGGGGGGGGAGGGGGGATATAACACTAAGCTACATGTGTCCTGGGTATGAAGTTAAACTGCATCTGGTGGTTACGCTTCAATTTTGGAGCTCTGTGGAGAATAGAGTACTCCTTCATCGGCATTACTCCCAGGTCCACCCTGGCCCGGAGTGGTAGTACCTGTAAACCAATGGGTGAAAATGAGTTGAAAACTTGAATACCAACAAGAAATAATTAAAAAATGTCTTTGGCATAAAATAATCCAACAAGGGTTGACATGCCGTAAAATCCAACCAACTTCAGGTGCACCTAATGCTGTGAGGGGTGGGATCAAAGTTTAGGTACCGGGCATATATGCCGAAAAAGCGTGGTGTAATGGTTAAAGTCATGGGAAATGGACTCGTCGCCCCCGAGTTCAAATCCTGGATGTAGTAATTGCATTTCACTTAGCGCTAATACCCTTGGGAAAGGTATGAATCCTACCCTCCCTCCAGCTATGGATAAATAGTAGGGCAGACCGGGCTCTTTAACCTTGGTTAGGCAACCAGTCTAGGAGAAGGAAAACTCTGAATTCAAACCTGTTGAACTCCGCTTAAGAAATTGACATTGTGTCACATCCTGTCCGAGGGGTTGGTAAATATATATGCCGAAAAAGGGAGGAGTCCCCTGTAGGAAAAATTGTGATATAGTAAAAAGTTCCTGGTACCTCTAAAGGTAAGGGGGGTCATTCTTAAAATGCGTTAACCAAGCAAGTACTCGATACCATTGCTATTTTTTTTAAATTTAAACATTCTAGTTCTTTTAGACGATAAAAATAAATAACATTATACTAATTAATTATTCTGATAACTCCATTGCAATTATATGCCACAGTTGAATGAGCTATCATTATCAAATTCTAAAATGACTTGATTAGGTTAATTAAAATTCAAAGTTAATAGAAAAAAATGTCATGAAGACATCCATTTAATTAAAAAAATGAAACAATTCATTATAAAATATTTTAATTTTTTATCTAGATGGGCTGGTTTAACTCAGTCGGTAGAGTATTCGGCAGGGAACCTGAATGTTTTTGGTTCGATACCAGCCCTTGCCAGCGTATGAGTCGCACAAGGATCTGTACGGTAATGTGAGGAGCTGATGGTAGGTGTGGCGCTACGCCTCATGCGCTTAAAACAATCTCCTTGGCCTAGCGTTAATGAAAAGGGGATAGACAGTCTGGCTGATACCGACTTTAGGCCACCCCAACCACTTTTGATTTTCGAGATACATAATTTTTAATTAAATTGTTTATATATATATTATATATACATCTAGATAATAAATGTTATACTTAAGTAATAGGTACCAGGTGCATTTTTACAATATCAATTTTTTTTTCCTTAAGTGACCCTCTCTTTTCAACCTACATGTCCGGTACCTAAATTTTGACCCCACCCTCTTTGATGATGAGAGCTCAATCCTCATGAACTGGGAGGTGAGGAATATCCTTTTCAATGTCATTACTCCCAGGCAAAGACTGACCAGGATTGATAGGTCAAAAGAACCGTTTAAAAACATATTCGTATTCGATTAGACAGACTTCCCAAAAAACAAATTCTTCAGAAAAATTACGCAAAAAATAAGAAGTAAAAACGTACAATGAACGTTAGGCATTAACCTCTACTCATAAAATAACACTAGACAGGTTGACATGCCTTTAAAATCAATCAATCTTTAGACATCGTTTAGAAAGACGGAGGTTGTCCATATTTTCATGGAAATTAAATCAACCTTCAAAGGTTGGTTTTAGGGAACCATTTTTTAAATCCATTTATATCACATATGTATATTATAATAATAATAATAATAATAATAATAATAATAATAATGCAAAAAATTACATTTTAACCATATAACAAAATGGTATATGCATAAACCAGAATCTATTTCTCTGAATGTTGAGATGAGGCTAATCTGCCTAATCCACTCGGCCATGTGTCCAATTGGACACATGGCCGAGTGGATTAGGTAGTTGGGTTAAAAGACAGTTCTAAATGACAGTTATCTCTGGTTCCCGAGTTCAATCCTGAGTGAAAGCAGTTAGAAAAATAATTAATTAGCACAACTCCTATCCCAGCTATGGATAGCGGAATGAGAACAGGATATACCCCGTGGAATAAATAAAGGGTTAGGGTTCAAAGTTCTGTGATGGCTCCGAATACGACAAGAAAGTTCCGAGTTCGAAAAGAAGTTCCCGAGTCCGAGAAGGTTCCCGAGTCCGACAAGAAATACCTGAAAGAAGGCCGGAGGGTATATCGGCCGAAACGTTGTACAAATCCAATGATGGGGACATAGTCCGGAATAATATACTAAACCAGAAATCTATTCTTGGGAATGAAACTCATAAATTTCTCTGGGACTTTCAGATAATGACGGATCACCCTATCCCAGCCAGGAGACCAGACGTAGTGTTGATTAACAAAAAAAAAAAAGAGTACATGTCAACAGGTGGATTGGCGGTTTTAGGGAACCATTTTTTTAATCCATTTATATCATATATGTATATATATAGAATTACTATTCATTATTATTACTTGCTGTCCATCGTATCCAATGATGACACAACGCAAATCATTTTCCTCCAATTTATTTGGTCTCTGATTGCGTCTTGCCAACTGCCTCTGGGGATTTTAAAGTCCTCATGTTTCTCTCGATGTTGTCTTTGTGCCTGAGCTTTGGTCTACCGATTCCACATGATCCTTCTCTCAGTTGAGAGTACAGAATCTGCTTTGGTAGTCTGTCATCCCTAAGTCTGTTTAACTGGCTAGCCCATATCAGGTTGCGTTGGACAAGTATTTCGTGCGGTGCTTTAATAAATTGACTGAAGAAGTACCGTTTAATGCGGAACAAAATATATCTCTCCACATCTATTTGTTTTGAGTTATTCCTTTTTGTCCACTTTCCTTTATCTTACCACACACAACACACACACACACACACACACACAATATATATATATTAATATATATATATTATATATAATATTATATATATATATATATATATATGTATTATTATTATTATTATATTATTATTAGATAAAATACATTTATGATGCGATAGTTACATTTGTTTCAAAGCAGCATTTTACCCACTTATCGTCAAGACAACGTCTCGGTTTCTTATGTGCTCATTGTCTTGACGATAAGAAGCTAACATACTGCTTTGAAACCAATGTTAACAATTGCACCTCAAATGTGTTGTACATTATAATAGATAAATAAATAAATCCACTAAACTATATATATATATATACGATACATGCATTATAATTGCCTTCAAGCAAAAATATAAATAATAATTTATTCAACAATGCTTCTATAAACAAACAAACATCCAAAAATCTTATTCACTTCGCCGAAGAGCTTACGGCCGAGTTTGTTTACTACACAATAAACGTCCACTTACTACTATGGTAGAGGCGTGTAGTAGTTTCATTGACAAGGGTAATTTCGCAGGGATTGTTCGCTATGTACCCGAACGGATATGGTCTCTGACTATGCCTGTGAAGTTCCGGTTTCGATTCCTGTCGGAGGGGAGTCACTGAAGACGGAAGTCGAAACAGTCTGTACGGTCTTCTGCATAGCGAGCCATCCTTTGCGGAATTCTCGTCAAGATTATTTTCTATAATTATCGAATTTTTATACGATACATGCATTATAATTGCCTTCAAGCAAAAATATAAATAAATAATATATATATATATATAATATATATATAAGTTGATGAGATCTTTTCTAGGTTTCAGTTTTCTTATTTAATGACATATAAATCTTCATGGGTTATTTAATGCAAAAAAACAATAGCGGTACTATGTAACCCATAGCTGGGGATGAGGGAGTTCATATCTTTCCTAGGGATGTAAGTCAGAAAATGTATGTAATAGCGCGATTTGAGTTCGAACTCGCTTACTACGATGTCGCAGTCCAGCACGTTAGCCGTTACGACCAAGGGTAATTTTTTTCTCGTTAACTTTTACTATATCATGAATGAGCCTAGTCGGTTTGGCACACTTTCTAAATCGAAAATCAGAATGTATGGGCAAACATCTCCACCCATAAAAACTACCAGCCACGTAAACCGCAGTACTGTCACCGACATTGTGTGGCAGCGACCCTACGTGCAACAAAAGAGTGCTAAGGACCAGCCGCTCACCGATGATAATGATGGTTAAGATGCAATTATTATTCCCACTAGCAAATATATGCACCCTCCGGGTGCAAGTATTTAAGTTTTAATGTAATAAAATATTGTATTAAATTAGAAAGGCTAATGAAACTAAATAGAATAACAGATAAAAGATTTGAAACAGAGGAGTAATAATAAAAGATTTGAAACAGAGGGGGTATAATAAAAGATTTGAAACAGAGGGAGTATAATAAAAGAATGAAACAGAGGGAGTATATAAAAAATAGAACAACTGAAACTTACTTCTCTTCCATCATTCTCGTCTTTCATTGTTATTTTTTCTAATTTAAGTATTTAGTTAAAAGAGGAAGTAAAGAATAAAATGACAGTTATTTTTCTTGTTAATGGATTTCATTTAAGATTCATTGAAGAGATTTTTGCTTATATTCATTAAAATAAAACCAAACAGTTAGAAATCAATAATACTAAGCACATATTTATTAAATTCGATTTTTTAATATTAATATGCAAAATAGCCTTCCCATTCACACTGTTAACCGCTACTTTGTTGTATATATAAATATAATTGCATGTTGTCAGTATGTAGACATGGTTAACAGTATTAATAATGTAAGACAATTTTATTAATAATTGAGGTTTAGATAAAAATAAAATCATGGAGAATGTGATGTCAATAACTAAGAGAATTGTGACTTGAGTAGGAATATAGTTTCGGTTACAGACAGAAAAACACACAATCTCCATTATAATAAGATAAAGTTGGCATTATCAGAAATTCAGAGACTAAACACAGTGAAAGTCTCTTTGTACAACAACAACAAAAAACTTTATTCTCCCACATGAACGAAACAAACAATAAGGTTCAATGTCAATTCTTTTTTTCTGTCCTTTTGAGCGTATTTATTTATTCGTGGTATAAAGTGCTCCGCCCAGCCTAACCTCCATTTTTTATATTTTATTTTTGTATCTCTTTTCTATTGGAATATACACATATGCTTCATAAAGGCAATTTAATGCCTTTTCAAATTTATTCATCTGGCAAATATGTCAACAGAAATCACATGAATAAGTTAGCATTTGCTATTATAACATGCATAGACTGTTCTTTCATGTTTCTTTGACTGGGATTCAAATCAGCGTAAAAAATGGCGCTAAAAGATGAATAGAAAGAAAGACAGTTTTAAGAATTAGGAGAGAGAAAAGAAACTTAAATAAAGAGGAAACAAGCTAAATAAAACTGTAAGAAGAAAGAAAGATTGAATAAGAAGGAAAACAAACTAAATAAAATTGTAAGAGAAAGAAAGATTAATGAAGGAAACAAACTAAATAAAAATTGTAAGAAGAAGAAAGAAAGAAAGAAAGAAAGAAAAGAAGAAGAAAGAAGATTGAATAAGAAGGAACAAACTGAATAAAGTGTAAGAAAGAAAGAAAGAAAGAAAGAAGAAGATTGAATAAGAAGGAAACAAACTAAATAAAAGTGTAAGAAAGAAGAAAGAAAGAAGAAAGAAGAAGAAGAGAATAAAGAAGAAGAAAGAAGGAACAAACTAAATAAAATGTGTAAGAAAGAGAAGAAAGAAAGAAAGAAGAAAGAAGAAAGAATATTGAATAAGAAGAAATAAACTAAATAAAACGTGTAAGAAAAGAAAGAATGAATGAATGAATGAATGAAGCTTGAATAAGAAAGAAACAAGGTAAATAAAACGTGTCAGAAAGAAAGACAAACAGAAAAAAAAAAGCTTCAATAAGAAGGATACAATCTAAATAAAACGTGTAAGAAAGAAAGAAAGAAAAGAAAGAGAAATAAAATAAAAAGGTTGAATAAGAAGGAAACAAGCTAATAAAAATGACTGGATCTCGAACTCGCTTACGACGATATCGGAGTCCAACACGCTAACAACTACGCCATTATCATTATTATTATTATTGTCATTATCATTATCATTATTATCATTATCATTATTATTATTATTATTATTATTATTATTATTTTTCCCGCCTGTCTAATGTTCTATTCAATAATTCATCCTTTTATCTATTAATCCATTTGTTTATTGAATGCTCGTTATTTTTACATATTTATCAATTTTTGATTTTCTCTTCTTTTTGGTTTTTTGATTTCTTTATGTTTTTGTTAAACTTTATTATTCATGCAAGTTATTTATTTATATTGTTTATTTATTGTTGCCCCCTCTCCCCTCTCCCTCCCCCTCTCTCTCTCTCTCTCTCTCTCTCTCTCTCTGAGTCTGAGCACCCTGGCGCGTAAGCATCATTGCTAATGCAAACACGGCCGCCAATGGTGTCGTTAGCGAAGGTCAGAGAGCACAAAGGGAGTTTGCTGTATAAAGGCAATATGTCGCTGTAGATATGTTGCATCATCGAGCAAGGAAAAAAAAACCTTAACATCTGGACTGCAATAACCATAACAATCTTAATCAGAAGAAGAAGAAGAAGAAGAAGATGATGATGAATAACAACAACAACAACAACAAAAACAATAACAATAAGGATGAAAAAAGGAAAGGTATGAATATCAATTAGAATAAAGTTTATGAAAACAACAACAAAAGCAATGTTCATACAATAACCTGTGAAAGTAATCATAATGATGATGATGAGGATTATTATTATTATTATTATTATTATTATTATTATTATTGCGATGGAAATGTACACGATATGGTTGATCGTAAAAAAAGAAGATTAGGATAAGAATGTAACTAAGAAAAATAGCGGTTTCATGGTTAAATATAGATAGATAGATAGATAGATAGATATAGATAAATAAATAGATAGATATATCAAAGGAAATGAGGAACAAAGAATATATATTTGTCTGAATGAATCTAACTTAGATAAATAAACAGAGAGACAAAGACACACACTCTCTCTCTCTCTCTCTTCTCTCTCTCTCTCTCTCTCTCTCTCTCTCTCTCTCTCACACACACACACACACACAGACACACACACACACACACACACATACGAACGCACAAATGGCCGGTTTCGCTCAGTGAGGGCCGGTTTAGTTCAGTACTGTTCGATACCGGTCCTCGCTAACTCAGCCTATGAGTAGCACAATGATCTGGGCGGTAAAGTAAGGAGCTGGTGGTAGGTTGTGGCGCTCCACCTCAGACGTAAAAAAACAATCCTTGGTCTTTCGCTAGTGAAAAGAGGATAGACTCCCTCGCTGTCTGGCTGATACCGACTTTAGGCTACCCGACAACTTTTTTTTTACTTTATACACATATATATGTGTGTGTATGTGTGTGTGTGTAGATGTAGGTGGGTGGGTGCATGTTTATATGTGTGGGAGTGTGTGTGTGTGTGTTTGTATGTGTGTGTGTGTTTGTGAGTGTGGAAAAATCCATTAATATATAAAGGGCAGTTGTGTGTATATTTGTATATGTATGTGTGTGTATGTCTGGATGAAACTACGAAATAAAACAATTAACGACAAATGTAAATATATGTATACGGTTACTGTTATAGGTGATATAACCTATTTACATTATGGAATGATCCTACTACTACTATAAGTAGCAAAGACAATTGTAGCTTGAAGAACAAGCGACGCGATTCAGTTCTAGACTGTATTGTCGACGTAACTTCACTTTCCTTCTGTAAATTCTACTTTCTTTGTTCAATGCAATTGTATCAACTTTCACCAGTCGTTTGTCTTTATTTGTGACCCTTAATAACCCCAGAACAGTTACTATCACCAGAGCTTGCTTTTTTATGCAAAAATAATGAAGATTTTATTTATATCTGGAAAATATTTTAAAGTCAGGATTTGAATAGTAAGAAAAGGAAAAGTCATTGGTTGCGTTCGTGATTTAAACATAAATCCAATTATGTAAGTGTTATAGGTGATATACCCTATAGACTAATGGAATGCGCCGACGGTTATTATAAGTAACAGGGAATTATGGCTTGAGAGTAAGCCAATGCGAGTCAGCTCATAACTCTATTTGTCGGACGTAATTCCCACTTCTCTGTACTGTAATTGTCTACTCTTTTGTTAATACATTTTCCTACATTTGTTACCCGTCGTTTTGTTCTTATTTGACCCCTTAAAACCCCACAACAGTAAGCCCATTTTTACCCGTACGTGGTAAATACTATTTTATTTATATCTGGAAAAATATTTGAAAATTAGGATTTGAATAGTAAGAAAATGGAAAGTCATTGGTTGCGTTCGGGATTAAAACATAAATCAATTATGTAAGACCAAAACAACCAGTGGATCTGCGAGACTAACTTTTTATTATACCCTTCTACCCAGGCAACGACAGGTAGCCGATTCTAGTAAAAAATAAATGGGGAAAATAAGATTTGGGGAAAGGGTTTATTAATATTTCATATTAATATTACGTATATTAATGGTTACTATATCTCCACCATCGATGGCAAACTCCTAAACTCGGTAGAACAATTTAGATACTTAGGCAGTAACATCTCCTCCACAGAAAACGACGTTAATGCACGCATAGGAAAGGCATGGGCCGCTATAAATAAATTATCGGTCATATGGAAATCCAATCTCGCAGACAAGTTAAAGACACAGTTCTTCCAAGCCGTTGTCGTATCAGTGCTGCTGTATGGCTGCACCACCTGGACCCTAACGAAGCGACTAGAGAATAAACTATATGGGAGCTGCACAAGAATGCTGCGGGTGATCCTGAATAAGACGTGGATACAGCACCCCACGAGAAAGCAGCTGTACGGCCACCTGCCACATATCACCCAAACCATCCGAGTAAGACGGACAAGACATGCGGGACACTGCTGGAGAAGCAAGGACGAACTCATAAGCGATGTCCTTCTGTGGAAGCCAACACATGGGCACGCCAGTGTGGGCCGACCAGCAAAGACGTACATTAATAAGCTCTGTGCGGATACAGAATGCTGCATAGAGGACCTCCCGAGAATGATGAACGATAGGGACGGATGGAGAGAGACTGTCATGGATATCCATGCTAACAGCGCGACATGATGATGATGATGATTTCTTAGGTAAATGACAATCTAGATTTTTTTATATATCGTTTGAATTACATATATCAATTATTAGTTTCAAATTTCAAATTATGTTTAGCGTCTTAGCTAAAGATTTTGTATACACGATGTTCCAGTCACATATCGCTTTTTCAAATAGAAACACTTATTAATTCAACCCAGTTAGATTCCATATTTTCAAAATTGTTATCAATAACGCAATTCACTCGTAAGAATTTTCTCCGTCCACCCCCCCTTTTTTTTTCTTTTATCATTTGATAAATAAATATGCCAATATTACCAAACAATATTTGGATATGCTGAAGAAGATTATAGATATATTTTGGATATTATCATATTATAATGGAGATTCAGTGTCTGTTCGTTTGTAACCAAAACTAAGTCACTGCTTACTGTTTATTATTGACTATTTAATTCATAGTAAAAACTTATTAATACATGGAATAAAAAAATCTTATTTATTAAAGATGTCTCTGAGTAAGAGACATCTGAGTAAATCTGAGTAAGATTTGCCTCATGTCATCATATTATAATGGAGATTCAGTGTCTGTTCGTCTGTAACCAAAACTAAGTCACTGCTTACTGTTTATTATTGACTATTTAATTTATAGTAAAACTCATAATACAAAATCTTATTTAGTAAAGATGTCTCTGAGTAAGAGACATCTGAGTAAATCTGAGTAAGATTTGCCTATAACAGCTCATGTCATTAGTGCGTTAAAAATCCTGCAATGAGTCTTATATATTAATAGGAAATAAAGGTTTACATAATATATGATATGGTTGATTTGCATACTGATTTAACAAAACCGGGTATAATAAATAATTACTTGGTGTTATTGAACTCTAATATTATTGTTTTATGCACTAACGTATTAAAATCAATCCTATGAATGATTTTAAGGAGAAACCAATTAAAATATGATTAAGATAAGTATAATCTTTTTATATGCGTTCTTATTTCATTTCGGTGGTCCTTTTAATATGATATATCTCATTACATTAAAACTTAATACTTACGCCCAGAGATTACATATTCTTGCTAGTATATTTAATAATCAAAACGTTTTTACTTCACAACTCTAATTTTTTCACATCTTATTATAATGGAGATTATGTAAATGTTTGTCTGTAACCGAAACTACGTCACCACTGACGTCACGATTTCCTTAGTTTTATTCTCAACGATTATGAAATAATCATTATCTAATCTTAATTAGCATCTTATTTATTAACGATGTCTCTATTAAAGTTTAACTGAGTGACATTTGCCGCAAAACTGCCCATGTTATTAATGCATTTAAAATCTTGAAATATACGTTGTATATCTCAAAAGAAATAAGGATTTACGTATTATATGGTGGTAATAATTTGCATAATGATTTTAACAAAACTGGGTTTAATAAATAATTATTTGCTGTTACTGATTTATAATACAATCATGTTATGGTCAAAACGTATTAAAAGCAATTCTATATATAATTTCAAAGAGAAATCAATTAAAATAACTTTAGAATAATATATCTTCGTTCTTTTTTAGTTCCGTTAGTCTTTTTAATTTAATCTGATATTTTATGACATTAAAACTTAAATATTTGCACCCAGAGGAAACATTATTTTTCTAGTTTAATTAATAATTTTCCACATACTGTCGGATTTATTTCTATTTTTCCTAGCTCATACACACACACACACGCACGCGCGTGCATATATATATATATATATATATATATAGATGAGAGGTATCCAAAACTTGGTAGTGAGGGATGATTCTATATGTGATTTCTAAGACACACTGTATCATTGTATGATCCAGTGTGTATAAATACAGTGGATCTTTAAATCACTAAAGAGAGCTCAATGTATAATAAACTTTTTAGAATATATACAGAGCAATATTTATCATAGAAAGGAAGGAAAAACTCAACACCATAATTCCATAATAATTTATTTCGACCAAATATATAAATATAAGTTGATTTAATATAGCTCCCCAAAATCCAGTCTCATCAGATGGGAGAATCAAGTTATCTGAATTGCAAAATTTGTTTACTTCTCAAAAAATAAAATAAAAAATAAAAAAGTAAAAAAATAAATTAAAAAAATAAAAAATTTGTTTTATATTGTAAGACTGTCACCATGGTGACAGGAAGTCAAATGAGAAAAAAGGATACACTTTGGCCTCTTATGTGAATAGTAGTCAGACAAAATTAAACTATGAATTAAACTATTGAATGAATCTGAACAAGTATAGAGAAGAAAACAAAAAATTATATATATATATATATATATATATATATATATATATATATAGTGAGAGAGGGAGAGGGGCGTGACAGATAGATAAAAAGAATATAAGGTCATGAAATATTTGTTTCTCAATAACTACCGCTGATTTGACAAAATAGTCTAATTTTTTTCAATGTGTACAAGTGTGTAACCTACAACAGAAGATCTTTTATATATATATATATATATATATATATATATATATATATAATCTTTCCTTCAGAATTTACTCTGAGACTACGGAAGTCACGTGAGACATGAGTGCGTGCCGATGGCTTATGTCTTTGTGTTCTCCTACAAGACTACAATTAAAAATTCCTGTGAAACTACTTTTCATGCCATTTTTCGTGCAAAGGGATTGAAGCATTTTATTTCACAACAAAAATCCTTTGTATTAACATGTACAAATACAGTCTCAAAATATATTCTGGAGTATATATATATATATATATATATATATATTATATATATTAAATTTTTACTTGAAGGCACTTACAACGCATGTATCGCATAAAATTCGATACTTTTTCTTATAGAAAATGAACTTGATAAGTGTAATCCCAGTAAAGGATGGCTCGGTGTGTAGAATACCGTACAGACTGTTTCGACTTTATTAAGTCTCATCAGCGGTATATACTAACGATTTCCCTCCGACAGAAATCGAAACCGGGACTTCAGCAGACACAGTGAAACACTAGTGAAACACTATATCCCCTCGGCCACAGTACACAGCCGACCATCCTAGCGAAATTAAGTTAATTTTCTATAAGAAAAAGTATCGAATTTTATGCCATACATGCGTTGTAAGTTCCTTCAAGTAAAAATTTAATATATATACTTTATTCAGCAACGTTTCTAAAATAAACAAACATCCAAAAATCTTATATATATATATATATATATATATATATATATATATCGAGAGAGAGAGAGAGAGAGAGAGAGAGAGAGAGAGAGATGATATGGGTGTTAAATTCATAAGTAAACAGTGCTCAATATTATGGATAGAGAATATGTATCTAAGTTAAGATAGTGTGGATATGGTGTCAACGCCTGTTTACTGACAGTTTCTCACCGATGTGATCTTCAGCCTTGGTCGATAAACTGTCAATAACTTGACGCCGTTGACTCTATGCCCACGCTATTTTAACTTATATATATATATATATATATATATATATATATATATATATATATATATGTGTGTGTGTGTGTGTGTGTGTGTGTGTGTGTGTGTGTGTGTGTGGAGAAATTTTTTTAAGAAAACAAACACAGGATGTCATTAACGATGTCGATACTTAAGTATTCCGTGTTTTTTTTGTTTTTTTTTTTGGCGGGGGGGAAATAAAAAAACTTCTTCAGGACATTGAAATTTTGTATGAGTAAAAGATGAAAGATATTTAGTGTATGTTGAATTATATATATATATATATATATATATATATATATATATATATATATATATAATGAAGATAGGAGGGTTGGAGTAAAATACGAGAGTATGAGATAAGGTAAAAGGAAAAGTGAACAAAAAATAACGACTCAAACAAGTAGAAGTACGAGAAAAATATTTCGTCCTTCTTAAGCGAAGAACAAAAGTTAGACTGATGATGTTCTTCGCGTATATATATATATATATATATATATATATATATATATATAGCAGTCATCCACAGATACTGGTTTTGACATTTACGTCTGATCAGTGCGGCTCGACATTTTTAACAGCTACCTCAAGCCGGGAGCGAAACCCGACAGAATTTTCGTCTGCCATATATATATATATATATATATATATATATATATATATATATATATAGTCTAATGTCGGTATCAACCGACAGCGAGGAAGTCTATCCCCTTTTCGCTTGCGCTAGACCAAGGAGATTGTTTTTTCTGAGGTGGAGCACCACGCTTCTAAGAAGAATAGCAAATGTATGTTATGTGTTGACAGAGATGAAATGGTTAATGACATAATAAACTGATTCAGCAAACTTGCACAAATGAATACAAGACTATCTCGTGGATAAATCTTAAAAGAAATCCATTAAAAAAAAGAAAGAAATGTAATTTTATTCTTTATTTCCTATTTTAAATAGATAGTTAAATTCAGCAATGAAAGACAGGAGTGAAGAAAGAGTACATTTCAGTTGTTCTATTTTTATACCGCGCTCCATTTCAAATCTTTTTATCTGCTTTCTTATTTAATTTTATTAGCCTTTCTAATTTAATATGATATTTTATTTCATTAAAACTTAAATACTTGCACCTGGAGGAGGGTGCCTATATTTGCTAGTTTAAATAAATACGACAATTCAATTTCACACCATATCAAAAAAAAGTTTCAAAGGTGCTTCGACCTTTGAAAGATTTATTGGAATACGCTTGTGTAAGGCTAAGTAGCTATTTCGAAGATATTTAACATTTCATTCAGTTTTCATTTCTGCCTTAGTGTTGTAACCTAACAAAATACAATATTCACCAGCGGCGTGGAGAAGGTAACCCACTGCTAGTGGTATAAGACTACTCAGTCAGCATAATACTTTCGTATTTATGTGTATAGCCATTAATATTCATAGGTAGGGTATATAAGACTTTGATATATATTTATCTATCTGTATTTGTGTTATAACCTAACTAAGGTTACTAAATGAGAAATAATCAAACGGGGGTTGGAAATTAAATGGAATCTGTATAATAGTAAAAAAGAAGAAGAAATACAATACTCGCCAACGACTACGGCAAGTGGTATAAGACTACTCAGTCAGCATACTACTCCCGTATGTATGAGGATTGGGTCAGGCCCATTAATGTGCATAGATAGGGTGTATAACACTTAACAAATACAGTTATGATAATTTTTTTTATTCAACCCGTATTCTTTTTATTATAAACTAGCAGCGGCTACCCGGCGTCGCCTGGGTAGAGAGGGATTTTTTAAGTTAGTCCCGCAGATCCATTATTTCTGAATCGTGAGTTGAATCCCCGTGGGATGTCTCATTTAAATCATTATGTAAAAAAAAAAGGACTTGCATTGATCCACCTGTTTTGAAAAGAAATATTAATGTCTACGATCTAAAATATTAAATGAAAAAAAATCCATGCTGTTATCATTTAAATCTTACTTTTTAATTATGTTCACGAATATAAATCAAATCTCTATTATTTTGTTCAAAAACCAAGCCCTGGCGATATCTAATGTGTATTGTCGCTAATTGTTGTATTTTCGACTTACAGATTCACACAACTGCCTTTGTATATGTATAGATTTCAAGGTTTCGTTCTTGCTAAGTCTCTCAGTAATATCTGGGGTTCACGTCGTAAAAGAAAAGAAACAAGAAAAATAAAACGTTGGAGACCACAAGTCTAGAATTGCTTTCAAAGTTTCAGGTTATATCAGTGTTAAAAAAGATCTGTGTCGAAAGACAATTACGAAAAATTAGACCTTGGAAAATATTATTTGAATATTAGATTAAAGACGTCAGTTAAAATAAGAAATAGTCGAAGTAATATTTTATCATACCAAAAAGTAGAATTAAAAGAATTGTCAAAAATAAATTTGTGTAAAAAAAAAATGTTTATGTGTAATAAGTATAAAATATTCTAGTCGTTTTTTGGGGAGTAGGAGGGGGTTGTCTTCAATTTGTTTAGTCGGTCAAATTGAAAAGGGTTATGGCGTCAGTATAAGAGGGAGGGGGTATATATAAGACACTAAAATAGAATATGGCATCGCCCAAAGTGTCATTGTCATAACAAATAAGTGCATGTCTGAACACACACACACACACACACACACACACACACACACATATATATATATATAATATATATATATATATATATATATATATAAATAAATAATTGGTAATTTGCTTGAAGCATTGTTAAGCATGTTATAATATATTAATGATTTGAAGGCAATTACAATGCGTATAAAAAATAAAAACAAAAAGATGTTATTTTTGTTTTATCGATTTCAAAGAAGAAACTTCATCTTCAGAAGTGAATATCAGAAATGTTCTGATATTCACCTCTGAAGATGAAGTTTCTACTTTGAAAAGATGAAGTTTCTACTTTGAAATCGGTAAGACAAAAATAAAATCTTTTGCTTTTATTTTTTATACGCATTGTAATTGCCTTCAAATCAGTATATAATATATATATATATATATATATATATATATATATATATATACAAGGTGTGTCAAAAAATATTGAGATTCTTTGTACTTTTTAACACAACTTGTATTCTAGAAAAAATAACGTTTCATTCATCAATTTTTTTTTCAGAATACAAGGTGTGTCAAAGAAATTCCAAGTTTCAAGATGTATTTACCATGATATAAATGAAGAAGGAATGGAACGTTATTTTTTACAGAATACAAGGTGCGTCAAAAAATACAAAAAATCTCGATACTTTTTTGACAGACCTTGTATATATATATATATATATATATATATATATATATATATATATATATATATATATATATATATATATATATATATATATATATATATATATATATATATATATATATATATATATATATATATATATATATATATATATATATATATATATATATATATATATATATATATATATATATATATATATATATATATATATATATATATATATATATATATATATATATATATATATATATATATATATATAATATCGGTGCTATATTTATAAGTAAATAATGTTCAATATCAGGAATAAAGCATTTATATCTAAGAGTAGCTTGAACATGTAGTCGACGGTGCTTGGTTACTGACAGTTTCTCGTCTATGCAATTATTCAAATTAAGTCTTGGTTTTAAATATCAAATAGGCGAGAAACTATCAGTAACCAAGCAGCGTTGACACCATGGCATATATATAAGGTTTAACGGGATGTAAGAACTCCCCATTGTCTTTTCCCCGAATTCAAGCGTTTACCACCATTGTCTATCAATGTACAACAAAAACAAATAAGAGATGTTGAACTATCTTCAGTTCCTCCCTTATTGGGTGCTAGGATTTAAATTACACCATTCATAGAAATCACCAGGTCATGTTGTCAGCACGGATTCTCATTAGCCACTCGTCTCTCTCTCTCTCTCTCTCTCTCTCTCCTCTCTCTCTCTCTCTCTCTCTCTCTCTCTCTCTCTCTATTTATCTATCTATTTATCTCTATCTCTCTATCTATCTCTATCTATCTATCTATCTCTCTCTCCCTCATTTAGTCATCGCTCTTGGCAAGTTCTTTTCATGGCCACCAGTGTCCGTACAGAGCTAATCAAGGAGTCCACAGGAGAGCGTCACAGTGTACCAAGTGTCTTAATCGTTTTACTTGGATGGTGTGTGTGATATTAAGTAAGAGGCCGTAAAGCTGCTTCCAGAATTTGTTCAGGATATCACGTAGCATCCTTGTGTACTTACCATCTAGCTTTTTTCCCAATCTTTTCGTTAAAGACCAAGAGGTGTAGCTATAGAGTAGCACTCATACGGCTACAGCTTGGAAGAACATACCCTTTCTTTTATCTGAGAGAGCAGATTTTCCATGTGATCGATAATCTGTCTATAGCAGTCCATGCTTTTCCCATGCATATATTGACATCGCTTTCTATAGATGAGATGTTACTACCTAGGTATTTGAACTGGTCTACTATGCAAAGAAGTACTCTTTAATGTGACGGACAAGAAAGTAATATTGATTTTAGTTAATGTACTCTTACTTTGATTTGACCAGGTATGAACGAGCTTCAAATACGCTTATGTTAATAAGTTCACTAGAAACATTTAAGTTTCCAGATCTATTACGCCAAAGAAACATATTAAGCAAATATCGTATTATTATAATATCAATCATGCCCGAAAGGATACTATTTTATAGAATCTAGAACATTGTTTTATAGTTTAATATGAAGAGATTACAGTAGAGTTCAAAGTTTTATATACCAATACTTCTACCTGATTATATAGAAATCTAACCTCACAGATAAGATAAAGCGAAAATTCTTTAATGGTATAGCCAAATCAGTGCTAATGTTTGGCTACACCACGCGGACTTTAACGAAAAGCTAGATGGGAACTGCATATTTACAGCAACTCACAAAAAAAACCACTGTACGATCACTTACATCTTATTACACAAACGAGCCAAGTAAGATGAACTGTTACATAATTCATAGATAGCCTATGAATTATGTAAGTACTGTAGCTAGATATTTTTAAATCAGTGTTAGTTAGGTTCAAAATAACGGGGTTGAATGAAAAATGACCTTAACTCTTATGGTTATGATTGACTTGTGGTGATATTCGTTTGACCCCCTCGAAAAACGCGCCAATAGTACGCATGTGACAGAAGTTTTAATTTTTGTCAGTAGCGACCAGTTACACGCTGAGAGAAGACATTATTTCAAGATGTCCTTCCTGATGGGGACCAGAGACTAAATGTGTCATCTACGTATCTAAGCCATATTGGCGGCTTTAGTTGGGTAGATCCCAATGCCCTCTCTTCAAAGTATTCCATGTATACTGTGGCCAACACTGGACAATGTGGATCCCATTGGCAGGCACTCTTCTTGCTGGTATATGTCAGAACCAATCTCGAAGTAGGCTGTTTACCCACATAAAGTCAACATCTCTATCAGATTATCTATTCATGAAGGTACCCAGTGATGAGCATACTATAATTACTAAGAGGACATACGGGATGTACGTAATCAAGCCCTAGCACCTATATGATTATTCCAACCCTATTGCCCATATGGCAACACATCCAACACTTTTTATCCTATATATATTTATTAACCCCTCCGCACGAGCAGGATGTGACACAAGGTCAATTTCTTAAGCGGAGTTCAACAGGTTTGAATTCAGAGATTTCCTTCTCCTAGACCGATTGCCTAACCAAGGTTTTTAGAGCCCAGTCTGTCATATCTGTAGGGATAGTAGGATTCATACCTTTCCAGTGCTAAGTGAAATGCAATTACCGCATCCAGGATTTGAACTCTATTTCCCATGACTTTAACCATTACACCATGCGCTTTTTATCCTATATGCGGTGGCTTAGTGCCCTGAACATGATTCTTCATCTAGTGATGAGTTTTCATTTTGGAGCTCTGGAGAATGTGGAGTACTCCTTCATCACCATTTACATTTACCTAGGTCTACTCTGACCCGGAGTGGTAGTAACTGGTAGCGTCCCATCTATGGGTTAAAAAGATCAAAAAATGACTTTTACAAAGATTAAGGATCTTCGTTCCAAGTCCACGATGTTAAATTGCATCTACCGTTGACTTTTAGAAAAATTGAGTTTTTTGAAAAAAATTGAATACCAACAAGAATGAATAAAATAAAACGTTTTCGGCACAAAATAACCCTACAAGGGTTGACATGCCGTAAAATCCAACCAAGCAACCTCCCTCAAACATCTAACTTTCATTTCAAGAAGTGGGCCACATGGTACATGGTATCATCAGTTTTAAAAAGTGTTTAAAAACATTGAGGTAAAAAAATTGAATACCCAACAAGAATGAATAAAATAAAACGTTTTTGGCACAAAATAACCCTACAAGGGTTGACATGCCGTAAAATCCAACCAAACAACCTCCTCAAACATTTAACTTTCATTTCAAGAAGTGGGCCACATGGTACATGGTTTATCATCAGTTTTTAAAAAGTGTTTAAAAACATTGAGGTTAAAAGATTGAATACCCAACAAGAATGAATAAAATAAAAACGTTTTCGGCACAAAATAACCCTACAAGGGTTGACATGCCGTAGAATACAAGCAACCAACCAGTGTGGATGTGCGTAACTGAGTTTCGAGTTTGGAGAGAGCGTAAACAAAGTGAGAAATAGAGTAGACAAGAGCGAAGAGAAGGGTGACGCTTTGTCGGGAATCTGTTTTGGTAACTAATAGAATTATAGACATTCTAATCCAGCGTAAAAACAGATTTATGTTAAACAAACTCACCGAAAATTAAGTTTTACTCTTCAATGCTTTGACATTTCGTTTCCTGCTATGGCTGTTATCTCAAGTGGCTATTATGTCACCGAAAACATAATTATATATATTTACACACACACACACACACACACACACACACATATATATATATATATATATATATATATATATATATATACATTTACATGCATACACACACAAATATATTTATATTTATAGATACAGACATATATATATGAGAATGTGTGTGTGTGTGTGTCTGTATGTCGGGGAGAGGACTGTGTGTTGGCATATAATATATATAATATATTATATATATATATATATGTATATATATATATATACATGCATACACATACAAATATATTTATATTTATAGATGTAGACATATATATGAGTGTGTGTGTATGTGTGTGTGTGGATCTGCCTATGCGCATATATATATATATATATATATATATATATATATTTTTTTTTTTTTTTTTTTTACATGCATACACATACAAATATGAATATATTTGTGTGTATGCATGTATATGCATATATATATATATATGTCTATATCTATAAATATAAATATATTTATAGATATAGACATATGTGTGTGTGTGTGTTGTGTGTGTGTGTGTGTGTGCATGTCTATCTGTCTATCGGGGAGAGAGTGTGTGTTTGCATGTGCGCATATATATATATATATATATATGTATATATATATATACATGCATACACACTAATATATATGTTTTATTTTAATATATATATATATTATATATATATAATTGTGTGTGTGTGTGTGTGTGTGTGTTTATCTATCGGCGGGAGGACTGTGTGCTTGCGTGCACTCTTGTATATATATATATATTATATATATATATATATATATATATATGCATGTGTGTCTGTCTGTCGGTGGAAGAACTGAGTGTTTGCGTGTTCACACGTGTATGATACACACCAATGCATTAATATAAGTTTATATTTGGCTACATTTTATTCATATTACCGTATGTAGGGAATATGTAAGTACACATAAATAGGACGTTCATTGAAACTGTGAAAATAATAGAAGTTATAAATATAGTTTAGCTCGGTCGGTAGAACGTTCACCAAGGAATCACAAGGTTCCCGGTCGATACCGATCCTCGCCAACTCAGCGCATGAGTAGCACAGGGATCTGTGCGGTAAAGTGAGGAGCTGATGGTAGGTGTGGCACTTCACCTCAGACGCATTAACAATCTCCTTGGTCTAGCACAGTTAAAAGGGGATAGACTCCCTCGCTGTCTGGCTGATACCGTCTCTAGGCCATCGCGACACTTTTTTTTACTTATAATATATTTCACATATTTTATTTTACTTTATAAATATATTTCTCACCACAGTCATAAACACAAAAACACACTCACATATACATTATATGTGTATGCATGCTTTCGTGTGTTAGTGTGTGTCTGTGTTTCTCTGTCTGTTTGTACACACGTGTATGATTGTGTATAATATCGATGAATATGTAATTGTATGTAACTTAACATTTCCTTAATTGATTTTACTATACATGCGTTATATATATATATATATATATATAATATATATATATATATATATATTATCATTATTATTATTATTAATATTTTATTATGTTTTCCACAGGAATAACCTACTCGAGTTTCAACCATAAGGATCTTCGGGGTTAGATCCACTGATTTAATCAATATCTTGATTAATCCCAGCCGATTGTGCGCGTGTATTGAAACGTGGTGAAACTCGAGTAGATTATTCCTGTGTATACCATCATAATAATAAATTTTCTCTACTTACGTATTGAGCACTTTATATTTGTTATATCGCTGTCTTATCATTGTGAACTTGTATCAACTAACCATTTTGTGGCCAATTCACCGGTAAGTCACCATTTTCATATATAAAATCATATAATATATATATATATATATATATTATATATATATGGTTTTTATGTCACCTAAAATATACTTATATACATTTTCAAAGTTTACTGTATATTCGCCTCAGAACTCATTTTATTCAAATAAAGTCTTATCACTATTGTAATCTGAGTAATTCGGCCCAATTATGATGAACTAACCATCAGTTTTTAGACTTTTCTTTAGTGTATTATGGAGAGCCGATGTGAGTGGATTAAAGCAGGCAGTGAATTAACAACTAACAACAAAATCGTCAAAAATCCTATGACCAACTGTTGTATCGTCAAGGGGGAATTATACACAGAAGAAATTAAGTGCTTGATATATTTATTCAGCACTAGTCCGGTGCTAACGGATACATACAAAAACACAGAACAATAAGTTACAAAACAACAAGACAAACTTACAAGAAATAGAGGAGGGTCAAATTCAATATAGCTAAACGCAGCAAGATCCGTCCGAATATAATTCAGCTTATTAATACACAATAGAAGTCCTTAAGGCTATGATCCGATCTATCTGGTAGAGTGTTGAAGGGGTGCTAGCTACTCTACAACACCAATATTAATTACACGAAAAATATATAACATATGTGTAGCTACTTAATGCTCTTGGTACTTTTTACCTGCTTATCGGATATTTCTAACTTCACTATTCAGATCAGAACTCATTATATCTCTTATTATAATGGAGATTGTGTGTTTTTCTGTCTGTAACCGAAACTATATTACTATATGGGTCACAATTAACATAGTTATTTACATCACATTTTCCATGATTTTATTTATATTTAAACCTCAATTATTAATAAAATTGATTCCCCTTTTTATTAGTGTTGTCCATATCTACATGGTATTTACCACGTACCCCACTTGTACGGGTCAGGCACAAAGTCCCTATTAACGTGGGACCACCCACAAACCGAAGCTCATGGGGTGGCGGGTGAAAAATTGCGTCGATCCCGTCGGCATTCCCCCTCAAGGGGGGCGCCTCAGGTACTGGGCAATAAACCCAGCCCTGCCCCTTTAAATCAAGGGGACAGGTGTAGCCTGGGGGAATTATATCAATGGTCCAGAGGCCGAAGCCACTGTTGACCATATCAACATACAAATAACATGCAATTGTATATATACAAAAATAGCGGTTTGCAGTGTGAAATGGGAAGGCTAATTTGCATAAAAAATGTGATTTTAATAAATATGTGCTTAGTATTATTGATTTCTAACTGTTTGGTTTTATTTTAATGAATATAAGCAAAAATCTCTTCAATGAATCTTAAATGAAATCCATTAACAAGAAAAAAATAACTGTCATTTTATTCTTTATTTCTTAATTTAACTAAATAGTTAAGTAAGTAAAATTCAGCAATGAAAGACGGGAGTGATGGAAGAGTAAGTTTCATTTCTATTTTTCTGTTATACCCCCACTCTGTTACATATCTTTTTGTCTGCCTCTAATTTAATACGATATTTCATTACATTAAAACTTAAATACTTGCACCCGGAGGGTGCATATATTTGCTAGTTCAAATAAAGAATTGTTATTATCGTAATCTGAGTGTAAGCAAGCGAGACGTTCGAGAGCCGCTGCCAGTGGTTTACGGTAGGATCACAGTGGCGGGAGAGCCGCTGTGAGAGGCTTAAAGTAAGCAAATAGTAAATATACCTCATGTATACAAACGGAATGAGAAATTTATCAAAATACAAATAGTTTTGGTGTTGATTGTTAAAATCCTACCCTACGGCCGAGTTTTCAAACTAGTATATATATGTATATAATTTACATATATAGATAAAGAATCCCCCTCCGCCTTTTATGTCAGTTAGTAAAACGGCATGTGGTTGATCTAGCAATGTTGTCATTGATACAATTTGAATTTCCTGCAATCCAAAAAAACATCAGCGAATTCTCATCCGGATTCTATTCTCCTCTTAGAATACCGTCAACCAAAAACCTCACGCGTTTTCCACCTGCCTCGCGTCTCATGTCACGCAGAGAATGATAAAACTGTAATTAATTCTTTTTACTATTATTATTATTATTATATTATTATTATTATTATTATTATTATTATTATCTTTTCTTTCTTTCAGCACTTTCTTCATCAAATTCTTTTTCTGTCAACTTTTCTTCTCTTTCTTCAACGCACGCAGTTTTTTATTGCTCCAACATTCTTCTTCTTCTCACCCTCCTCCTTCTTCTCCTCCTCCTCCTCCTCCTAGCATTCTTCTTCTTCTTTGTCTTCTTTTTTATTCTTTTTTTTCTTCTTCTATGAGTGTTTTTCACACTCGCCTGGTGGTCCTTAAGTCTCCAGCCAGGACTCTACTGAGCATTCTAGCCGAGTTTAACAATGTTGTTGTTTGGATGCTCTCGGTTTTTCCTCTTTTCCAAACCCTGGGAAGCAATAGAATTATTATTATTATTATTATTATATATTATTATTATTAATAACCCGTATCTC
>CM042146.1:56390854-56400854 GCA_023376005.1 Doryteuthis pealeii | reverse complement strand
GTACGGGTACGATCGTTGGGAGCGCACAGAATCCAGAGGTTAAGACCGTGAAAAAACAAATACAAAGTGCTCAATACAATGTAGAGCAAAATTCCGGTGAGATTTTCAAATTTTTGTAAACAAGCGTCTATATGTAACGATAAGATCCATTCCAACAGACATACGTGGTATCAACTGATATTAATCGAAAACTCGATTAATTCAGCGGATGTAACCCTGACGATTCAGATGATGAAACTCGAGTAGGTTACTTATATCCATTTCTTAAATAAATATATATATACATATGTATGTATGTATATATATATATATGTGTGTGTGTGTGTGTGTGTGTGTGTGTGGTGTTGCTGTTTGATTACAACAGTACCCTGAAGAATGTGCGGAGAGGCTCTGAAGAACATCTGCATAAAATTTTAAGAACGCGTGAACAGGTGGATATTGTTTGAAAGAGTAATATCATTTCCGTTCTCTTATATAATATATATAATATATATATATATATATATATATATATATTCTAGAAGCTACTGTAGGGCATATATATATATATATATATATATTATATATATATATATATATATATATATATATATATGCCCTGCCAGTATCTCCTAGAATACGCAGTTGACATCCCCCGCAGAGAGGTAATGTTGTTCAGTGGGTGTCTCGAATAAAATGTTGTCAGAAATGAAGAGATTGACACGTGGTTACAAAAGAATCGCACTCATTATTGCTGATGTGACAACTTATTTTTGGACGTCATATCTGCTGTTGGTTTCTTTTTTCACTAATGGGATCCAAGCACTGTAACATCGACTTATTATAATATCACTAATCATCACTTTTTAGGGTACGGATTCTAAGATGGTTGGTTGGTTGGTTGGTTGGTAGGTCGGTGATTAAATTTTACGTCCTGTCAAACCTTGGGTTATATTCCAAACCCTTTTTTTCATTCATTCTTGTTGGGTATTCTAATTTTTTTAACTCATTTTTTTTAACTATTTAACCTATATATGGAGCTCTAACATGTACTACCACCCAGGGTCAGTGATAGTTACTTAGAAGTTATAATTGTTTACAAAATATTATCAATTAATTGAAATTTTATAATTGTATAAATATTAGATATCCTGTTGGTGGGGGCTTAGTGTACGCCGACTGCATCTTTTATAGAGAGGTAAGGCACCCTCCCTCAAAATGAGTATCGTGGATATAACGCTAAACTGCAGGCGGTGGTGTGTCTGGAGATCTGGAAAGTGTGGATTATACCTTGTCTTTCATCACTCCCCTCGGTTATTTCCTATAAGTCTAACATAAACAAAGGGGAACCACCCTTGACTGATAAATATTTTATTTATTTATTGATGTACTAGGAAAAAAGAAGACATTAGGTTAGGTTTTTAAGGTTAGAGTTAGGTTTAGGTGTTTAGGCTTACGGTTAGGGTTAGGGTTTAGGGTTAGTTTAATGGGGAAATAAATAAATAATTTATCAGTCAAGAGTGGTTCCCTTTGTTTATGTTAGACTTATAGCAAATAACCCTTCCTGGTCTACTCTGACTCGGATTGGGTTAGGGTTTAGGGTTAGGGTTAGGTGTTTAGGTTTAGGGTTAGGTTTAGGGTTAGTTTTAATGGGGAAATAGATAAAATATTTATCAGTCAAGAGTGGTTCCCCTTTGTTTATGTTAGACTTATAGCAAATAACCCTCCCCGTTCTACTCTGACTCGGATTGGTAGTACCTACTTGGGTCTCAATAATGGATAAAATAGATCTATTTTAAAATTATTTGTATTGGATATGAATACTTGATATCATATAACTGCGAGCAAATTTTGTTTGTCAATAATCATTAATTTTGGCTGATATTGTTTAAATTCTAAATCTAAATCTCAGTTTATAAGGGCCCGGTTTAGCTCAGTCGGTAGAGCGTTGGGCTCGGAATCACAAGAGTTCCTGGTTCGATACCGGCCCAAGACAACTCAGCATATCGGCAGCACAGGGATCTGTGCAGTAATGTGGGGAGCTGTTGGTAGGTGTGGCGCACCGACACAGAACCTGAAAATAAGTTCCTTGGTCTAGCGCTAGAGGAAAGGGGATAGGCTCCCTCACTATATGGCTCATACCGACATTAGGCCGCCCCGACGACTTTACTTTTACTTTATAAATACTTATTTTAATATTTATTACTCAGTTTGTTTACTAAGAATAGTTACTAAAAAATACTTACTTGAAGCTACGATTATTTTAATTCTACGATTATTTAAATTTTACTCAGTTTAAAATTACACTGTTTAAGATTACTCAGTTTATTTTCTAATTATTTAAAAATGACACGTATTAGATAGGAATACTTTATATCATATAACTGCGTGAAATTTTATGTATTAAGAATAGACACGTGTATATACGATTATTTACTAAGGACTATGCAGTTTAAAATTACTCAGTTAAGATTAATCAGTTTATTTACTGACGATTACTCTGTTTAGAAATTACACGTATTGGATAGGAATACTTGATATCATATAAATGCGTGCACATTTTGTGTATTAAGAATAGTGACTTGTAACTACGGTTATGTAAATTTTACTCAGTTTAAAATATCTATTTTAAGTTTATTCACAAAGAATAATTACGGTAAAGAATATTACTGAAAGCAAGGGTTATTTTACTCTAGGCATTTTTTTTAAATTATTGTTATTTTTTCTTTGTAAGAGGGGAGTAGTTTGGACTATCGAGAAGAGAGCTCCTTTGGCTTAAATTCAGTTTATCTTTCTCCTAAACCGGTTGCCATACCTAGGTTAAAGGGGCTAGTCTGCCCTACTATTTACCCATATCTGAGGGAGAATAGTTGGATTCGTACCTTACCTAAGGGTATTAGGGCGCTGTAAAATGCAAACAGCTGCGTCCAGAATTTGAACTCGTCTCGCCGTGTCCATTTTCTTACCCCTGCAAGCATTACACCACGTGTCTCCACTCAGTTTCAGACTACTCAGTTTATTACTAAGGATTATTCTGTTCTAAAATGACACGTGTTTGATAGGAATACTTGATATCATGTAACTGTTTGCAAAATTTGTCTATTAAGAATAGTTAATTAAAGTTACAATTATTTACTAAAAATTACAAAGGATTTACAAGGATTACTTGAAAGCTGCAATTCAATGATGTCTGCAAGAATGATCTCAGGTGCTTTGGCATTGCCCTTTCCAGCTGGGAAAATTTGCTCAGGACCGCCCTCGGTGGAGGCTGACTCTCCGTAGAGGACTGTTCATGTCAGAAGTCACCCTGATACAACACCATGAAGCTAAGAGGTCTAGAAGAAAGCAGCGGCAACAAAGCACCGGCACATCAACATCTTCAGGGACAGCCTTCAAATGTGACATCTGTGGTCAAGAATGTTTTTCAAACATCGGACTTTACAGTCACAGAAGGCGCTGTAACTTCAGGGGCACAAAAAATTTTTTATAGTCTTCCGAGACTGAAATGCCTATATAACTTGAAACCATATAATTGTGGACGGTTTTAGGAAGGCAAATAACAAGATTATTCCATAATTTTTTCCTCAATATTGGGTTGTTCCATAATAATTTCACCTGCATGGCCTGGATAAATTCATACCTTCTATTTAAATAATTTAATCTAGTTTGTCTAAGGCCTATTTTATTAAACCAGAGTGTTGAGCTATTAAATATAAAATGTTTTGCATCATATATGTTATTAGTGTATTTACTGCTAAATGAAAAAAACATAGTAAACATACTTTAAGGGTGCTAGTTCCATATTTTTAGCCAGGAGTCGAAAAAATAAAATCATAATTTCTTAAAATAAAAGATCCAGAATAAGCATATAATGTTGCATTTGTCTCATATTGGGATTTTTTGGCCTGCAAAATGCTTGGAAGTACACGTTATTCATATGTGAGAGGACTTATCCTTAATGCGATGTGTGTGGTCTCCCAGACTTGACAGATATCACCTCTTACAAAGACACATACATACACATATTTATATGTAATTGCGATGGAGAATAGGTAGGCGTGAGTTGTTATATATATATATATATATATATATATATATATATATATATATATATGCAGTGCCTGTGGAGGTGTAATATTTATGCGATTGTGCGTACGTGTGGAAAATGAGGTGTCTGTCCTTTTACCTGTACTCCCGACAGGCCGTAGCACCTGTCTTGTTCTAATCAGTCTCCCGAACCCGCCCGCCGTAACTCACCCTCACTGTGCCTCACCGTACCCCCCTCGCCCTTGGGGGACCATGTCTGCACCCGTTGACCAAATCAAGGGGAACAAATGACCAATAAACATGGCCGACTGTCGTCCACACAGCAATAAAATCCGACCATAAAGTGAACACGTTAAAAAAAAAAGAAAATAAAGAGAAAAAAACTATTGTAAAACTAAAAACAAAAAAAGCGCGAAAAGTTTAAATGTTCTGGGTTGATGCGCATGCGCAGTTGTTTCTGTTTTCTCTTATTTATATATACTAGCAAATATATGCACCCTCCGGGTGCAAGTATTTTAATTAAATTTTATAATAAAATATATTAAATTAGAAAGGCTAATGAAACTGAATAAGAATGTAGATAAAAAGATTTTGAACAGAGGGTATGATTGAAAAATAGTACAACTTTGAAACTAACTCTTCATCATTTTTCGTTACTCCCGTCTTTCATTGGTAAATTTCCTAATTAAACTGTTTAGTTAAAATAGGAAGTAAAGAATATATTACAGTTATTTCTTCTTATTGAGGGATTTCTTTTAAGATTTATTGAAGAGATTTTTGCTCATATTCATTTAGATAAACCAAACAATTAGAAATCAATAATACTAAGCATATATTTATTAAAATCAATCTTTTAAGATCAATATGCAAATTAGCCTTCCCATTCAAACTGTAAACCTCTATTTTGTTGTATATATAAATACAATTGCATGTTATTAGTATGTGGATATGGTCAACAGTGTAAGTAATGTAAAACAATTTTATTAATAATTGAAGTTTAAATATAAATAAAATCATGGAGAATGTGATGTAAATAACAAAGGGAATTGTGACTTGAGTAGGGATATAGTTTCGGTTACAGACAGACAAACACACAATCTCCATTATAATAAGATATATATATATATATATATATATATATATATATATATATTCTAGGAGCTACTGTAGGGGCATATATAGACGTTCTCGTCTTCTCGTTATCATATGGCTAGCAGTGGAAATACGGTTTTTCTTTTTTTTTTTTTAAATTCTCCCCTGTAACCATTACTAACGTCAAGGTCTTCTTCTCTTCTCTTTTCTTTTAATATATATATATATATATATATATATTATATATATATATATATATATATATAAGGTTCTGTCCATGTCTCTACAACATTGCCTGAACAAAACCTACTTAATAGCTCATCCCTTTCTAATTTAACCTTGTACCAACTTTAGCTAATTTTAGTTTATACATACAACTACATACACACACACGCATACATACATGATGATGCCAGCAAACTCGTAATCAAGTATTGCCATTGCTTGACAATAATAATAATAACAAGAAAAAAAAAGAAGAAAAAAGCTCAATAGTTCAAACAATATAATGGTGAGCTTCAAAAAAGTTCAACAATGAGCTGCACGAAAGTGGTTCTTTAGTCCTGCCAGTCTTGCACACCTTCCCACAATTACAGGTATTACCAGGGAGCACAGGTTATTTTATTAGTCCATCCCGCCGATGCACAGATTGGTGACTGATCAGGCCAGCTTTGCTCATACATAGCCTTCCACACTGGTCACATTGTAGACCGATTTGAAGCCCTTGATTGTCTACTTTTTTTATTCTTGCGAATATCTCTTTTCAACTGCTCATGCTGTATACGACCGGTCTCATACATACATACATACATATATGCGTAATGGTTATCGTCGTAGGAAATGGAATCCGTGATCAGAGTTCAAATCCTGGTCGAGTCTGTTTGCGTTGGCTCTTGGAAATGGCACGAATAACTTGCTCCCTGCAAACTCGGTTATTTAGCCTTGGTTAAGCAAACAGTCTAGGAGAAGGAAAAATCTTAATTAAAACCTGTGCTTGTGTGTGTGGAGGCATGTAGTGTAATGGGTAGCGTTTGTGGGGAATAAAGACAAGTTCAAATCTTGGAATAAGCTGTTTGCACTTCACATTAGGCTAATACTCTTTGAAAGGTATGAATACAATTATTCTCCCTCCAGCTATGGGTAAATAGTAGGACAGACTGGGCTCTGTAACCTTGATTAGGCAACCAGTCTGGAAGACGAAAAACTCTGAATTATATATATATATATATATATATATATATATATATATATATATATACTAGAAGTAGCTAGTCGGTGTTGCCTGGGCAGAGAAGAAAAAAGAAGAAAAAAAATGTTGTGTAATGGTTAGCAAGCTAAATTTTAAATAAATAAAATACCGTGATTATTTTATAAACATTTGCTAACAGGAAAAAGAAAATGAATAAAAAGAAAAAATTGATTGATTTTAGTTCATAAGGAGATTTCAAAATGTCAACAAATTTGGTTTAGATTGTCGAACTGCAGACGACAAACTTTTTTAAGTAGAATTTATTCAATAGATATTATACTTCAAAGTGAAAAAACGTTCAATATATATATATATATATATATATATATATATATATATATATATATATATTATAATAAATTAAAATAAAACAACCGTATTTAAATATTATTATATCGCATTTTACGTGTAAATAACTTTAGATAACTTCGTAGATTACGAAAACTCACGAAGTATACTCTTACCCGAACGCCTCATACATTTTGGGTAATCGGTGAAATGTAATGAAATACAATACATTTTATACATAATCTAATATTATCTCTTACGCGCTATTTTGCATTAGATTTTATTTTATATCTAATATTGAAGTAAATAAATTAACGTGATTATTTTATAAACAATGCCTAGCATAAAAAGAAAAAAAATGAAAAAAAAAAATTATTTCGGTTTTGTTTACATTTTGCGATCATAAAATTCATTCAATTAATATCATATTTCAAAGTGAAAAAGCGTTCACATATATATATATATATATATATATATATATATATATATATATATATATATATATTTTATATGTGTTTATATATATATATATATATATATATATATATATATATATATATATATATATATATATAATTGAAAGAAAAAACAACCGTATTTATTATTATTTATTTATTATACATTTTTCGTTTTTGTATTATGTAGAAATTACTATTTTTGAAATTAAAAAGTGGCCAGATGAAAAGAAAATTAATGTCTTTTACTTAGAGTAATAAAATAAAAATTCGGCGGAGAAGCAACACCAGATAATCAGGATTTACCTTTTTGCATTTCGTCTTGGATGATTTGGCCGGTTTCATTTTTAACCAGAGGGTGTTGCAAGATGACAACGGTCGTAAAATTAAGGAATACGAGTACTGATATATCGATCCTTATCTCTGTTATATCGAGAATAGGGGTCGTTAAAAATGACATTCTTCACGATGTAGACACCACGGAATTATTAATCAGTTATATATTGTACTTAAATATATAACTAACTTAATATATATTGAATAATCAAAATATTATTAAATTATTGAATATTATATAATATAAAATAATTAAATAACTAGCTTAAATATATAATATATATACATGATGGCAGCAAACTCGTGCTCAAGTATTGCCATTGCTTGATAAAAAAAGATAAGTGAATAAATATAAATAAATAGATAAATAAATAAGTTCAAAAGTTCAAAGAACACAACGCTTCAAAAAGTTCAACAACTACAACGGTGAGCTGCGCGAAAGTGGTTCTTTAGCCCTGCTAAAGTCTTGAACATCTTCCCACATTTACAAGTTATTCCAGGGAGCACAGGGAGGTATTTTATTGGTCCCTCCCGCCAATGCACAGTTTTGTGACTGATCAGGCTAGTCTGTTATATATACATACATACTTATGTATAAACATGATTTTAAAAAATGAGTAATATATAAACGTTATGGGAACAAAAATGTTGACTACTGGTGAAATCATAAATATTTGAAATATGCTTACTAGCAAAATGTAACCAAGCCCTCAACAACCAAAGTTAACAAGGTGTGTACCAAGATATACACGAGATGCTTGACTAGACAGTGGAACAACTAGTAATGGTTTCAGCATAAAAAACACGTGTTTGATCAACTATATATATATATATATATATATATATATATATTATATATATATATATATATATATATATATATGGTGCGCATGTGATAACATAAATATATGGGTCAAGACAGAGAAGAATATATAGAGAGAGACATCAAAAGAGGAAAAGGTTAAATATAAAAGAAATACAAAAGCTGAAGATGTACATAAATGAACACAGAAACACATACACAGCGAAACACACACACACACATACACATACAAACACAAACACACAAACACACACACGTATATATATATAATTGTTATATTCATATCCACATGCTCATATATATATACATGCATACACGTATACATATATATATTATGAGAGACTCTGTGTGGGAAGTATCTTAACAAAAGAATAGACACATAAATTTTATTAGAAAAAAATGATATATATATATATTTTTTCATCATGACTATTTTCTTTTTCAAGACTGAAAGGTGCATGAATTCCACAGGATTGGCTTCAGATATGAACTCAACTTGAACTTTAAACGTTTGTCATTGCTAGTGTTTATAAGTAGTTAGCAATGTTTTTCGTTTTAGTTTTTGCATTTTGAATTCTTTTAAAGATAAGGAATTTTTAGATAAGGATTTTTAATATTTTACTAAGTAGTTGAGAGTTAAAATGTATTTTTGTGATGAGGCATCGAAAGAGTTTCTATAACTAATATCCATCTATCTTCATAGATTTCTAGAATTTATGTAGTGTTTGATCGTTTTTCGGGCTTTTCTTGTATAGTGAATTTAGCGTCTCTATTAAATCAACGGTCTGTTAATCGGAAATACATATATATTTTACAGGGAGGAACTTATAATAACTCACACACACATACACATGCACACACACACACACACACATATATATATATATATATATATATATATATATATTATATATGCACGCGCGTGTGTGTGTTGTCGGCATCGCAGTCTCGGAAGACCATAGATTTCCCGCATACTGGAGTTGACAGCATCCTCTCCATGTCATAAAAATCTTGGGCAAGATGTATGGTGAACCTGTGTTGTCCAAACGACAGAGCCACTCTTTGCCTCTGTTAGAATCATTTGGGCCATCCTATAGGTTTTAAGCAATAGCGTTTGTCCAGTGGAATTGGATCCTTGGTAGTCCTCTGATAAGAATCCTTTGGTTCTTCTGGTAAAAAATCCGGAGATGATTGCAAATATAGCTGTGACAACTATCAGTGTTTAAGTAGTGTATCAGCCATGCATTATGGCTTGTGATTGGCGAAGGAATAAACCACGTGACCTCGACTAGTCTATAAATCCAGGTGAGGAATTGTAGCACACCTTATATACCAAATAATTCCAACAGCTTCGCTGGCGCAATCGAAGGAATCGTGAACCAATATGCTCGGTGTCAGTTCAGCTCCAGGAGTTTACCAGACAGTCCTTTACAAAATGAACTGCATATATATTATATTATATATATATTTTAACTGCCTTACGAAGTACAAGTCTTTTCTGTGAGGGTTTTCTCCCTTAGCCGTTTCCTCTCCGAATTATACCCACAAGGCAGTGGGGACGGGATAATTGGATTGATACCTTTCCCAAGGTTATTAGCACTATGTAAAATACAAAAGCCTTGTCAGAATTTGAACTTGTCTTACCATGTCCATTTCCAAAAACAGAAACCATTACATCACGCGTCTCTATTGTATACAATAGGTAACTAAACTGTTTCATGTATGCTATAT
>CM042146.1:56343354-56388354 GCA_023376005.1 Doryteuthis pealeii | reverse complement strand
CATAGAGATAGATTTTGAATTCATGTTTTTTTTTTAATTCAAAATCGGAGGCCATTAGATGATTGGCATGAAATAACCTTTGGGTAACCTCCTTTTCGGTTACACAGATTGTTGAAAAGAAGGTTTAGTTAGCTTAATCAGTTAGGCCGGGAATGTCGTAGTGTAAGCACGTACCGGCTTCGCCCGCCGCGGTTGAAAGAATTCTGGTTCTGACTTAATAGAAATGAGATCACTAAAATATATGCCTTGGTTGTCTCATTGAACTAAGGGAGCCTTGGCGAAAGCAGAACTAGACACTCGATAAAATACAGTAAGAAGAAATGCCCCAGCTGTAGACTCCATACCACAGGAAACAGAAGTTAGAAGTAAGTGCCATGACATAACAAGCGTTGACACGTCATCTATCCATTCCGAAATGAGAGCGTAACATAACATTAGTGCCCCTAAACATTTTGAACACATCTCGTATATCTACTAATTTTCCACCTTTTACTCACATCGCATCCCTATCTATTCAATTTGCCACATGATTAATTGTGTCTCGTCAAACACCAGTTCAAATAAACGTTTCTACTAAGAGAGAAAAGCGAAAAATTAAGCGAGACAGAGACAGAGATAGAGAAAAGCAAAAGACTGAGAGAGAGAGAGAGAGAGAGAGAGAGAGAGAGAGAGAGAGAGAAGAAGAAGAGAAAGAAGAAGGAAGAAGAAGAAGAAGAAGAAGAAGAAGAAGAGAAGAAAGCTAAAAATAGAGAAGAGAAAGCGAGTGAGAGATGAAGAGAGAGAGAGAGAGAGAGAGAGAGAGAGAAAGAGAAAGAGGGAGAATGAAAGAAAGAAATAGGAACAAAGGAAACGTAAAGAGAGACAGATACATAATACTATATTTACCACGTACCCCGCGTGTACGGGTTAGGCACAAGTCCCTATTAATGTCAGACCACCCACAAGCCGTGACTCATGGGTGGCGGGTGCAAAAAATGCGTTGATCCCGTCGGCATTCCTCTCGAAGGGGCGCCTCAGGCACCGGCCAATAATCCCAGCTCTGCCCTTTAAATCGAGGGGCAAGTATTGCCTGGAGGGGATGGCCCCCTGGGATCAACGATGTTAACTTATGTGGTCCAGGGCTGACGCCACTGGACCCCCGCTCCGAGAGGCGGGCAGAGACACACATACACACAGAGGAAGACACAGATTAACGGTGATAATCGCACATGACACACACACACACACACACAGAAGGTGGGTAGAGGAGAAAGATATGGACAGACGGAGTGAGAGAAAGAAAGAGAGAGAGAGAGAGAGAGGAGGAGGAGGAGGTTGACTTATACACATTGAGACACATGCAAAATGTATAAGAGAGAAGAAAGCAATACAGAGAGAGAAGGTGAAAAATGAAAACAGGGAAGAAAGTAGACAGAGAAGGGAGAAAGATGTAGCGAAATGTCCAAGAAAGTGTAGGTGTTAGCAGAGGGAGTGCTCGTGCTAAACAGTCCTCACATTATTGTAAATCTGTTTTTTAACAAATGTTGAATACGAATTAGGGCCTTGTATCAAACTCGACTGAGCCTGCCAAAATAAAATGCACATAACAGTTGAACCACACAGTTACGTCCATACTCACATACCTACCTACTTTCCCCCCGAAAGCAATTATAACAGACTCAGACGGACGATTTCCATTCTGATGCCAAAGCAGCGACCTTATTTGCACCTACACATAATTCCACCCACCTCACCTGACTCGAAGTGACATGCTGTTAATGACATCCGGGCACTTTAAGTGACCTGTCGTCTTGTTAAATAATGAAACTTAAGATCCTAAACAGGCCTTCAAGACCTACGCCCTTTAAGAGGCGTGGGAGAGAATACGGAGAAGGAGAGATGTGTTCGTTTAAGCTTTATGGTTAGAACTCTTTGCAGAAGTCCTTGCAGTTGCCAGGTAATTTTTTAAGTGTTTACCTGACCGGAAGGGCTCCCTGGGGGGGGGGGGGGCTTAGAAGACACTGACTGCAGAGAGGTAACCCCCTCCCAATAAAAAAGGAGGGTTGTTCTGGCTATGAAACTGAACTGCATCTGATATTTCAGTATATCTAAGCACCCCATAGGGAGAGGAGCTCAAGTAGCTTACTAACGAGAAGAGGCCATTTTTTATTTGAATTCAGAGTTTTCCTTCTCCTAGACTGGTTGCCATACCAATGTTAAAGATCCCAGACTGCTCTAGTATTTACCCGTAACTGAAGAGAGAATAGTTGGATTCGTACCTTTGCCATGGGTATCAGCGCTATGTGAAATGCAAACAGCCTCATCCAGGATTTGAACTCGTCTCACTGTCTATTTCCTACTACAATAACCATTACACCACGTGCCTTCAATGGTGAGGTCTCAGTTAATTAGTAGCACGTAGTTTAGGCATATTATAAATATATATGGTGCTGATATGTCTCCTTATAGGACTCCAGCAACCCCACGAAAGATAACCATGACCGAAAGCCAAACAGAAGAAAAATAAAGGTTCAGAATATATATATTTATCTACCCCTCAGCAAGAGTGGGAGATGACACAATATCAATTTTTACGTTGGGTTTAACAGGTTGAATTCATAGTTTTCTTTCTCCCGGACCAATTACCATACCAAGGTTAGATAGCCCAGTCTGTCCTGCAGATATGTCATAGCTAGATGGAGAATAATTGCATGCATACCTTTCCCAAGAGTATTAGTGGTTCAGAAAATAGGGAAATTAAAAAGTACCACATTTATATTGCAAAAATATAATAAATAAAAATAAATTCTTTAAGATTGAATGAAATTTCGGCATCAAATAATCCATAACGAAACTTTTTTTGAGGGGGCACGGCATTTTATGACGAAGATGTTCTATTCATTCTTAATTTTTAAACACATATTTGATCCATAGATAGGACTTTAACAGGTTATACCACTCCGGGTCAGAGTACACCTGGGAACAAAGGCGATGAAGGGGTACCCCACACTTCCCAGGAATTTGAACTTCACTATTGGATGCAGTTTAATTTCATACCTAGGACACTGGTGCCAGGGCATGACGTGACCAGCTGATTGATCGGTGGGGGCATTTCCGACTGCCCTCTCGCCTAATTAAGGGCGAAGTGGAATATTGCAATTCATAGTCCTTATACACCATAGCAAGTAAACATTCTTTTTTCACCTCCGCAATCAGATATAATTTTCTAAGTGTCACTATTAAGAGTGTGTGTATTTAACAACCACTCCACACGAACAGGATATGACATTAGAAGCGGAGTTTAACAGGTGTGAATTCAGACTTTTTCTCTCCTAAACTGGTTGCCATATCAAGGTTAGCGAGTCAAGGCTGCTCTACTATTTACTTATAGCTTGGGGGAGAATAATTACATGCATACGTTTCCCAAGGGTATTAGTGCTATAGATCAGATTATAGGGTTATTAAAAAGTGGTGCATAACTACTGTAAAAATTAATAATTTTTATTTGTCAGAATTTTTGAGATGAGGCTTGATAATTTGTATTATTTGGATATTTCAGACTGTTGAATATATGAAATTCATACACTAAATGTAACAACTATTATAGGACAGATATCATTTGCTAGGCTTAGCTTAGTTCAAAGTGAGCGTCTAGTCGTAGTTTTGTATACTCATATTGAACATTGGGTATATAATTGAGAGAGTGACTTCAGATAATTATCGGTGAGAGAGAGAGAGAGAGAGAGAAAGAGAGAGAGAGATTAGAGAGAGACAAATACAGAGTAGAGACTTACTTGTTGCTTCATTTCTGCTTTACAACTTCTGCTAACTTCTTGTCTGGCTGCCATCTTGTCTTCTAATTTGGGTTCTTCTAACTAAGGGCTTATTCTAAGGGCTCACTTTAGTCATTATAATTAATTAAATGAACTACAAGACTTTTATTTCTTGATCAAGTTTTTATTTAGCTCATTCTAATCCACCGCACGGATGAGAATCAACCTTGCAGTAGCACGTCTACTCTACTTCAATGTCAGGTTGAAACTAATTCTCTAAACTAACTAATCACGTGACACGCCCTAGGGGTCAATGCCACCAACAGTCTTGGTGATTTTTCACTGGCCCCTTTGAATTCTCGCTACAGGGTCTGTCAATAATTTATGCTACCACATATATTGTAACAGTAGTCCCTGTTATAGTCCAACCTATGGGTCATATAGTTCGCTTCTAACTGGGTGCCCTATACTTCAGGTTTGATTAGTTTGGATAATTTGTTTAACAGCATATCACCAGCTTTGTTGCCAAAATTTGATACAAATGATTTGCACACAGTCATATGGTTTCAATTATGCCTATCTAATACTGATAATTTTATGATTTCCAAGCCGTTGTCGTGTCAGTACTGCTATACGGCTGCACAAATTAGACCCTAACGAAGTATCTAGAGAATAAATTAGATGGGAGCTGCACAAGAATGCTGTGTGAACTCTTAAACAAATCGTGGAAACAACACTCCACGAGAAAACAGCTGTACGGCCACCTGCCCCATATCACACAAACCATCCGAGTAAGACAGACAAGACACGCAGGACATTGCTGGAGAAGCCAGAACGAACTCATAAGTGATGTCCTCCTGCGGAAGCGAGCACATGGGCACGCCAGTGTGGGCCAGCCAGCAAAGATGTATATTGACCAGCTCTGTGCGGATACTGGATGTTGCATAGAGGACTTCCAGAACAATGAGTGATAGGGACGGCTGGAAATATATTGTCATGGAAATTCGTGCTAATAGCGCGACGTGATGGTGATGAATACTGATCATTTTTAAACAGATTTGTTTGGTCGATGAATGGGATCTTAACAGGCTCCGGAGTTCAACAAGACACACCTGAAGTAAGCCGGAGAGCACATCGGCCGAAAAATTTGCTATATAACAATAAAGATGAGAACAACAGCCTGAAAAATCCAAATAATACAAATTAATAATTTTTCTTTTTTTTTAAAAAAAAAAAGGGAAATCGCTGAATAATCTAGATTAATGAACCCATTGACCTTTTAGCGATTTTAGCGATCTGCTGAGAAGTAAGAGATGAAGGGGAAAAAGAATGTGTTGATTACTGAGGCGTCAAATGTACCCTATTGACCAGAAGAAAGTCAAATGAAAACAAATATATAGAATGTCAAAAGAAGGAAAGCAATAAAAAAAAATATATTGATATATTTCAGAACACATGGACAAAGTTATTGTGTACGATATATCTTGCTCTGTAATTTCTTGTAGTATGCTTTTCATTTCAATGAAGAAAAAAAAACACAGGTGGAAATCAGTGAAATGAAAG
Organism: Doryteuthis pealeii; assembly: GCA_023376005.1. Taxonomy (NCBI): domain Eukaryota; kingdom Metazoa; phylum Mollusca; class Cephalopoda; order Myopsida; family Loliginidae; genus Doryteuthis; species Doryteuthis pealeii. The sequence continues at coordinate 56,383,039 of CM042146.1, read as the reverse complement.
ATGAGGGTTAGTTAATTATATTCTTATTATATGAAAGAAAACCTGTGTGATATTTCTCAATTTCTTATATACTACTATTTCATCTCACTGATACAAATTTTGTTATACACACGCACACACACATATATATATCTATATATCTTATTATAATGGAGATTGTGTGTTTTTCTGTCTGGAACCGAAACTATATTACTAATCAGGTCACAATTCCCTTAATTATTTACGTCAAATTCTCCATGATTTCATTCTTTTAAACCTTCAGTTATTAATAAAATTGTTTTACATTAATACTGTTGACCATATCTACGTACTAATAACATGCAATTGTATTTATATATACACAAAAATAGCGGTTTACAGTTTGAACGAGAAGGCTAATTTGCATATTGATATTTAAAATTTTATTTAATAATATGTGCTTGGTATTATTGATTTCTAATTGTTTGGTTCTATCTTAAGAAATATAAACAAAAATCTCGTGCATAAATCTTAAAAGAAATTTATTTACAAGAAGAAATAACTGTAATATTATCCTTTACTTCCTATTTTAACTAAATAGTTAAATTAGGAAAATTTACCAATGAAAGAGGGGAGTAATGGAAAATGATGGAATAGTTAGTTTCAAAGTTGTTCTATTTTCGATTATACCCCCTCTGTTGCAGATCTTTTTATCTGCATTCTTAGTCAGTTTCATTAGTCTTTCTAATTTAATATGATATTTTATTATATCAAACTTAAATACTTGCACCCGGAGGGTGCATATATTTGCTAGTATATATATATATATATATATATATATATATATATATATATATATATATATATATATATAATCCAAAAGTCCAGGGAAGAAATCTTCCTTACGACACAAGAGTTTTATTTAAAAAACCTGTCGCAGTTTGAGAGCTCAATGTGTGCTCTTAATGTTAGAGTCACAGAGCAAATATATAAGTAAAGAAATAACAAAAGACTTAGAGATTTATCAATAGACTATAATGCTAAATCTCTAAGTCTTTTGTTATTTCTTTACTTATATATATATAATATATATATATATATATATATATATATATATGAATATGATATAATGAAAAACAAAAGATGTTTACAACTGAATAGGCTCATCGGTGTTGCTTTTTAAACCGTCGAGAGATTGGCCCCGAAACGGTTTTGCACACTTCTCTCCTGATGAGCCTATTCAGTTGTAAACATCTTTTCTTTTTTCATTATATCATATTCATACTGTCGGATTAATTTCCATTTTATTTTCACACACATATATATATATATATATATATATATATATATTATATATAAAGTAAGTAAGTTAAGTCGTCTATGCGACCTAATGTCGGTATCAGCCAAACAGCGCGGGAGACTATCTCCTTTTCACTAGCGCTTTAGACCAAGAGATCATTTTAGCGTCTGAAGTGGAGCGCCACACTACCATCAGCTCCTCACTTTACCGCACAGATTCCTGTACTACTCATACGGTGAGTTGGTGAGGGCCGGTATCGAACCAGGAACCTTGTGATTCCTAGCCGACTGAACTAAACCGGCTCTTAAACACACACACACACACACACACACAACACACACACAATATATATATATATATATATATATATATAAGTTAAGGTAGCGTGGGGCGCAAAGACAACGCTGCTTGGTTTCTACCCTATGGGATTTTCAAACCAAGTGCACTTGGTTTGAAAATTGCATCAGCGAGAAACCGTCAGTAACCAAGAGCCATTGACTTCAGGCCACGCTACCCTTAGCTATACATGCCCTATAACGATATTGGTCACTATTTACATATAAATATAACACTCTATACTATCGATATTAATATATATATATATATAATGTGTGTGTGTGTGTGTGTGTGTGTGTACGTGTGTGTGTGTGTGTGTGAAAGAGAGAGAGAGAGAGAGGAGAGAAATACTTATCCTGTAGCCTAGTAGGAGTGCTACTCATGTAGCATGTCTTGGGCACGAATAGCCTGGCTGAAACTACCCCCCTCCAGGTCTGCGTTGATTTAAAAGTTTTTTCTTCTCGGGATTGGTTGCTATTCCAAGGTTAAAATGCCCAGTCCGTCTTACTATTTACTCATATCTTGAGGGAGTATAGTTGGCTGTATAGAATTGTTGTGATCTAATTCGTCAAGAAGAAACCGGAAGTTAGTTTCATTCCGACATATGAGCTGTAACGTAACAAATGGTGACATGTCATCTCTTCATTCCGATAATGAAAGCATAACCTTTTATAGAGATAGATTTTGAATTCATAGTTTTTGAAATTCAAAATCGGAGGCGATTAGATGATTGGCGGGAAATAACCTATGGTTAACCTCCTTTCCGATTACACAGACTGTTGAAAAGAAGGTTTAGTTAGCTTAGACAGTTAGGCCGGGGAAGTCGTAGTGTAAGCACGTACCGGCTTCGCTCCACCACCCGGTTGAAAGAGTTCTGGTTCTGAATTTAAAAATGTGATCACTAAAATATATGCCTTGGTTGTCTCAATGAACTAATAGAGGCCTTGGCGAAAACAGAAAGTCGATAAAATACAGTGAGAAGAAATGTCCCAGCTGTAGACTACCGACCAATGATAAAATTGACCTTTTATCAAATCCTCCTGAGGGATTTGTGGTTTCATACCTTTCCCAAAGGTATTTGTCCAAAAGTGTACCTAACAGCATATATGGAGTTACAATTCGCTTACGATGATCTCGGAGTACAGCACGTTGACCACTGCACCGCGGGAACCCCAATCCCTTTTGAATATGGGATTCTTCCACATGCAGCGTATTATTCTGATCCTTTACTCACCTTTTTCCAAGCATTTGGAAACGTTTTTACGAAAAGAAAATTATTCCGTTCCAAAAGATAAGTAGAAAATGCTTTTATAGATATTTTGGCATTAAAACCTTCAGAGTTCTATTAATCGATGGCAGAAGTTCAGAGATCGTATTTTGACTGATTAAATACATAACATTATTTAAAGTTGTAGAACAGATTCACTTTCCTAATAATTAAAGTGTCCTCTTCATTAATTTCCTATAACTTCTTTCAGAATTAGATTTTGAAAGTTATGTCCTGTTGGATTAATTTGGACATATATTTATTTATTTACCAACCCCTCCGCACGAGCAGGATGTGACACAAGGTCAATTTCTTAAACGTAGTTTAACAGATTTGAATTCAGAGTTTTCCTTTCCTAGACTGGTTACCTGGCCAAGATTAAAGAGCCCAGTCTTCCCTGCTATTTACCTATAGCTGGAGGGAGAATTGGATTCATACCTTTTCCAAGCGTATTAGCGCCACGTGAAATGCAAACAGCTTCGTCTATGAATTGAACTCGGTTTTATTGGACATATAAGGTGTGCTGCGGTCCACCACTTAACTTATAGACTCTGCGTGGAAACGTGGATTAAAGCCAGCCAATCAACACGCTCGAATACGTGGTTAGTTAGCTACTTAATTGCCGATCTTGAAAGCCGTTCATTTGTGCGCATTTGATACAGACAAGCGGATCAACCTCTGCTTAACACAAGGATTCTTCACTAAAGAACAACCAAAGGATTCTTTATTAAGGAAAAATCAAAGGATTCTTCACTAAGGAACACAAGGGATCTCCACTGTAAAGTGCTCTCACTTGAAGCCTAAAAATGGCCACAAAAATTGTAACATATATATATATATATATATATATATATATATATATATATGAGAAAAAGAAACGATACCTATTATCATAATTGTTTTGTCACAATTTTGCTACATGCCAAATTTTCGGCTACCTATTACCAGGATGACACTACAGAAGCTTATTGAATTTTACACAACAAAACCTTAAGAGTTTTATCGTTAAGGCATAAGTAACTTTGCTAATCAATAGTAGAAATGCGTAGATGTTCAGGGATCCTACAAGGGTAATTCCAAATATAAGGTCTCCAAAATATCTGAAAATCACATAAACCTTTTGTTGGAATATTTCCGGATATAAGGTGTGCTCCAATTCCCCACCTGGATTTATAAATCCATACCAAGGTCACGTGGTTTGTTCCTCCGGCCAATCACTAGCCATACTGCGTGGCTGATACACTACTTAAACCCCCACACTGACCATAATTCTAATTGCTCTCATTGAGGAGGGACTTACAATACTCAGGATTACCAGACAATTACCAATACTCAGGACTCTTTACCAAGAGATTTACCAAGGATCCAATTCCACTGGACAAGCGCTCCGGCTTAAGACCTACAGGATGGCCCAAAATATTGTAACACCTTTATTGTTTATTGTCAATGATGTTTACATCATTTTAAAGTTTCAACATGTATCTATTGTCTAGATAATCGCCATCGATGCAATTTTCTAGGCGTTGTGAAAGTTTCCATATGCCAATTTGATACCAGCCCGCCGCCATGTTGCTGTGGAAGCGTTGAACCTCGTCGTTGTAGCAAACACCGTACACTACTTACGAACGTTTTTAATATCCATGCACGACTTTCCGTTAATTGCCGATGAATTTCAATCGGTTTAATGCTTTTGCGTTCTAAAACCGTACAATTGAGCAAACGTCAATCGGGAGCTCCATCAGAAACGACTATCAAACTAAAAGGACTCTCATCTCGTTAGTCAATATTACTCCTCCACCGCCGCCGAAACTGTTTTTCACTAGTTTAGCATATATATATATATATATATATATATATATATATATATATATATATATATACCAACAAACCCTCCGCACGAGCAAGACGTGACACAAGGTCTATTTATTAAGCGAAGTTTAACAGGTTTGAATTTAGAGTTTTCCTTCTCCTAGACCGGTTGCCTAACCAAGGTTAAAGAGCCCAGTCTGCCCTACTATTTACCCATAGCTGGAATGAGAATAGGATTCATACCTTTTCCAAGGGTATTAGCACTAAGTGAAATGCAATTACCAAGTCCAGGATTTGAACTCGGGGCGACGAGTCCATTTCCCATGACTTTAACCATTACATCACGCACTTCCATTCACTAGTCTAGCATATAAGCCACTTTTCATTGTTGACAAAAAATATATATAACCAATATTGGCAATTATGTTAACATTACTGTTTTGTAGCTGAAAACTTGCTCTATTCAATTACGCTATAGTTCTCTCTGTTGGGAAAAAAGATTTGGAACTGAATTTTAAAAAGACAACTCATCAGTATTTATTCCTAATTATCCATTTTTATCCATTCTCATATTATATATTATATATATATATATATATATATATATATATTTAAAGAAGTGCCATAAATAAACGTCTTTCAAAATTATTCTGGGCGTATTCTTCACACTGAAAAATCAGCTTTCATTCACTACGGAATAAAAAAATAAAAAAATTCGTATTCCGCATCTCGGATTTTGAGATTCCGAATTTTACATATGACCGCTCTGTTGCTCCCGTACAGAGAAATATAATGGCCGCCAATACGCGTCTTTTGTTACGGTACACTGAAGTTCTAGTACATTATTGCCCGGCCATTATCGAGTGTTTACCTGAAAAAGTATGATGATGAACACCTGGGCTTCGCCACAGGCACAGGTGTTCAATAGTCTCTTCAAAGTAAGACGACACACGACACGCCTGTGTCATTTCCTTCTTTCTTTACTACATCTCATGCAATACGAAGCCTTGCATCCTTTATTTTCTACGTAATTATTATTATACTTTATAGTCTGTTTTTTTATGGTTATCATTATTTTATTTTTTTAGTTTTATTATGAATACTTCCTATTGGCCTGATTAAGGTGTGTCTTATTACTTTTGATAAAACTATCATTATTATAATTATTATTGCTTTTTTTTTGTTAAGGTTGCTTTTTCTTCTTCTTCTTCTTCTTCTTCTGTGTCTCTTCCCACCACCACCACCAACATCATCATCATCATCATCATCATATCATTATCGTAGTAGTAGTAGTAGTAGTAGTAGTCGGAGTATTAGCTTTTGTGAGTTTTCATACCAGTAGTAACTGGTGGCCTTCATTGGAGTCTAAGTGACAACAACTCTACTCGGTTCTACCAGGACTCTTCATAGTATTCTATCCCAGTGGTTCTCAACCTTTTTTTTTTTTACCTATAAATCCCTTTAATTCTTTTCTTTACTATGGTGAACCCCCATAGCCATTAAATTTTAAAATCATATTGTATTTCTAGGATTTTATTTATTTATTTTTTACTTGCCTGGGCACAAAAATGTTATGTGGTCCCCGGGGGCATAGGACCCTAGTTGAGAACCACTGTCTAGCCTATCTCAACAGTTCAGTGGTTTGGACGGCCTCAGCGCTTCTTGGAATCTCATGTTACCTAACTCTTTTCCAAGTATTTCAGGATTGTTCCGATTGCTCCCACTATGATTGGCATTACTGTAGCCTTCATGTTTCGTGGTATGTTTGTTTTGTTTTTGTTAGTTTTTTACTTGGGGGGAGGTGATTTTTTGTTTATTTTCGGTTCTCGAGCTAGGTATTGGCATTTATCCAATAGTTTGCTTTCCTTTGATTTCACTGTGTGATTGGATTGAAACAATGGGGTATACTAACTGACTTCTTCTTAACTGTAACAAGGTCTGGTTTTCTGACCAAGATTATGTGATCTGTTTTTATCACAAAATATCACATTAAACAGTAACAGCAACAATAGCAACAGCAGCAGCAGAAGTAGTAGTAGCAGTAGTAGTAGTAGTAATCTAATAATACAATACAATCTTATTCAAGTATTCATTATTATTATTATTATTATTATTATTATTATTATTATTATTATAGTTTAAAGATGTCTGCAGGAGAGTTATGAGGATATGCCATATTGGCACAAACACGTGGGAGGTAGATGTAAAAAATTGAGCGGCCTGGCGCCTCATGTTAAGCAAAGCACGGAGGAGGGTGGGGCAGAGAGGAGAGTAGTCTCGACAGAAAAGAGAGACAGAAAGAGGGAGAATAGCCAGCAGCCCCAGAAAGTATCACAGTTTGTGTGCATTCAGTGCATCAAAGACTGTCACTCAAGAATTGGCCTACAGAGTCACTTGCGCAGATGCAGATACATTTTCATTTTTCATTCTTTTTTAAAAATTTTATTATTCATTTTTTTTCTTTTCTGGACACTACGCCATCGTTCTTAGTAGACGGAAAGGATCCAATAATAAAATTCCGACAATATCATTAGATTTAGCAAAATTGTGTTTTTTTGGGAGGGGTTGGGTTTCTAAGAGTTTTTTTTTGTTTGGTATGATAAGCTGAAGCAAATTAACTTTAGGGACCAGTTGTTAGCCTGTGAGTCCTGTTTATACAATAGTGAATGAAGATAGATAGCCTCTTATGCATGGAGGAGAAGTCATCTATAGCTATGAGAACTCTAAAGAATTATTAAATCAGAGATCAAAAGTATACCAATGCATGTAGGCATAAAAATGCCTGGCTTCTTAGCCAATAAAAACTTGGCATTTCTTTATTCATTTATTCATTTATTTATTTTCCTTCCGTTTTAAGCTATTTTTTAAGATAATTGTTTAGTGGCTACCATCATAAAATGTGGTTTGTACCAATCTCTTTAGTCAGAATTAACCTGAAGATCCTAGAAGCTAGGTAGATAGTATCTGACTCTTTTTAGGTCTCTCTCTCTCTCTCTCTCTCTCTTATATATATATATATATATTAAAGAAATGGATACAATAGAAACCTACTCGAGTTTCACCATAAGGATCTTCAGGGTTAAATCCACTGAATTAATCGAGGTACCGATTAATTGCAGCCGCTTACACGTGTGTTCATTGAATAAGATGTTACGTTAACATCTTATTCAATGAACACACGTGTAACGTAACATCTTATTCAATGAACACACGTGTAATCGGCTGCAATTAATCGGTACCTCGATTAATTCAGTGGATTTAACCCTGAAGATCCTTATGGTGAAACTCGAGTAGGTTTCTATTGTATCCATTTCTTTAATAAATTTGCTCTACTTTGTATTGAGCATTTTGTATTTGTTATATCGCCGACTTAACCCCTGGATTTTGTGCACCTCACACGATCGTGCCCATATTCACCGGTAAGCCACCTTTATCTTTATATATATATATATATATATATATATATATATATATATATATATAAGGTATCCAAAACTGGTAGTAAGGGATGATTCTACTTGGTATCCTCAGAATCTCACTGTATAATCATATTGGATGTTTTAGTAGGTGCAAATACATATTTATACAAGGATTTTTATAAATCCCCTGAGAGAGCTCAATGTATAATAATCAATAATTTAGATTAAATACAGAGCAATATTTAATTTTGAAAGAAAGAAAAACTCAATAAACCATCATGTTGTAATAAATTTATTTCGACCAAAACTCAAAAGGCTTTTAGATATTTAAAGAATTTTTTAAAAATGGATGAGACTCAACTTTTAAGGAGTTTTAGATATCTTTAGACATCTCTTTATATATATATATATATATATATATATATATATATATATATATATATTTCTGCTTCTCACTCGATGAGTCCGGATTAAAAACAAGCTCTGAAGATGATTTTTATAAATCGAAGTATTGTTTAATATTAGCTATGAATGTGATATAAAATATTTTCATTTTAACAGCATTGTGTGTTTTCATATCCCTTTATCTATACTTTCATATATATATATATATATATATATATAAGTAAAGAAATAACAAAAGACTTCGAGATTTAGCATTATAGTCTATTTCATTAAAAAAATAAAAATCTGTTTTCAAATGCCTTTAAAGTAATAAAGAATTCATCATTCGCATCTGATGATTCGGGAGAGTTAGACAATTTGTCTAAGCTCCCTGAAATAGACTATAACGCTAAATCTCTAAGTCTTTTGTTATTTCTTTACTTATATATTTGCTCTGTGACTCTAACATTAAGAGCATACATTGAGCTCTCAAACTTCGACAGGTTTTTTTAAAATAAATCTGTTGTGTCGTAAGGAAGATTTCTTCTCTGGACTTTTGGATATATATATATATATATATATATATATATATATAGTTGAATTCATCTCTTCCCTAACCTAACATATATATACGAGGGTAATCCCATAAGTAATGTGTCCAAAGAGCTAGGGACGCAGCAAAACTGTTCACACAGTTATTTGTAAAACTGTTGTGTTTGTTGTGTATGAACCTGTGACTGCCCCTGTTCGCGACTCGCTGCCACGCCCAGTTTTGGCTTGGCAGTCGTTTCTGATGGAGCTCCCATTTAGCGTTACCGCGAAGTATGAAGTTCGTACGGTTACTCTGCTTTTAAAACACAAAGGACATTAGAACGCAAAAGGCATTAAACCGATTGAAATTCATCGCAAATTAAAAGAAGTCTTTGGCGGATATCAAAAACGTTCACACGTGGTATAGGAAGTTTGCAACAACGACGAGGTTCAACGCTTACTCAACAACATAGCAGTGAGAAAATTTGATATATTTCCAAAGTTTAAAGTGATGTAATCATCATTAACGATAAACAATAAACGTTTCTGTGATTTCTATATAGTTTGGAGACCTCACCTTCGGGATTACTCTTATAACCTTTACGGAAATATCGGCCTATATGTGAACTCTGTTAAAAGCGAATTCATGTGTTTTACAAATGAAGGTGACATATCCACACTCAATGGTACACACACACACACACACACACACACACACATATATATATATATATATATATATATATATATATATATATATATTCATCAAAAGATTGCCACACGTTTTCATTGTAGTAGCATTTGTAGTTAATTCTATATATATATATATATATATATATATATATATATATATATATATATATATATATATATATATATGGGGAGGCAGTATTCTTTCATTTATACATGTAGAATTAAACAAAAGACACATCTCCTGTTTAACAATTTTATTTTTTTTATCTTTTCGAGTTTTCTGGCCAACTTTTTAATATTTGGTGGAATTCGTGGATAAGTCCACCAAAGTTCAGCTTCTGTGTACTTTCGGCACTTCGAAGTGCCATCGTCAGGGATGATGTGTTCCAGTTTTTTAAAAATTATATTAATGTGGAGGCTGGAAGGAGAAGAATTGATGAGAAAAGTGTTATAGGCATTTTAAGATGTGTGTACTGCATTGGAAATTAATTTTGTTTAAGGATGGTTTGTATTGTTTTATGTATAGAGCTTCTAGTATTTGGAATTTTTGTTTATTTTGTTCTTTGTGCAGAATGTGTGTATTTTCCGTTAGAATATTTCGGTAATTAGAGTGGGGGCATGAATGTAATTTTAGGTGTTGTGAAATGGAGCTATTACATTCATGCCCCCACTCTAATTACCGAAACATTCTGCACAAAGAAAAAAATAAACAAAAACTCCAAAGAAAAAAAATGTTTCAACAACTATACATATATATATATATATATATATATATATATATATATATATATACAGGGTTATCCAAAAAACAGACTTTTTCTTAAAGTAAGCCTGTTTTTTTGGTCACTCTGTATATATATATATATATATATATATATATATATATATATATATATATATATATAGGATGAGCCAAAAAAAACAATCTTGACTTTTTTTAAAAAGGCTGTTTTTGGATCACCCTCTCTCTCTCTCTCTCTCTCTATATATATATATATATATATATATATATATATATATATATATATATCGTTTAATCTCTATCCAATGCCTGAAAAGGAAAATAAACCAACTCTAGTAATGCGTCTATATATATATATATATATATATATATATATATATATATATATATATATATATATGTTGTGTAGTAGTTGTAATTAAATAATATTTTCAGCGGATTTTTTCAACCTGCTTTGAAATCTCTGTTGGTGCTATCACGCTTCCCATTGGCAACAACTGTGTCCTGCTGTCCAATCCCTTTGTGATTTAATTTTCCAAGACATTCTGTTTTTCCGATCCCCCCCCCCCACTCCGTTTCTATCAGCAAGATGTTCTTCTTATTTGCGACGACGCCCATGTTAGTCAATAGACACAGACCCGTTTTCTTCCGGTCGAACAACATAATGCCTGGTCCAGTGGACATAACGTCTGGTCAGCCGAGCTTAATATTCACTTCTCACATAACAGTGCATTTGACAGCGCCGATGACTGGGCATGTGCGTCTGTACCAGTTGCCAGTGCATACTGTGGGCGCAACTTGCCGATATATCGTGCATCAAATGCACTTAGTTGGACTCCTCCGGAGAGCGGATGGGTGAATAGAGTCGGTGTGATGTGTTCATAGACGCTGTCTTTATCAAGTGAATGTTTATCTAACTTGATAAGCATTCTGAAGCTTCTCCGACCTGTTTTTATTAAAATACTCTCTTTTTAAGTGTTTGGCACAAGGCTTTAGAATTCGAGCTCTCTACTATTGTGTTTCAATACTGTAGACTTCAGCAATAAATAATACCTAATAATGCCCGCATTTGGTTGTATAATTTTACACTAGAAATAAATGTTTATCTAACTTGATAAGCATTCTGAAGCTTCTTCCGACCTGTTTTTATTAAAATACTCTCTTTTAAGTGTTTGGCACAAGGCTTTAAATTCCGAGCTCTCTGCTACTGAGTTTCAATACTGTAGAGTTTAGTAATAAATAATACCTAATAATGTTCGTTTTCGGTTGCATAATTTTACATTAGAAATAATAAATGTTTATCTAACTTGATAAGCATTCTGAAGCTTCTTCCGACCTGTTTTTATTAAAATACTCTCTTTTAAGTGTTTGGCACAAGGCTTTAAATTTCGAGCTCTCTGTTGCTGTGTTTCAATACTGTAGAGTTAAGTAATAGATAATACCTAATAAAGTCCGTTTTCGGTTGTATAATTTTACACTAGAATTAATAAATTCATGGTAGCTTTGGTTTTAAAGAAAATAACTTAAAATGTTAGCGGTATACTTATTTATGGGTGATACTTTAGAAAGAAAGAAAGAAAGAAAGAAAGAAAGAAGAAAGAAAGAAATAACTTAAATTTAGAAGATGAAAAATACGAGTCAAAATCAATAATGATAATTTGTGGGTGATCCATTGAGAATTGTACAAGAGACTGAAATTAACCATAATGACAAATGGTATATGTACAATAGGGTAGGTCGATTTTAGAACTGTAACATCTCCCATGTGGCGAAAGTTGCAAATTAACATAAAGAATCACCAAAGAATATTTTTCAAAACTTTGCCTTCGTTTGATGAAATAGATTTCAAACTTTTAAAATGTTATCACTGTTACAGCTTAATTATTAGGTAGAAAGCAACATATCGGATATATCTGTGGTGATGGGGGCATATTTTCAATTTGAATTCTATTTATAATATTTCATACGTTCAGTTTAAAATGACAAGCTTTTCTGTTTTAAATATTGAAATTACTAAATTTTCAAATAATTACTTGGCTAAATGTTGCGAAAACGAGGACTTTTGGAGCATTTTAATAAACGATCTTTGATGCTATTTCCTCAAACAATGGTGCTAGTTCGAGATCTAGTTTTTGGTATCAGTACTCATTATACCGGCACCTAACTTTCGTTGTTTGCTAGAATTTGATATTTTTTAAAAGTTAAAAATCAACCTATCCTAATATATAACTCAGAATATATCGTCCCGATCATATTGCTCTTATGATAGACCTCCATCCCGTTTTATCATATATATATATTTAGCAACCCCTCCGCACGAGCAGGATGTGACACAAGGTCAATTTCTTAAGCAAAGTTCAACAGGTTTTAATTCAGAGTTTTCCTTCTCCTAGACCGGTTGCCTAACCAAGGTTAACGAGCCCAGTCTGCCCTACTATTTATCCATAGCTGGAAGGAGAGTAGGATTCATACATTTCCCAAGGGTATTAGCGCTAAGTGAAATGCAATTACCAAGTTCAGGATTTGAACTCGGGCGACGAGTCCATTTCCCATGATTTTAACAATTACACCACGCGCTTCCCGTTTTATCATATATGTGCGAGAAGGCGGTGGCTGAAGGTCTTAGTATCCTAGATATGACGTTAAACTGCATCTAATAGTTCCAGTTCTGAACCTCTTGGGATTAGGGAGTATCCCTTCATCGCCATTATGTCCACCCTTAACTTGTGTAGTAGTACCTGTTAGAGTCCCATATATTTGTTAACTATAAAAATTGAGTTTAAACAATAATTTTCAATTCCCATCAAAAATGAATAAAACAAAATGTCTTTGGCATGAAATAACACAACAAGGGTTTGATATGTTGTAATATCCAACCAACCAAAATATGTCCTAGCAAATGATACCAATAAAATTCTCTGGGACTTTGTGATACAAACAGATCACCTAATTCAGGCCAGAAGAGCAAACCTAGCTTTAATTAACAAGAAGAAAAAACCTGTTAGCTTATAGATGTTGCTGGAAAACGTGAGTAGCATCAAGGTGATGGTGATACCATTAGAGCACTTGGAATGGACCCATAAGAACATGTAACAGAGACATCAGGATCTGGAGATCCGAGGAAGACTCGACACCATCCAGACCATTCCACTGTTAAAATCAACTAGGATAAAGAGGGTCTTGGAGGTTTGAGAAATCTTGTTGTCCCTAAAGTCTAAGTAAAAAAGGAGAAATTAGTTAGAACTGGTTTGTCCTACCACGCTGGGTCAGAGTGGATCTGGAAGTAATAACAATAACTTCACCTACTCTAGATCTAAAAGAAAATAAAGGTCGTTATCAGATGCAGTTTATTGCCATACACGGAACACCCGGGTTTTTTTCTGGAGAGTGTCCCTTTGCAAGGAGAGGTGAGTAAATTCGACGGGAGGCCTAATGTTGATATCAGCCCCACAGCGAGGAAGTCTATCCCCTTTTCACTAGCGCTAGACCAAGGAGTTTGTTTTTTCGTCTAAGTTGGAGCACAACACCTCTCATCAGTTCCTCCTTTTACTGCACAGATGCGTGTCTTACCCATGCGCAGAGTGGGCGAGGGCCAGTATCGAACCAGGAACCTTGCGATCCTAGGGATAGTTAGCGTCTCCTAAGTCCCACTGAGAGGGCTATCGTGCTTTTCAAATTCTCTACAGTTTAAACTTTTGTTTTACTTTCTATTTTCATTTTAATACACTTTTTTCATATATATATATATATATATATATATATATATATATATATATATATATATATATATATATATACTATAGTGTGAGATGGTCACTGTTTCAGCTTTTGCTGGAATGGTGTACCAAAGCAGTATTATTGGTAGAGTGCTCAATATAAAATAGAGCTGTTATATAATATAATAAGATAAATATATAAAGGTTTTACATATCTATTTATTAGGTGACAAAGGAACCAATATGGTTGTGATTGTTCCTTTGTCACCTAATAAATAGATATGTAAAACCTTTATATATTTATCTTATATATATATATATATATATATATATATATATATATATATTCATTTTCATTTTATCCCTTTTTATGTGTTTTTTGTGCTTTTGTTTTGTTTTTATTTTTGGGAGGGCGTGAGTACTATTTGTGTTTTTTTTTTCTTTCTTTTAATTCGAGGCAAAGGATGTGAGTTCGTATTTCACCTAAAGCTTATCCCTTATTATTTCCGATACGCACAGTTTCCTGGTTATGGTAGATTGATAACTCGAGGAAGCTACAGGGAAAAAAACATCAAAAAATATACGTGAATGAAAATAATGATCAATGGTTGACAATGCTGCAACTAAAATTGGAAGAGATAGACGCTTTCTTTATTGTTTTTTTTTAGCATTTTATGACATTTATTGTTAATTTCATCGTTCCTCTCAATATTTATTAACCTTACCTTTGTGTGACCTTGTGTTACATAGCTTGGCCTATTTATTTTGTAAGTAAGTATAGAAACTTGAAATAACGGTTTAGAAGTAAAAAATTCATACAAAGTAGGTTGATAGACAGGGAGTAATAGAAAAATGCTTTGGAAATGATTTTTACTATAAAAATGCATTGCAAATTATTTTTACTATAAAAATACATTGTAAATATTTTTTACTATATTAATTCACTGGAAATGATTTTTACTATAAAACTGTATTGGAAATTATTTTACTATAAAAATGCATTTATTTTTACTATAAAAATGCATTGGAAATATTTTACTATAAAAATGCATTGCAAATGATTTTTACTATAAAAATGCATTGCAAATGATTTTTACTATAAAAATACAAGGGAAATGATTTTTATCATTATTTCACAGTAAAGGTCCAGTTGATCCCAATAGAGTAGTAACCAGTACAAATAACAATGAAGATGGGGACAATAGTCCGATTAACGCTAATAATACTAATCTTCAAGCCTCATCTCAAACATTCAGAGAAAAAGAAAATTGGTACAGCCGTGGGGGAAATTTGGTAGGCAAAGAGTTAAGCTTGATGATAATGGCTATCATCGTAGGAAATTGACCCGGCAACCCAAGTTCATATCCTAAACGAGGCTGTTTGCCTTTCACAAAACGCAAATACTCTTGGAAAACATTGGGCGTCCTATTTTCGGTGTAATGGTTAGCAGGCTTGTCTAGCAGACCCATTACTACTGAATAACGATTTCGATCCTCGGTGGATGTCCCATATATGCGATCTTGTGCCACATTATACCTGTGGCAAACGGATTGGGTAAATACCTCCACTTGGCAAAAAAGGAATCCAACAATTTTCCCACCCCTCAGCTATGGGTAGTTGGTAGGGCAGATTGGGTTCCTTTTACGTTGGAATTATTCGTGTTCGATAGGACTGTGTGCGAAAACAAAAACTTAAGAAAAAACTACACAAAAACATAAATATGAACGTACAATGAACGTAATACCAAACCCTGGGCATAAAATAACCCGAGACGGGTTTACATGCCTTAAATCAATCAATCAATCAATCATCAATCAATCAGACGAATCAAATCTTAATAAACAACAATAAAATCTTTCTTTTTTAGCCTTTGCTTTCTTTATTACTTTTTTTCAAACCTGGGCATAAAATCATCCTAGACGGGTTGACATGCCGTTAAAATCATTCAATCAATCAATCAATCAAACAGTTGAAGCAAATCTTAGTAAAAAAACAATAAAATCATCTCTTTTTTAGCCTTTGCTCTCTTTATCACTTTTTTTTCAAACCTTGGGTATAAAAATAACCCTAGACGTGTTGACATGCCATTAAAATCACCCAATCAATCAATCAATCAGACGAATCAAATCTTTGTTAACAACAATAAAATCTTTCTTTTTTAGCCTTTGCTTTCTTTATAACTTTTTTCAAATCCTGAGCATAAAATAACCCTAGACGGGTTGACATGCCGTTAAAATCATTCAATCAATCAATCAATCAAACAGTTGAAGCAAATCTTAGAAAAAAACAATAAAATCATCTTTTTAGCTTTGCTCTCTTTATCGCCTTTTTTTCAAACCTTGTGTATAAAATAACCCTAGAGGTGTTGACATGCCATTAAAATCATTCAATCAATCAATCAATCAATCAATCAGACGAAACAAATCTTTGGAAACAACAATAAAATCTTTCTTTTTTAACTTTTTCTTTCTTTATTACTTTTTTCTTCCTCCACATTTTCTATCTCATTTCCGTATTTTCATTTGCTTTTATTTCAACACACATTTTGCCCCACCCCACCCACCATCCATATGTTTGTATTCTTCATCGTGGTTTCGTTTCCTTTCTCAATCCCTTGTTCTTTTTTTTTAGCGATTTGCGCGTCTAACGCTCTTTTCTTTTTAAGTTCCTTTTTGTCAGTGCTAATAGATTAATAAATTGATAGCCAATTTGAGAAGCAGAGATAAAAGTGTCTCGCCATCCATCAAACACTTAATTTATTCGCTTGGCTGAGACTCATTTACTAAATAAAATCGAGCATTATCTACATCAATCAATTGACTAAACCGACTAAATCATTTGCCGACTTAGCTAAATAGATACAAAAAAGAAAGTGAATTAGACATACATAGACAGTAATTATACAAACAATGATTTCAATACAAAGGCACTGGAAAATTTAGATCAGAACCGTTATATTAATATAGTAGTAGTAGTAGTAGTAGTAGTAGTAGTCGTTGTTGTTTTGGTGGTGTTGTTGTTGTTGTTGTTGTTGTATATATAGGAGGCGCTCGGTGTGTAATGGTCATCGTCGTAGGAAATGGACAAAGTGACTCGTGCTCGAATCCTGGAAGAAGCTGTTTGCATTGCATCATCATCATCATCATCATCGTCATCAAGTCACGCCATGACACTAGCTCGTCACCCTACGCCCCCCCCCCAATATGTCTTCTGGCTCCTGGAAGATTTCTCTGCACATTATCTTATGTCGAAGTCGCTTTCGTTTTATTAATTTCTTGGGTATTCTGAATTTTTACACTCATTTTTAAACAGATTTTTACAGGTCTATTTAACCTATAGACGAGACCCTAACAGGTTTACCACACCGGATCAGAGTGGACCTGGATGTAACGGTAATGAATGAGTTCTCCACACTCCCATAATTAGACCCTCAATACTAAATTCAGTTTAACGTCATACAAAGGACGCTAATACCTTCATCCAACGCCTTCTAGAACATATATGATAAAAAGAGTCGTTTGGTTGGTTGGTTGGTTGGTTGGTGAATTTTACAGCATGTCAATCCTTGTTAAATTATTTTATTCTTGGTTGGTATTGAAACACATTTTTGAAATCATTTTTAACCCATAGATGAGACCCTAACAAGTACTACCACTCCGGTTCAGGGTGGACGGGAGTAATGGCGATGAATGGGTACTCCACACTCCCCAGAACTCTAGAATTGGAACTTCACCACTAGATGCAGTTTAACATCATACCCAGCACACTAAGACCCTCAGCCACCACCTTCTAGCACATACAATAAAAGGGGTTGGGAGTTGCCATGAAAGCAATAGGATCGGGACAGTCATATAGGAGCTAGAACTTGATGTGACCAGCCGATTGATCGGAGGATGGCTCTCCGATCAAACGTAAGGCTGAAGTGAAGTACTGCATGCCATGGTGTGCTCAGACACCAGGATTCCGTCCTTAAGCATCATGGGTTGCCACCCACAGCCAACAGGTAGCCCCTTTGGGGGTTTTACCCTCTCCAGAGGTGCAGTCGGCGTATTCTACAGCTGCAGAGCATTCGCAATGAGTTATTTACGATCAATTTAAGACTATCTGTACGTTACTTTTAAAACATGCCTAATTGTAAGATAATGAGAGTGGCGAGACGTCAGCAGTGAGTTGACGTGAGTCGTATGTGTGGAAATTGAAAAGTGTAATAATGCGAAAAAAAAGAATTAGTGATACGTTTGTATGATACGTGTAAGTCAGTAAACTTGGGTTCTTATTGGCCGAATTATAGCCAAGAGTATGAAGAGTGTATAAGATCATGAGAAAGTTTCAAGAGTTTGGTTTGAGTGTTTGGAGAAAACAGACACAAGATGTCGGTCTGTCCTCTGAGGCCATTTACTCGGATTAACTTTTAAAAAAGCTAAAAAAAAAACAACAACATCAAGTCTTGTGTTCGTTATTAAAAAATATCAACGGACACAAAGAAGAAAAGACCCGAGATGAAAATCCTAAGTGGTTCCAGACAAAAAAAAAAGAACAGAGAGAATGCCAGACTAACAAAGGATCAGTTAGATGTTAGACGAACAGATCCAGTACCCAACCATCTGCATTATTCGGACTACATCTTCATTGTTATTTGTACAACGTTTCGAACAGGTAGACTCGGGTTCGAACTCAACTTTCTTGTAATCGGGAGCCATCACGGAACTTTAAAAAAATGGTTAGTTAAAGTTCCGTGACCCGATTACGACAAGAAAGAGTTCGAAAAGAAGTTTCTTGAGTCCGAGAAGGTTCCCGAGTCCGACAAGAAATACCTTACCGGCCGAAACCAAATAACAATATGGGGACAATAGTCCGAATAATGCAGATAATACTAATAAAAGATAAATACATGACTATCACAACTACTTCTTTTAATTGATGTTGGAATATTTCGGGTATATAAAGTGTGCTACAATTCACCACCTAAATTTATAGACTAGATGGTGTCACGTGGTTTTCTTTTCATAATGCGTGGCTAGTTGACTATTTAATCACTGATGCTGACAAGTTACACCATAAAAGTAAAGTTGGCGGAGTGGCCTATTGTCGGTATCAGCCGGGGAGCGGGAAGCAAGGAGATTGTTTTTGGTGAGGTGAAAGCCACACCATGTTTCAGATTCCCACTTTACATCACAGATCAGAATAACCAATCTGTGCTACTCATGCAATGAGTTGGCGGAGACTGGTATCGAACCCGGAACTTTGCGATTCCTAGGTGGGTGCCTACCAATTGAAAACACCTTTATTCATATCCCGGTGTATATGCTTGAGAATGTTGAGATATAATCTTACGGGGGAAATTATGCATTTATTTACCAATGCCTCCGCACAACTGGGGTGTGACACAAGGTCAACTTTTAAGCAAAGTTTAATATGTTTGAATTCGGAGTTTTCCTTCTCGTTGACCGGTTGCCATTCCAAGGTTAAAGAGCCTAGTCTGACCTATTATTTACCTATAGCTGGAGGGAGAATAGTTGGATGTATACCTTTAGGCGGATATTAGCAACCAGCCTCGCCCAAGATTTGAACTCGTGTATCAAACAACGACAACTATTATTCAACGGGCACCTCCAATTATTTTGGACGTATTTCGAAAAGAAAAACTCTATGCGGAATTGCATAATTTCTTCATTTTTCATTAGAGACTAGCCAAGGTTACGTGGTTTATTCCTCCGGCCAATCAATAGCCATAATGCGTGGCTGATACACTACTTAAACACTGATATTTGCCATAGCTCTACTTGCACTCATTGAGGAGGAACTTCATTGACAAGGAACCAAAAGATTACCAAGGATCCATTTCCACTGGACAAGCGCTCGCTTAAAGCCTACAGGATGGCCCATCAGGCTCCAGTTTTAGGGATCTGGGGGTGTTAAGTACCTCTTAATTGCTATCACTCCTATCTTCACTCTGACTCGGAGTTTTAATTTTGCACACGGTCCTATCGAATTGGAATAATTTTAAAACATCTATTTGAGCCATGGGATCATAATAGGTGCTATCAATACGGGTCAGAGAGGATTTTAAAAAAGAACGTCGGTTAACACTTTGCATACCAAATTTTAACAACGGCGTACCAAATTTTCTTGGTATTTTTTTTTACCTGAATAACTTAAAGTTTACTATTCGTCTCAGAAATCATTCTATTCAAGTAGATCCTATTACTAAAAAGTTATTTTATTATTGTAAGTAAAAAGTAAAGTCGTCGGGGCGGCCTAATGTCGGTGTCAGCCAGACAGTATGGGAGTCTACCCCCTTTTCACTAGCGCTATACCAAGGAGATTATTCTAGTGTCAGAAATGGAGCACTACACCTACCACCAGCTCCTCACTTTAACGCACAGATCCCTGTGCTACTCATACGCTGAGTTGGCGAGGGCCGGTATCAAACCAGAACCTTGTGATTCCTAGCCGAACGCTCTACCGACTGAGCTAAACCGAATCTGAGTGTAAACAAGTGACACATGCGAGGGCCGCTATCAGGGGTTTGCACTAGGATCGCAATAGTGGGAGAACCGCTGTGAGCGGCTTAATGCAGGCAACAGTTAAGAAACGAGACGCAGTTTTCGACGTCAATAAACATCAACGTGAGTCACAGCCCTTAACTAGCAACCATTCCTACGCGGTATTTTCTATTTCGCATCTTTTTGCAGATTTCCTTGGCGCAAGGAGAAGTATCAGCTTAGTCACAATTGTTGTGAGAGCCATCTTCACTTCCTGTCAACAATCACATAAAGTTGCCTTCTACGCCGTAGTCATATGTCAAATGACGCTTACAAAATGCTATTTACAGAGGAACGGGAAAAGGGGGACAATAAAACAATAGCGAATAACAAAAGAAAAAAAAGAAAAAGTGTAAAAGGGCAGGAGGAGGAGGAGGGGTGAGAGGTGAAAAGGCGGGAAAAACACCGGGTTTATTTTTGTGGAATCAGTTTAAATAACATGGCTGCCTTGCTAAATAATGTTCTCCCGGAAAATGGCTGCGGCGAAAGGGTGATGAACGTTTTTGATGGGACAATGGACGACCACATAGGCAAAATGGCGATTGTGGCCGGCCACTACTCCCTGCTAAAATGTTTTTACGACATTTTAAGGAAAGATGAGAGAAAGAGGGAAACGTGTCAACAGCCCTAAACGGGAGGTGGGTAGAGTTCCGTTCATTATGTCGGCGATATAAACACGAATATCCGTCTTGTTGGAGCGGACATCCATCATGATTGACGATGAGAATAGCGTTTCTAAAAGTGGAGGGGGAGGGGGAATGGAGGTCTATATGTGTATCTGTGTTGGTGAGCTTATAAGCGTGAAGATGTGCGAGCGAAGGTGGGGGGGGGTTGTGTGCGTGTATTAAAACGCACAAGAAAACGAGGTTTTTATTTTAATGTTGGTGTATCCATTAAAACATAAAAATGATGCGACAGTTTGAAGGGATACGGACCTATTTGCTGTCAACAGAACAATAAATATCACTGACATTGCCGTCATCAGTATTGATTTAATTATCGTTATTATTTTTCTACATGCGAGGTTTTCATATCAGCTGTATCTGATGGATTTTCTCTGGAGTCAGAATGTAGTAAAGATTAGAGGGAGAAAGGAGGACAAAGGAACAGAACTCAGACAAGTATATGTAGTAGATATATTTCACCGTGCATTGAGCTCGGCTTCACCAGTCATTCATTTCTCCCACATACACTTGTCTGAATTTGGTTCCTTTGTCCTCATTTTCCCTCTAATCTTTACTACATATATATATATATATATATATATATGTGTGTGTGTGTGTGTGTGTGTGTGTGTGTGTGTGTGTGTGTGTGTGTGTGAATGTGTGAGTGCAGAGAGAGAGAGAAAGAGAGAATTAAGTAATTAAATAACAGCGACGGTAAATTCGGCCAAAAACGCGTGTGACTTACGGAAAACTGGACAGCTGTTTTGACCTGTACTAGGTCTCTTCAGCAGTGTATAGGATGATCTCCCCTGACAGTGATCGAACCAATGGCCAGTGACACACACACACTCACACACACAAACACATACACCTATATATATACATATATATATATATATGTGTGTGTGTGTGTGTGTGTGTTGTGTGTGTGTGTGTGTGTGTGTGTGTGTATAATGGAAAAGATGACTTACCGATGAATATGGTGTTCTAGTAGTGCAGTGGTGTTAATTAGGTGTTCTAATTAGGTGTTCTATTAGTGCAGTGGTCTGGACGGTTTCTATTCTTCTTCAAATATCCTACTCAGCAATTCTCTACTCCAAGTTCCTGGGAATCATTCCAAGTGCTCTAACTACGATAGGTACCACTGTCGCCTTCATGTTCAATGTTTTTTTTTTTTTTTTTTTGCTCTCTGGTAAAGTTGTAGTAAAATGCTATGTGGCGTTGCGCTGACTCATCCTAAAAACTTTCATGCTAATCTACACGTAAATCTCATATTTTCACTAAAGCTTTCCATGCTAATTTACATGTACCTATTACATTCCTGTCCACTCCCACTTTGTCTCTCTCCCTATTATGTTACAATATTACAAGTTTTTTTTTCTTATTCTTAATTAAAACTAGATCTGACCTCTTCAGAGTGATCTGTTTGCATCTCAAAGTTTGTATTTGTCCAGCTTTTTGTCTTCTTTCACTTTTACTCTGTGGTTTACTGGCGCAGAAAAATCCATTACATTGTAACCTGGCGACTCTCATTTAAAATGGAGTGATGATGTGTCATATAAAACTAATATTGTATACTTATCTCATTTTCTGTGCTACTTGGAGAAGCTCGAATCTGGTTGTTGGATCTGGTGTTGAGTGGGCTCGCAATACTTTGATGTTTTGCGTTTGGAACCAACTTGGGATATATCTTGCCATTTATAGTTTTTATTAATAACAGAAGGTGACTTATTTTTTCCTCGTGTGATATTTTGATTTTCCCGTAAATCAAACTGCCCAGAGTGAGAGACACGTCTCACTCCATCAAAGGCCTCGTTCCAAACTCTCTCCACACTCTCACCTCTCAATCCTATTCTTCCTCACTTCCCACGTAACGTCTCTCAATCATAGTAAAATGCTATGTGGCGTTGTGCTGACTCATCCTAAAAAACTTTTCTAATGCTAATCTACCGTAATTCTTATATTTTCCTTAAAAACTTTCCATGCTAATTTACATGTAACTATTACATTCTTTTCTTATTCTTAATTAAAACTAGATCTGGTCTTCTGGCCTCTTCAGAGTGATCTGTTTGCATTTCAAAATACCAAAGAATTTCATGCACTTCGTTTTCAAAGAAAACTTCTGGTTTGTGCATATACTATTTGTTTGTATGGTGAAATTTTGTTTCTTGTCCAATTTCCACTTAATGACCTTCGTCACTTCTTATTGTTCATATTTATATACTAGTTTGCTGCATACATTTATCATGTGATCAATTATTTCATATGTATCACCATATAGCCTACACTTACTATTTTCCAGTGTATTATCAATTGTTGCTTATATATATATATATATATATATATATATATATATATATATATATATACCAACCCCTCCGCACGAACAGGATGTGAAACAAGATCAATTTCTTAGGCGGAGTTTAACAGGTTTGAATTCACAGTTTTCCATCTCCTAGACTGGTTACGTAGCCAGGGTTAAAGAGCCCAGTCTGCCCAACTATTTACCCATAGCTGGAGAGAGAATTGGATTCATACATTTCCCAATGGTATTAGCGTTATGTGAAATACAAACAGGCTTGTCCAGGATTTGAACTCGGATCGATGAGTCCATTTCCAACGACTCTAACCATTACACCACGTGCCTCCTTTTTGCTTAGATATAACCAGTCGTCATGGAATTATTTTGTGTTGCTATTATAAGAAATTCACTTCTTTCGTTAAGTTTCCCCTTTTTAACCATGTCCAGGTCATATTAGAATTACGAGTTAGTCGCTTGAAATATCAACGCGGTTGTACTTCTTCCGATTTTTGTTTTCTCGATTTTATTTTCATTTTTTGTTCTATTGTTATTCATGTTACTGGCTACTGTAATTAATCTCTCTTAGCTCGTGTTTACATATTCTTCGGTTCCTTGTATTGATCCATCTACGCAGTCCTCAATGCCTTATTGTATCACTCCTTGCTAGTTTTCACACCAGCTTTAGTCGGTGGTCTTTTACTGGGGTCTGGGTGACAACAAGTCTCCTCCAGTCTCTTCTGAATATTCTAGCCGATCTTAACAACGATGTTGCTTTGATGGTCTCGACTCTTCCTATGATTTCCAATTCCTCCAGTTTTTGTTTTTTTTTTGTTGTTTTTTTTCAGATCCTTAGGGACAGTTCCGTGCCCGGGATTAAGTGATCTGTCTGTATCTTAAAATCACAGAAAATGCCATGCATCTTATTTTCAAAGGGAGAATATGGTTACTGCATAAACTATTTCGTATAATGGTCAAATTTTAATTTCTTGCACAATTCCCCGTGGATCACTTTTCCCACCCAGTCGTGCCTCGTCTTGTACTGCCTTTGTGTTAGTTTGCTACATTCGCTTACTATGTGATTAACTATTTCGTCTCCACACATCGTACACTTGCTGTTTGGTTGTATCTTACCTATTTTCGCTTGGATATAATTGATTCTTATAGCATTATTTTGTGCTGTAATTGTGTGAGATTCAGTTTCTCTCTTAAGGTTTACCTTTCTTAGTCATGTCCAGATCTTATTGTGTACAGTTTGTTACTGTACATTATTATATTACTCCTTGCAATTTTTCCACACAAGCATTAATTAGTGGTCTTTCATAGGAAACTTAGTGACAAGTCTTCTCGTATCTCCAGTACTCAACTGAGTATTCTAGCAGTTCTTAATAATGCTGTTAACTGGATGGTTTCGATTCTTACTTTCATTTCCAATTCCTTCAATTTTTTTCCAAATTTTAGGGCACCAATTACAATTGATATTACATTCTTTCTTTTTTCTTTCTCTTATTGCTTTCTTTTTTCTTTTTTCGTTCATTGCTTTCTTTTTCTATTTTCTGTCTTTCTTTCATTGCTTTCGTTTTTCTTTTTCTTTCTTTCTTTGCTTTTTTTCTTTCTTTTCTTTTTTCTTTCTTTTCTTTCATTCCTTTCTTTTTTCTTTTTTCTTTCTTTCTTTGCTTTTTTTTTCTTTCTTTCTTTTTTCTTTCTTTTTCTTTCATTGCTTTTCTTTTTTTTCTTCTTTTTATTTCTTTCTTTGCTTTTTTTTCTTTCCTTTTCTTCGATTGCTTTCTTTTTTCTTTTTTTCTTTTCTTTGCTTTTTTTTCTTTCTTTTCTTTCTTTTTCTTTCATTGCTTTCTTTTTTTTTTTTTCTTTCTTTTTGCTTATTTTTCTTTCTTTTTCTTTCATTATTTTCTTTTTTTTCTTTTTTTTCTTTGTATTTTCTTTCTTTTCTTTCTTTTTCTTTCATTGCTTTCTTTTTTCTTTTCTTTCTTTCTTTGATTTTTTTTTCTTTCTTCTTTCTTTTTCTTCATTGCTTTCTTTTTTTTTCTTTTTCTTTCTTTCTTTGCTTTTTTTCTTTCCTTTTCTTCGATTGCTTTCTTTTTTCTTTTTCTTTTCTTTCTTTCTTTGCTTTTTTCTTGCATTCTTTTCTCTTTCTTTTCTCTCATTGCTTCTTTTTTCTTTTTCTTTCTTTCCTTGCTTTCTTTTTTTCTTTCTTTTTCTTCGATTGCTTTCTTTTTTTCTTTTCATTCTCTTTTGTTCTTACCTTTTGATTTTTAATTCATCATTTCTTTTTCTTTCATTTTTTATTTTTATTGTTTTCTTTTTTGTTCTTCATTTCATTTTCTTTCAATGCTTCTTTCTTGTGTTCTTTTTTACCTTATCTTTTTTTTTTTTTTCTGTTCTTTTCTTTCGCCTGTTCATCCTTTTATCTTATATATATATATATATATATATATAATATATATATATATATATATATTGGTGACATTTTTTTTTTTAGTTCTCTGGCAATGTCCAAGTATTTGCAATTCTATTCGTTTTCTTTTATTTTCCCTCAGTGATTTGTCAGAAAAGTAAGATCTACTAGATAATAAGTTCTTTGTCTTGTTGATAAATATTAAGTCTGGTTGTCTGTTTGACATTAGCTGGTCTTTTTTTGTTGTTGTTTTTTGTCTTCCTAAAAAATGTTTATCTGTCTCATTCTCTACGACGAATTCTGGTTTGTGCATATACCATTTGGTAGTATGACCATCTAGTGTCAAATCCTACCCCTAATGAACAAGTTGGGTAAATGCTTACCATTTAGAAGTATGGTCAAAACTTAATATCTTGCACAGTTCTCAGTGGATCACCTTCCCACCCGGTCGTTCCTAGTCTTGCACTCCTTTTATGCTGGTTTGCTGCATTCACTTATTATGTGGTTAACAATTTCGTAGCATTGAATACTCAGAAGAGTCCCGAGGATCCGAGGAGACTTACTGTCACTCAGACTCCAGTGAAATACCACCAACTAACGGTAGGTACGAACCTCACAAGGAGTGAAGTAGCAATAGAATTATATAAAGTTTTAAACAAACTGCATGTGTTTGTCTTCATCTTCAACATACTTCTTATTTTAGAAATTATTTCCAGTAAGTACAGTGTTAATATTCCCTCGTAAAAATATCTCCACACACACACACACAGGGCCGGGTTAGCTCAGTCGGCAGAGCGTTCGGCTAGAAACCACAAGGTTCCTAGTTCGATACCGGTCCTCGCTAACTCAGCGTATGAGTAGTACAGAGATCTGTGCGGTAAAGTAAGGAGCTGATGGTAGGTGTGGCACTCCACCTCAGACGCTAAGATAATCTCCTTGGTCTAGAGCTATTGAAAAGGGGATAGACACCCTCGCTGATTGGCTGATACCGACTTTAGGCCGCCCCGACGACTACTTATATATTATATAATATATATATATATATATATATATATATATATGGCCAAAATTTCAGTTCGATAGCACACCTCCTTTTTTAATCATTTATGAAAAAAATTACTATTGTAAATTGTCACTTATTTTAATTATGTTCCCTAATAACAGAGTCTAAACATGCCGATAATTTTTTTCTGAGAATTTTTTAATTATAGCAGTGA
This sequence comes from Doryteuthis pealeii, assembly GCA_023376005.1. Lineage (NCBI taxonomy): Eukaryota > Metazoa > Mollusca > Cephalopoda > Myopsida > Loliginidae > Doryteuthis > Doryteuthis pealeii. The sequence continues at coordinate 56,355,742 of CM042146.1, read as the reverse complement.
AATAAATCCCGTTAAAAATGCAATAAAAAATCAACAACAAAAAAAAAACGACAAAAATGAGCAATTTTGAAAATGCAGATGTTAATTTATAAAATCTTCCCATTTTAAAGACTGTAAACCAAATGATTTTTATCTGATATTAATTTATAAAATCTTTCCATTTTTAATACTGTAAAACAAATGATTTTTATGTGACGTTAATTTATAAATCTTCATATTTTACAGACTGTAAACCAAATGATTTTATGTGATGTTAATTTATAAAATCTTCCCATTTTAAAGACTGTAAAACAAATGATTTTATGTGACGTTAATTTATAAAATATTCATATTTTACAGACTGTAAACCAAATGATTTTTATCTGATATTAATTTATAAAATCTTTCCATTTTTAATACTGTAAAACAAATGATTTTTATGTGACGTTAATTTATAAAATCTTCATATTTTACAGACTGTAAACCAAATGATTTTTATCTGATATTAATTTATAAAATCTTCCATTTTTTAATACTGTAAAACAAATGATTTTTATGTGACGTTAATTTAAAATCTTCATATTTTACAGACTGTAAACCAAATGATTTTATGTGATGTTAATTTATAAAATCTTCCCATTTTAAAGACTGTAAACCAAATGATTTTTATCTGATATTAATTTATAAAATCTTCCCATTTTACAGACTGTAAACCAAATGATTTTTATATGATATTAATTTATAAAATCTTCCCATTTTTAAGACTGAAAAACAAATGATTTTTATGTGGTTTAAAAAAGATCTTCATAATACAGCAATATTTACAAAATTTTCATTGTTTTTTATTTATATTTCTTATTCATTGCTCAGCAATTATTACTAATCGAAATGCTGAAACTGTATAAATAAAAATAAATATATTATTTGTTGATTTATTACGTTTTGTCGTCGGTGCATCCCACATTCACATAGGTAGATCAAAGTATATTTATAGTCATCTGTCTACCACGGTTAACCCATAATACGAAGGTTGGTTTATTGGCTGGTTGGTTAGTTGGTTGAGTTTTACCACATGCCATCATTTTGGGTTATTTTATGCCGAAGACATTTTGTTGTATTCATTCTTTCTGTATTCAATTTTTTTTCAAACTAAATTTTTTAAACATATTTCAATATTCATTTATCTGTTTAACGCATAAATGGAACCCTAACAGGTACTAAAACTCTGGGTCTGGATGGACCTGTGAATAATGGCGATAAAGGGGTACTTTACATTCCCTAGAGTTCGATAATTCGAACTTCACCACTAGATGCAGTTTAACGTCATACCGAGGATAATAAGACCATCAGCTACCGCCTTCTAGCACCTATATGATAAGAAGGGTTGGGTGCCATAAGGGCATTATGTTTGGTTTGGTTTGGTTTAGTTTACTTTGGTTTGTTTTACGGCATATCAATCTCAGTGGGTCATTTAATGCCGATAAAGTTTTGAAATAAATCAATTCTTAATGGATACACAATTTTTTTATAAATACATTTTTCGATTTAACACATAGATGGGACCCTAACAGGTACTACCACTCGGGGTCAGAGTGGATCAGGAAACAATGGTGACGAAGGGGTGCTCCACATTCCCCAAACCTCCAAAACTGGAACCTCACCATCAGATAGAGTTTAACGTCATTCCCAGGACATGTAGACCATCAGCCACCGCCTTCTAGCACCCATATGACAAAAAGGGTTGCGGCTTGCCATAAAGGCAATAGGGTTGGGACAATCATACTAGGTACTAGGGCTTGATGTGAACAACTCGATATAGACTGAGACAAAGAGAAGTCATTTACAGACATAATAGAGAACTTAAGAATAAGAATACAAGATTTTCAAGAAGCGCTAGATCATCTGTGTAATCTGCATCAGTAATACTGTGAGATGTCACCTGTTTCTTGCCTTTAAATAATTGCCAAACTAACATGCTTATAAAGATGGAGGTGCGGCTGCTTAGAAATAAACGGTTTCCACGTAGACATCTATAACTGTTTGCCCAATCGACAGCTGTTCATTGTATTGTTTAAATAAGTGCATGTAACCAGTAGTTTAAAACAAGAGAAAATTGTCTAAAATTAGATACGCTGCTAATCTTAAGCTCTTGACAGGAAATTGTACGAAACACAACTAATTATGGCGTCTGCCACAAAATGCGTTACGAAAATGTCGTGGTTTGACGACCTAAACCTACTTGCAGTTCTGTAGACAAACACAAGAAACAATGATAATTATATTTACATATACAGTCTGACACGAATACCCACGCACGTTTATCTCTATGTATTCATATATATATATATATATATATATATATATATATATATATATATATATATATATATATATAATCAGTTATTGGCTCTACTTAGGTATTTTACTTATTAGCTTTCTCCTAGCGGTTATATGAATATATATATATATTATATACATATATATACATATAAAATTTTTTTCTTTTGGCCAAATACTGTAACAATAGATTATCTTTGTTGGTACGAATATCTTGGTCTTTTCTTTTTCAAAAAATTTTTTCTCCCTGGTTGATGTTTGGTAGTATATTTTACAATCAAACTTTCTGCTGGGTTTTTTCTCTCCGCAAGGATCTACCAACACGCTTGGTATATATATATATATATATATATATATATATATATATATAGAGAGAGAGAGAGAGAGAGAGAGAGAGAGAGAGAAGGGAGAGATAAAAAAATATTCCGTGTTGAAATCAACTTGCTTAAATGATATATATATATATATATATATATATATATATATATATATTATATATATGTGTGTGTGTGTGTGTGTGTGTGTGTGTGTATATATATATATAATATATATATATATATATATATGTGTGTGTGTGTGTGTGTGTGTGTGTTATATATATATATATATTGAAAAATGAATATGAATGAATAACCCCCTCTCCCCTCTAGTGTTCAGTAAAATTAAATATAGTTAGAACGGCGGAGATTTTGGAGTTTTCCGCGACTGGAGTCAGTTATGAGTTTTTGATAAAAGCTATGATACTAGAATCCAGCAGGGTAGTCACTACACCACGGTGACCTCCACAATATTATTTCACTCTGAATATTTATTACTTTATTTACCCAACCCCTACGCATGAACAGGGTGTGACACAAGGCCAATTTCTGAAGCAGATTTTAACAGCTTTGAATTCAGAGATTCTCTTAAACAGGGAACCTAATCAAGGTTAAATAACCCAGTATGCCCTACTATTTACCCATACCTGGAGGGAAAATACTTAGATGCATAGCTTTCCCAAGAGTATTAGCGCTATATGAAGGGCAAACAGTCTCGTCCAGGATTTGAACTCGTTTAACCGAGTCCATTTCCTTCGATGATAACTATTACACCACGCACTTCCAAAATGGACTCGACATACGAAGTTCAAATCCTGGATACGGTTATTTGCGTCTCACTTCACGGTAATACCGTTGAAGAAGGTATGCAATCCTTCTGTTTTTCACCCTGACTTTAGGTAAATATTAGATAAGATTGGGCTACTCAGTCTTGGTAAGGCAACCTGTCTAGGAGAAGGAAAAGGTATAAATATACTTAGTATCTCGCTTCCTCGGTTCAATGCTATTTAATTTTGTCTTTTTCTTTTCTTTTCTTTTTTCATATCTATAACTTGTATGGAAATATGATTCCTCTGATAAGATGAAGCAAGATTTCTTCCAAGCAGTAGCCGTATAAGGGCTACTCTATGGCTGCAGCACCTAGACCCTTAGAGAATAGATTAAATGGGAAATACATAAGGATGTTGCATGCTGAATTGACCAAATCATAGAAGCAGCATACAGTGCTACTGTATGACTTTTCCTTGCAGAAGACCACAGAATGAAAATAAAAGGCGAAAAACTGGATAAATAACAGTATTTGATAATTTGCTTTGAAGCATTGTTAAGTCAAGTATATATTATTATTATTTATATTTTAAAGGCAATTACAATGCGTATAACGTATAGCTGTATACATAACATATATATAGATGGAATTTGTTAATTATCATTGAAATAATCACGACAAGCAAAATCGGCGAATACGATTGGGCTACTCAGTCTTGGTAAGGCAACCTATTTAGGAGAAGGAAAAGGTATAAATATACTTAGTATCTCGCTTCCTCGGTTCAATGCTATTTAATTTAACCTATCATTTTTTTTCTTTTCATGATATAGCTTTTATGGGAATATGATTTCTCTGATAAGATGAAGCAAGATTTCTTCCAAGTTGTAACCGTGTCAGTGATACTGTACGATTTTTTTCTTGCAGGATTCCACAGAGTGAAAATAAAAGAAGGTGAAACATTGGATAAATACCTGGAATTTACCAGAGAAATACAAAGTTTATCAAACAGGAAGGTGGCTATGATAACAATAGTAATTAGAGCCCTTGGAACAGTCTCCAAGAACATGGAAAATAAATAGGATGAATTTGAGATTGGAGGCCACATACCTAATAAATAGCGCCTTTACTCTTTGCCTACTAAATTACCCAAACGGCTGAAACAAATTTTCTTGGTATTTTTACCTATATGATGATTTACCTATTTATATTTCAAAATTCACTGTCTATTCACTTCAGAACTTATTCTATTCAAATAAGGTCCCATTTTCAGTGTAAACAAGTGACAAGTGCGAGCAGCTTACGGCGGTATCGCAGTAGTGGGAGAGCTGCTGTTTACCGTTTAAAGTAGGCAAAGGGAAAATAGAAGAGTTCTCAAAATCTAAAGAGACTTGCTGTTACTTGGCCCTCAGTAAATCAGACTTCTTTTTTATCGTTGTTTTAAAATCCTCTTGTTGTGTATTTATGTCATGTTAATATTTTTGTATAGGAGCAGCAGTTTGGTAAGGGTTATCGTCATAGGAAATTGACACGACATGCCGAGTTCAAATTATGGACACGGCTGTTTGTTTCACTTCACGCTAATGCCGTTGGAAAAGTCATACAATCCTTTTGTTCTTCAACCTGACTTTGAATAAATATTAGGTAAGACTGGGCTATTCAACTTTGGTAGGGTAACCTGTCTAGTAGAAGGAAAAGTTATAAATTCAAAACGTGTATGATTGATAACCACTATAAAATAAGTTACCTGTGCATGCATTTACCCAACCCCTCCACTACTTCTGTGGTTCATTTACTAAGCCGAGATGGTAAGAAGCTGGACTGACGAAAATTCAGTCGGGTTTCGTTCTCGGCTAGAAGTAGCTATGTCTAGCCACATTGATGAGACGTAAACGTCAAAAGACTGTGTCTGTGGATGACTAATATATATATATATATATATATATATATATATAATGTGTGTCTGTTCTTAAGTGTATATGTGCACTAATGCGTAGGAAACAAGCATTTGCATATTAACATATGCATATATATTCGCACAAATATTCCCATAGACATCCACCAACACACTTACATGTATATATATATATATATATATATACTGACACTGTCATTTGTCGTTCTGTGCGCGTAAATCTGTAATTTTCTTCTCAAAAATATAGATGACGACTTTACGAAAGCCAGGTTGACATTTCCGCCCCGCTCCACACGGACCAGGTGTCCGTTACTAATACGATTCTCACCCCTTTTAGTAAGTGCTCCACGCACATGGCGTACGGCCGGCAAAGACACCGTCCTGTGACGGCAAACGCCTGTTCTTAATAAGGTTACCGAGCTGTCTTGACCCCGGACGGGACGACCTGAATGTAGAAAAACGGACAAGAAAATCACTGCTGCAACTTAATGAAGTAATTTTCTTTTCTCCTTCTATTATTTGAGTTGGGCTCGAAATGAGAGAATAGAGGTGACGGGAGAACGAGAAAGAGTGGTAAATGTAAGGGCAGACCGGTTGGACGTTGCAGTTGTAGTTGTTAAAATGAATGTCTATCACAAAGCGGACGTCTGCTCTTGAAGTGCGTCTGTATGGAAACAAATTAATACAATTACGACAGTGAAAGCTAGTCGCCATGCTAGTTGCGGACGGGAGATGATGGTGACGAGAAACGCTGGCTGGCTGGCTGATAAGGCGGGAAAAAAACGGAGGTGTTGGTGTGGTGGCAATGTGCGCTGGATTGTGAGAGTAAAAAGAGACTAACGTAACAAAAACCGAAGAAACAAACAAAAAAAGACAAACAAAAAAGAAAAGAAGAAAGAAAGAAAGAAAATAATGAAAAGATTCAAAGTGAGTGAAATATTAAAAACACAAGGGAAAGAAGAATGGAAGAAATTGCTAGGGATGGGTAAGGGTAGGGGGGAGATAGAACTGATGATTGTGTCCGGTTGACCGATTCTTAATATGACAATCTCAATCACTGAATGTTCCATTTATCCAAGAAATATCTTTTTTTTCCTTCCGTTGACACTTGTATACATAAGCGTTGGGAGAAATACTGACGAACGATTGAAAACATCTTCCCACTTCCTTTCGACTTCTCTTACCACTTCCTTCCTTTTTTCTTTCTTTTTTTTCTTTCTGTTGTAATTTATTTTCTCTTTTCTTTCTTTTTCTTTTTATTTTCTTTTATTTTCTTTTATTGTTTCGTTTTTTTTTGTTGTTTTTTATTGTTTTGGTTTTGTTTTAATTTCTATTGTCTTTCTCTTTCGGGTTATTTTTCTTTTTATTCTAATCTATTTTATTTGTTTGTTTATATCTATTCTTTCTTTCTTTCAATTCTAATTTATTTTCTTTATCTTTCTTTCTTTCTTTCTTTCAATTCTAATTTTTTTCTCTCTTTCTTTCTTTCTTTTTATTCTATTTTTTCTGTCTTTTCCTTCCTTTCTATTCTAATTTATTTTATCTTTTCTTTGTTTGTCTCTTACTTTCTATTTTTTCATTCTTTCCTTTCTTTCTTTCTTTTTTTTTTCCTTTAGTTCTGATTTATTTTCTTTTTTCTTTCTTAATTCAATTCTAATTTATTTTCTTTTTCTTTCTCTCTTTCTTTCTTTCTTTTCATTCTAATTTTTTTCTGCTTTTTCCTTCCTTTTATTCTAATTTATTTTATCTTTTCTTTGTTTGCCTCTTACTTTCTATTTTCCATTCTTTCCTTTCTTTCTTCTTTTTTTTCCTTTAGTTCTGATTTATTTTCTTTTTTCTTTCTTAATTCAATTCTAATTTATTTTCTTTGTTCTGTTCTAATTTGTTTTCTCTTTCCTTTCTTTCAATTTTTTCTATCTTTATCTATTTATTTTTCTTTCTTCCCATCTTTCTTTTCTTCGTTCTTTCTTTCTTTCTTTCTATTCCAATATATTAATAACATTTGCTTCTTTCTTTCTTTCTTTCTTTCTGATCTAATTTCTTTCTCTTTTCTTTGTTTCTTTCTATTATTCATTTCCTAATTTATCTTCTTTCTATTTGTTTCTTCTCTTTTTTTTCCTTTCATTCCCCTATTCTTTCTTTCTTTCTATCCTTTTCTTTTTTCCTGGTTTCATTTTCCCTTTCTTTCTAGCGTATCTTTTCTTTCCATTTTGATCTCTCTGTCATGTTGAAATATTTCCCCGAAAATATCCTTCTCTTTATCTTTTTTGTACTGTCTGCCTGTCTGTTTCTCTGTATCTACCCATATATCTATATGTCTCTCATTCACAGACGCAGTCACACAGTTTCTTTTTATCTTTTTTCTATATCTCATTTCTTTTTTTTTTTCTTTTTTATGGAGAGGGGAGACAACTCAAACTGTCTTTTTTACTTTACTAGTTCTTCATAACTGTCTTTTATGCACTCTTTTCGTCTTGCTTAGTTTCCCTTCCTTAATTTTCTCATTCTTTTTTTTTTCTTCTTTTCTTCATTTTTGTTTTCCTTTTATTCTTCTTTTCTAGCTCTTTCTTTTTCATGTAAATTGCTTAAATAATATTTTCCTTAATTTTTGTTTAATTTTCTTTTTTCGTTTCTCTTTTTCTTCTTTTCTTTTTCTCCCATTTTTATTTTTATTTTTTCTTCTTTTTTTCTTCCTTCACCCTTTTCTCATTCTTTTTTCTTTCTTTTCATCATTTTGTCTTCCTTTTATCCTTTTTTAACTATCCCTTTTCTCTTATATAATTTTAATAATATTTCCCTTCATTTCATTTAATCTTTTTTATCTTTCTCTTTCTTCTTCTTTTTCCCCAAATTTTACTTTCTTTCTGTCTCTCTCATTCTTTCTCTTTCTCCTCCTTTTCTCCCACTTTTCTTTTTCTTTCTCCCTCCTTTCTTCTTTTTCTCCATTCTCCCCTTTCCCATTCTTTCTTTTTTTTATTTCTCTTCATCATTTTCACTTTCCTTTATCCTTTTTTTTAACTATCTCTTTTCTCTTAAATCATTTAAATAATATTTTCCTCCTTTTTCCTTTATTCTTTTTTATCTTTCTTTTTTTTCTTCTTTTTTCAATTTTTACTTTTCTTTCTTTCCCTTTCTTTCCCTTTCTTCTATCCCCTTTTGTTCTATTTTCCTTCCCTTACCAACCCCTATCATATCTCAAACATTCACCCGCGATTATCCTTCTCCCAATTCTTTTCTCGTCTTTATTTCCCGCTCATTTCCTCTGCTGTCATTAGAACATGTTTCTGATAATTTCTGTGTCATTTTAATCTGAGATCATAATTGAATTGAATTTTGCTCTTATTCATATTCTTTACATTCTTTTTTTGTTGCTATTATTCCTTTAAATGAAAAAGTTTATTATTTTATAACTCCATTTACTCCATATTCTTTATGTCAATGTAAGCGTGTCTTGCCTGGTTTAGTAAAAAGATAAATGGATCAATATGTCCATATCTGTGTACGATAATGGAAATAGTTTTGTTTCTTACAAACGATGAATTGTTTTTAAAGACACTATTTTATACTTTTTTTTATTTTTAGCTCAGTTAGAGCGTCCGACTAGAAATCACAAGGTTTTCGATATTCACCAACTAAGCGTTTTTAAAGACATATTTTATACGTTTTTTTTAAAGAATACAAACTTTTTTTTTCTTTTCTTCTTATTTTGTTTTACTTTTTTTCTTTTTTTTTCCTTTTTTTCCTTTTTTTTATAATGGCGGTTTAGCTCAGTCGGTAGAGCGTCCGACTAGAAATCACAAGGTTCCGGGTTCGATATCGACCCTCACCAACTCAGCGTATGAGTAGCACAGGGATCTGTGCGGTAAAGTGATGAGCTGTGGCGCTTCGCCTCAGACGCTAAAAACAATCTCCTTGGTCTAGCGCTAGTGAAAGGGGGATAGACTCCCTCGCTGTCTGGCTGATATCGACTTTAGGCCACCCCGATGACTTTACTTTTTACTTTTTTGACAGTTTGTTTTTCATTATGATCATCTCGCTCTAGTTGCACGGAAATCCATGACAAACTCTTTTCAACCGTCCCTATCACTCATTGTTCTCGAGAGGTCGTCAGCGCAGCATCTAGTATCCGCACAGAGCTGGTTAATGTACGTATCTGCTGGACAGCCCACACTGGCATGCCATGTGCAAGCTTCCACAGGAGAACGTCACTTATGAGTTTGTCCTTGCTTCTTCGGCGGTGTCCAGTGTCCAGTTCGTCTTACTCGGGTGGTTTGGGTGATATGGGCAGGTGACCGTACAGCTACTTTCTCGTGAAGTGTTGTTTTCCACGTTTTGTTTAAGATCGCAAGCAGCACTCTTGTACAGCTTCCATCTGGTTTATTCTTTAGGTGTTTTGGTAGTGTCCAAGTGGTGCAGCCGTACTGCAGCACTGATACGACTTCGGAAATCTGATCTCACAGACAAGTTAAAGCGACAATTCTTCCAAGTTTGTATTTAAACGATATAAATTCCTTGCAGCCCTGATAACAATAGCTGTAGACAGCCAAATATGCGGATGTACTTTCTCAGATTCTAAGCAAGTTGAATGCTCGGACAATTCACCAGGACATAATCCGTTACCAAAGATGATAAGGTGAGCCTTGAGTCAGACATTGTACACGACATGTGTATATACTTAATTTTGATTTTTGGGACAAACATAGTTTTTTTTTTTTATTTTTATCATTTCCTGTTGAAAAATTACTGTTTTGAAGTTGACTGTTTTATTAAAAAATTAATGGTAAATTTTGTTGTGCAAAACTCATCATTGAAATTGTGTACAATCTTTAACTCTTTGTCTACCAAAGTTCCCCCACGGCCGTATCAAAATTATTGTGCCATTTTTACCTGTATGATGCTGGTTCACTATTTATTCATCTTATAATTCATTCTATTCAAATAAAGTCCTATTATTATTGTAATCTAAGTAACACACCTAAGAGAGCCGGTAGCAGTGGTTTACGGTAGTATCTCAGTGATGGTAGAGCTGCCGCGTGCGGCTTAGATTAGGCAAAGAGTTAAAATGACATTCTAGCTCAGGTATATGCTAATTTAAGACAGACTACCTCTATGGGTCCCAGAAATCTTCTGATTTCATTTTTATAACCAGATTCTAAGGTAACATCTTTCAAAAATTCCTATTTTCGGAGTTAAAAAAAACAAAACACTGAAATATTTTCTTATATCTAGAATATGAAAACCCGGGGTGGAACATATTATTAATACATATTCAAATGTTCAAATGCACACATCTTTACATAAATATCTGCTCCAGCAAAACTCAAACTGGAAATTCCGCCATTTGAAAAGTGGCCTCAAAATATCGGAAGATTTCAAATTAACGACACAAACGATACTTTGGCAATTTCAGATCATGGTATCATTAGATGTTCCTAATCTTGTATGGCAGTTGTTATGGTGAAACCATTTTCATGGTGTTCATCATGTGCAATGGAATAGCTGCATTCAATTGGATGTCTTTAGTTGGAGTTTCTTTCCAACTGTGAAAACAAAAACTCTCAATGTTTGCTTTCCTTCCGTATTGAAAGGATAAAAGTGATGAGATAAATTTATGAATATCAAACAGATTTTAGGGTTCATTTTTATGTCACCTTAATTATCAGGTTTACTAAAGTGCGGGTTAGCTCAGTCGGTAGTGCGTTCGGCTAGAAACCAAATAGTTCGATACCGTTCAGCGTATGAGTAGCACAGGGACCGCTTCAGATGCTAAAAACAATAGCGCTAATAGACTCCCTCGTTTACTAGCTGATACCGACTTTAGACTTTACTTACTTATTACTGATAAGTCTATTGAACTAAGCGACTAATACCGCCCTCTTTTCAATCTCCAAATTCCCCATAGACCATAATAATTACGTTACACAGTGCTTTAGCAATTTCAGATCAGGGTGTGGTTAGGTGTTCCTAATCCCACACGAAGAGCAGTTTTCATAATCTTCATCATGTAAAATGTAAGAATTGCATTCAATTTGGATGTATTTAGTTGGAGTTTCTTTCCAACTGTGTAAACAAAAACTCTTCAATGTGTTTGGTTTCCTTCCGTTTTGAAAGGATAAAAGTGATGAGATAAATTTATGAATATCAAACAAATTTTAGGGTTTCATTTTTTTATGTTACCTTAATTATCAGGTTTACTAAAGTGTATTACTGATTAAGTTTATCAGTTAATTTGAACTTTGGCGGTGGAATTGGAGAAAAAAATTCGGTACTTCTATTTTAATTTGACTCAAAAATACTTTTTTCTTATAAAAATAGTTTATTTATTTCAGGTGGCTGACATAAAATAACTGAATGGGTTTCTACAACCTTTATTAACTAAATTTTGTGATCAGCCTAGATTGTAAATTGATCTTTTTTCCAAAATGACCAATTTCAGTACAGCAAAGACGGTTATTTCCTATTAATCTAACATAACAAAGGGGAACCCCTCTTGAATGATAAATTATTTATTTATTTTCCCATTAAACCAACCCTAAACCCTAACCCTAAGCCTAACCCTAAACCATAACCCTAACCCCGTCTTCTTTCTTCCTAGTAGATCAATAAATAAATAGATAATTTAACAGTCAAGAGTGGAGTCCCCTTTGTTTATGTTAGACTTATAGTAAATAACTTCAAAAACGATAGCCATTCATGAAAAACTAAGACCATTTTTGGAATCGGCACGATCAAATTAGTTAAAGATCGTGTTTTGTTTCTTGGCACCACAAATCGTTTCACTAATATATGGGGTCCTAAAAGTTTTCAATCTGAGTTTTGCTGGAGCCGATATTTATGTGAAGATGAGTGCAAGGTCTGCTTTGTCAGTGATAAGACCTCGCTACTCAACGGACTGATACGGGTAACAAAACACTCAGTGAAGTTTTGTTATTGATGCATGTGTTACCACTCTGGTCAGAGTGAACCTGGAAATAATAACAATGAACTCTACACTCCCCAGATCTCCATAACTTGAGCCTCTCCATCAGATGGAGTTTAGTGTCATACCCAAGACATTTCTTTTAGGAGATTTCT
>CM042146.1:56330854-56338354 GCA_023376005.1 Doryteuthis pealeii | reverse complement strand
CATATTCAGAAAGACAAAGAGATTTCTAGCTGTCTTATTCGTATTATCGCCTATACGTAGTTTTTTTTTTTTTAACTCGCTGTAAAAAAAAATTAATCTATAAAAACACATACAAATTACATATTCAGAAAGACTATTTCATCTTATTACTAAAGATATAAAGATTAAAATCTTAAATAGGTAAGAGATTCCGATCTGACTGTTATAGACTGCACTGCTTGTATCGCAATAATCATAGGCAGCGTGGCTATCCGAAGCCATTTTTTAATTTTTTAACTCGCTGTAAAAAATGATTCAATTAATAAAAACTCACACAAATTACATATTTTGAAAGAGTATTTTCTTATCTTTCTAACGATAAAAAAATTATTAAAGACTGGACCATAAATATGCCATAAATTCGGAGCTGAACGGCTTAGACTGCAAAATTAATTCATTAAAATCAAAACTTCGCTGCTGTTATCGCTTTAACAATAAGCAGGCAGAGACAATATTTTATTATCAGGAGGGGCTGATATACGGACAGTTCCGCAAATTGGGTGATTTTGGATTAATTAATTGATTAAATCCCTTAATCAGTAAAAATCAATAACCAAATTTGGAATTTTTTTTAGTTAGAACGATATCAATGTGTATGCAAGATTTTGAATCTGAGTGACCTCCCGTTTTTTTGTTATACGTCGACACGTACATACCAAAATCTCTGTTTTATATATTATAGCTAAAGTACCCGGTCCATGACCGGACTAAAATGAAATTTGGATCACCAGGGAGTGAGAGAGAAAGTGGAAGACAGTAGTTAGAGAGGGGGTAAGAGAAAAATAATTCTTGAAACTTCTTTGATACCAAAATCTCTGTTTTATATATATATATATATATATATATATATACGTGTGTGTGTGTGTGTGTGTGTGTGTGGAGGCGCGTGGGCTAGTGGTTAGAGTCGTGGAAAATGGAGTCGTCGATTCGAGTTCAATTCCTAGACGAAGCTGTTGGCATTTCACATAGCGCTAATACTCTTGGGAAAGGTATTAATCCATATATTCTCCCTCCAGCTATAGGTTAAATAGTAGGGCAGACTGGGCCCTTCAGCCTTGGGTAGGTAACCAGTCTAGGAGAGGGATAACTCTGAATTCAAAATTTCTGAGGTCGGTCGTTGATTGGGTTTGTGGCAACCTTTGATGCACCAATTCTTTCCTATCGACTGTACCAAAAAGTGTGGATGGTCCAACACAAGCCTTCACCACTATAAACAAATCACTGTATGGATGTTCATTGTATGAACACTCATACGTCGATCGACGGGAGAGTCCATCATATATATATAAGGGACGTTTTGAAAATGATGCGTCTGATTTATTGCTACAGTACACATGATGAATTCTCTGTACTCACCAGACAGCTCTGTGCAACCGAGTAATTGAATACCCAAGCTGGAATAAAAAAAATAAAAATTTCGCTGGCACTCTGTGAATGAAAATGTAGCCTTGGTTTAGTTTAGTATTGCCAGTATTTATAATATCAATAACAAAGATGAATCAATTGAATTTTTTAAAGTCAAAAACAACAGAAAAATATTAGATAAAACAAATACAGAGCAAAGATATTCTTCCCAAAAGAAACACAAAACAAAAACAACTAGGAGAAGGAAAAAAAATAAACAACTAACCATGGATACACCAGTCAGTTGGGGGAAAAAAGAGAGTTAAGCAGAATAGACGAAGGTGGCTGAGCAGAGGGTATTGGTTTGCACCTTAATATAGGGGCTGATTCATTATTCATCGTGTTTAGTGGGACACAAAAATGGCGGCGACATGTCAAGGCAGATTCAGGCGCGAAATCCTCGGCCTATTAGCGAGAATCTCGCTCTCCCGCATCGTACTCTCGTTACTCATCATTTGAAACGGAGACGGACGCCCAGATCCTCCTCTTCTGTCATCCATCTCCTTTTATAAAGCCGATTTCCTTCTTTTTGTTTTCGCCGTTTTATTTACTCCTCAGTATCTCTGCCTTCACTTTTTTTTGTTTTTCCAATTCTTATTTCGAGCTATGCTATCTTTTCTATTCAATTCTTCCATTTCTCGATATCAGTCTCTGATATTTATATCATCTCTTTTCCCTTGTAGTTTTATTCTGTCTTTTTCTGGGTTTTTTCTTGTCACTTATTTTCTTCAGATATCTTTCATTATTATTATCTACTAGCAAATATATGCACCCTCCGGGTGCAAGTATTTAAGTTTAATGTAATAAAATATTGTATTAATTAGAAAGGCTAATGAAACTAAATAAGAATACAGATAAAAAGATTTGCAACCGAGGGAGTATAATAAAAGATTTGAAACAGAGGGATTATAATAAGAAATAGAACACTGAAACTTACTCTTCCATCACTTTCGTCTTTCATTGTTATTTTTTTCTAATTTAAGTATTTAGTTATAAGAGGAAGTAAAGAATAAAATGACAGTTATTTTATCTTGTTAATGGATTTCATTTAAGATTTATTAAAGAGACTTTTTCTTATATTCATTAAAATAAAACCAAACAGTTAGAAATCAATAATACTAAGCACATATTTATTAAATTCGATTTTTTAATATTAATATGCAAATTAGCCTTCCCGTTCACACTGTAAACCGCTATTTTGTTGTATATATAAATATAATTGCATGTTGTAAGTATGTAGACATAGTTAACAGTATTAATAATGTAAGACAATTTTATTAATAATTGAGGTTTAGATAAAAATAAAATCATGGAGAATGTGATGTCAATAACTAAGAGAATTGTGACTTGAGTAGGAATATAGTTTCGGTTACAGACATAAAAACACACAATCTCCATTATAATAAGATGTTTATATACACATATACAGTGGTACATTGACGTACGAGTGCTCCAATTTACGAGTTTTTCAAGTTACGAGCTGTCACTCAGTCCATTTTTTTGCGTTGTGTTGGGAGCTAAAATTTGAAGTACAAGCGAGCTTCAGATACGCTTAATTTTTAATAAATCCTCTAAAAAACATTTACGTTTCCAAATTTAGTTTGCGTTTCCTAATTCTTAGGCTATAGAAAAATATTATTTATAAAAAGATAAACATTAAAGGATATTACAGTAAATAATTCATTACATTCTATATACCACGTTTTTATAAAATACTGTGCTATTTTTAGTAAAACGAATGTGGGGCGGGGTCAGGAACGGATTAATGGCAATTCAGTTTATTTCAATGGGGAAAATTGATTTGATATACGAAGAAATTGAGTTACGAGCGGAAATAATTAAACTCATAAGTCAATATATATATATATATATATATATATATATATATATATATATATATATATATATATCAAACCAAGTTTGTTTTTTAATGCAATTTTCAAATTAAGTTTATTAGGCTAGAAACTCTCAATAACCAAGTGCCTTCATCCATGCTAGCTTAACTCAGATATACATGCTCTATCTACGATATTGAGTACTATTTACTTATAAATATAATATAAATATAGAACTGCAAGTTATCATATATATATATATATATATATATATATATATATATATATATGTGTGTGTGTGTGTGTGTGTGTGTGTGTGTGTGTGTGTGTGTGTGTAAGTTAAAATGGAAGCGAATCCGACGCTATGTTGAAATGAAAATGAAGGAAAGAAAATGTTGAATGGATGAAATAGGATTTATTTTATTTTATTTCACTGTCACTGTTTCGGCCAGGAGTTTATCTATGGATACATGTATTCTATTTATCATTATTTTAAATACAAAATAAAATAAAATGACAATAATAGAAAAACCACATAATTTTTCTTAGTATACAAAGAAATAACAGCCTTAGTCAGAGTAGATCCTTATTGTTTTAAATCAAAATCGGTTGAAATACGGAGAATTTCTGAGATGTTCGAAAAAAAAAAAGCGATTTCAAAAAAGTTATTTTTTCGACGCCAAACTCAAGCTAAAACTTAGAAAACTGATATAAGTAAGACAGAACTCAAACGGCATTGGTCGGAGGTCACATGACCAAACATATAAAGCTATGGAACCACCTAAACGGTCAACTTTGTACCAATATCAAAATGGAGGTGGTTTGTAAAAGTCCGTTGCTGGGGGAGAATTAGGGTCCGATCAGCCCTGTTTAGGCCACCTGGGAAAGAAAATACGATATTGAAAGACCTGAAATTTTCAAGGAACCCAGGAATATGACATCGCTGAGGACTTCCTCCTTTTCATCGGGCCTGCTAGATATTAATTACCAAATTCCACTGTCTATAGAGTACAGTGAAATAAACTTTTATCAATTATTAATACTAGTACAAAATAAAAAACACCCGCCGGGCGATGTAAAAATAGATTTTTGAAATATATTGCCTAAGGGGTGGGTGTAAAAAAATCAATGTCAGCGAGTTTGTACCCTAGTAAGTAAAATCATCAAATTCATTAAAGGATTAAAAAATAAAACAATTTGAAATGTAACTTTAAATGTGTATTAAAATAAAACAAACTATATATAGATATATAATACCAGTCATGTATTTATCAAAACTTGTTTTAAAAAACAATGAGGACTGTCTAATGTTGCATGTTCAAATTTTGAGTGTATTTATTCTATGTTATGACGATTTTGGGTAATATGACGTAAACAGTGACGTAATTTTTATTACAGACAAAAACCGGAAGCGAATCTCCATTACTAATAGATACAGCAGTGTTCTTGTATGACGCTAAACTGCATCTGGTGGCGAGGTTCCTATTTTGTAGCTCTGGAGAGTGTGAAGTACCCCCCCATTACCATTACTTCTAGGTCCACTTTGACTCGGAATGGTAGTATCTATTAGGATCCTATTTATATGTCAGATAGAGCTGTTTGCGAGTTAATGCAAATTATTTCTACCAGTTTATTGATACGCAGGAATTTAATAATGATAAATTTGACATGAAGTTTATTTCTACCGACTCATGAAGTTAATGAAAAATGTAACATAATATGTATCTAAACAAACATATTAAGTTCAATCCTGAATAGAGGCAGTTAGAAAAATAATTAATACAACTCCTACCCCAGCTATGGTTAGCGGAATGAGAACAGGATACCCCCGTGGACTAAATAAAGGGTTAGGTTCAAAGTTGCGTGATGGCTCCCGATTACGACAAGAAAGTTACCGAGTTCGAAAAGAAGGTTCCCGAGTCCGAGAAGATTCCCGAGTCCGACAAGAAATACCTGAAGAAGGCCGGAGGGCATATCGGCCGAAACGTTGTACAAATAACAATGAAGATGGGGACAATAGTCCGAATAACGCAGATAATACTAAACATTTTAAGGTTTTTAAATATAGCATATTGGGATTTAATTAAGATCTGAATACATATGAAAGTTTAAAAACCTGTTATAGGGAAGGGCTACGAATCTCAGTCGAAACCCTTCATATGACATTCGTAGGTTAAGCTTATTTGTTGATATCATTTTAACCCTATCGAAATGTTCCCCATGACAGTTCCAAATTTTCTTGGAATTTTTCCCTGTATGATAGGATATTTCAAAGTTCACTATCTATTCCCCTCAGAACTCATTCTATACCAATAAAGTCCCATTAATAATGTAATCTGAGTCTTTCTGCTCAATTATAATGAACTAACCATCAGTTTTTTGTACTGTGGTGGGAGAGCCACTGTGGGCGGCCTTAAGTAGGCAAAGAATTTAATGACTGCCAAATTGAGGTGCTTACTATAAGCCCATGTGTCGTATAAGGCCGTCAAATACGGTACTTCTATGATACAGCTATTACGCTGTTTCCGAAATGTATACTTTTGGACTTTTTTTTAAAACTATCACGCAAACCATCCTAGTTAGACGAACATGACAGGCTCGAAATTGCTGGAGAAGTAAAGACTAACTCTATAAGTGACGTTCTCCAGTGGACAACTACACACGGACCCACCAGAGGGGACCGACCAGCAAAGACTTACATTGATCAGTTCGGTGCGAATGCTGGATGTCGTAAAGAGGACTTGACAGGGGCAATGACTGGTAGGGATGGGGGGGCAAGAGAGAGAGAGAAACTCATGGGAATCCGTGCTGTCAGCGCAACATGATGATGATGATGATGATGATGATGATGATGATGATGATGAGTGAGTTTCAATGTAGATATAAGTACTCTAGCCTAGTATCGATGAACTTAGAACATCAGAATGAATTTATCGATCTTTGGAGAGGGGCTTGCTACATTATTAAATATACAAGTCTCCCCATTCTCCGTCTCCCCTATTTCTCTGAGTCTCTTTCTCTAGTTTTCTTTCTCTCTTTCTTTCTAACATTATCAATTTGTCTATGTAAATAAAGATTGTATTTTAAGAATATATTAATTTGTTTGTGCCATCAAGTCTCTCATACAAGGTCGTTCATCATACCATCGAATTAATTTTCTCGTATTAGATTCAGTAAATAGACCTTCTTAGGGCACTTCAGCTCGTGCTAATGGGCAGCGAGCTTAATTAGCATACCATTGCTAGTGAGTTCAAATCTCACTGGGTGCTTCATACTTCCGGCCTTGTGCCATATGTAAGCTTAATAACTAACTAAATACACATTATTTTAATTTAGCTTTTTAAAAAAAGTTTGGTTTCAGTTTGTTTGTTTAATGGTATATCAACTTTCGTGGGTTATCTAATGTCACTCTTCTAGAAGAACAGTAGTGGTACTATTTAACTCATAGCTGGGGTAATGTGGGGTTTATATCTTTCCTATGTGTATTAGTCCAAAAGTGAACGTAATATCGCGACTGGAGTTCGAACTCGCTTACTACGAGGTTTTAGTCAAGTCCGTTAATGACCCCCACCCACAAGACCCCCATACTAGATCAAGTTAAGCAGCAATTAGCCTGTTCAGTACTTTGATGGTTTGGTTTCTTTATTTAATGGCAAATCAACTTTCCTGGGTCATCTAATGCCAAGGCCATCCTTGTAGAAGAAAAGTAGTACTATTTAAACCTTAGCTGTGGGGGGGGGGTGATGGGGATTCATACATTTCCCAAGGGTATTAGTCTGAAAGTGAACGTAATAACGCGACTGTAATTTAAACTCGTTTACTACGATGTCACTACTACGCTATGGGGACTACCCGCCCCTGGACACTTTTGGAACTAAAATATTTTGGATGTCGTAAAGAGGACTTGGCAGCGGAAATGACCGGTAGTGATGGGTGGCAAGAGAGAGAGAGAGAGAGAGAGAGAGAGAGAGAGAGAGTTATGGGAATCCGGACTTTAGCAAATTATTATTTTTACTCCTTTTGAGTTTTCATATCAGCGTTAGCTGATGGTATTTCACTGGAGTCTGAGTGACAACAAGTTTCCTCAGGTCTCCAGTATCAGGTCTGAGTATTCTAGCCGATTGAGTACTTATATCTTATTATAATGGAGATTGTGTGTTTGTTTGTCTGTAACCGAAACTATATTACTACTCAAGTCACAATTCCCTTAGTTATTTATATA